>WHYT01016366.1:64408-84840 GCA_009806455.1 Tetrax tetrax | reverse complement strand
AAGCTGTTCTTTCAGAGCTCTGTGTTTTTTACAGAGCAGTACTCTAGGCAATCCTCATAGTTTTCTGGATCAGAGGTTTGATGTGCCCTGTCATTGCTGCTGCATTTCTGGGTGCCAACGGTGCTATTGAATTATTTCTGCTACTCTAGGCTGACCTGGAGAGTGTACTCTTTCACTGAGCAAGGCAGGCCTTGCCACTGCTTATTCAAACTTTTATTATTTCAAAACTGACCTGACATAACCTACTTCTCTTTGAAGAGGTCCCTGAACTCCACCAGAAGCCTTAGCTACTGCAAACCGCAGTCTTTCAGGTGAGGCAGGCTGTCGTGAGTGTACAAAGCATACACTGCAACCTTTCCAACAGTCATCTTAACTGAAATCGTTTCTTTGAAGCACTGCCTTTACTTAAAATTTTTATTATATAACCTCAGCTGCACTGAGAATGTTAGAGAACCTGATGGAGAACTGGGTGCCTGGTCAGATTCCTATCACAAATGAGCTTGTTTCAAGAGTTTGCCAACTGCCTAAGCTCCCAGGAACAGCTCTAGAGATCCGTCAGCAACCAGCTACGTATCCTTTACTAGCAGTTAGATCAAGAACCACAAGGAGCAGCTAAGAAATCTCTACATTATGCTAATCTTACAGTGTTCTGCTCGATTTTTATGCTGTGGAAGATCAGAGCATGTGCTTCCCAAGATGACAGAAAATCTTGTTTTAATTTCAGAGCATCTGTGGACTGAGAGTGGCGGATAACTCCCCTGTTGCACTAGCCTAATGAGCTGCGTTCAGCTGACCGCAGAACTCAGGGTGTCCTGCCATTCCCTCCTGACATCTTGATCTTTTGAACAAACTCAGCAAAAGTCCTGGCACATGGCACAAACCCCAGGTACCTGCAAACCAAACCATCTGTCAGCAGGTATAACCCTTGCTTTTCCTTTGAGGGACTGATTTTCCTAAGTTTTCTGATGTACCTCGTTCACTTAGCGAGTGAACAGTACCTAGAAACCAGACAGGTAGTGCATATCTTGCTTTTTTTAAAATTACTCACACCCTTGGTTTCCTATTGCATCCCATCTCTCCTTGCCATTTATTCTTTTGTTTTTACTGTTATAGTATTATTTATACTGGAAAAGTACAAGGAAAGGCCTAAAAACAGAACAGCAAAGCCTATTAAACCCACATCCGACAGGTGTAAACGCCTGGATGAAATTTAAGGAACTGAAGAATTAGGACCAGAGTGCTCAAGCCCTGACTAAAACAGGAACCAGAGCTGGCCAGATGATGTTCCAGCACTATATTTTTCCACTGGGAAATGGCTCTCACTAAAATATTCCACTATACTTAATTTGTTCAGAGAGAAATCAGCTTGGAAGCTGACTCCTTCCTTACCCTTAATGCCAGAAGTCTTCCTCGCCGCATGACAGGGAGCTGACAGCCTGGAAGCACCCACAAACCAGCTTTCAGCTCTTCCATAGGTTGGCTTCACCAGTGCCACCTCTTGAAGTGGTCTGGGATCCCAGGCTTTGCTGCAGATGAACCTGGGCTCTGCTAGCTTCTCGGCAGATGGCTACGGGCCTGGGAGTCCTCAAGACAGGAGCCTCTCTGCATGGGTCGCTCTTTTGTCTTTTTTCCCCAAAGATCAGAGGCTGGCTGCAGGCTGAACCCTTCCAAAAAGGCAGGCAGTCTTAGATATAATGCAGGTGCAGTTTCAAAACCTCTGAATTTTTATAGAAATGGAAAATTACATGACTGCTCGACTCCAGTAGAGAAAAAGTCCAAGACCCTTGTTCTGTCAGACATGGAGATGTCAAAATTTTGGTGGATGAGGACATGGAAAATATCCTTTCCTGTGGAAGCCCCATAACCAGGGAAGTTTCTTACTTGTTGCAAGTCATGTTTCAACCACGGCAATAAGAGAACTGAAAAGTCTGAGCATGGGGTGTAGGACGCAGGCAATTTGACCACTTAGGACTTGACAGTTGACAGCTAGTGGCAGTGACTTGTCTTTCAGCCTCTCTAGCTGAGCAGTGCAAGTGCCAATGCTGATCATCCTTTGAGGAGGATGTGATGTGAAAGCAGGACACAAAGAACCAAAACCAATCACCCTTCTGTAGGTGAGGCTGAGGAGTGACCTTGAACTGGAAAAATGCTTGGGAAGTGAGAAAGGCTTCTGTTGTGTTAATTCAAACATTTGCAGGTAATTGCAGGCTATCTAAATTCCATTTCAAGGTTAGAGGATCTTGCATAAATGATTCTCCTTTAAAAGAGATCAGAATAAACATCATTTAGAGAACTTAAGTATTTATGACTGGAAACAAGCCTCTTTGTTAATTGTTTACTGATGGACTGAATCCTGCGTAAGGTCATATTTTGAAATAAGATATGGAAAAGCAGTAAAGCAGATTTAACAGCCTAGGAAAAAAAACTCCTAAAATATCAAAACAAAAAGGAAAAAAGAGATTGAAGTGGCTTAGGTCAGGGTTAGTGCTTGATGAGGACAAGTGGAATACAAGAAAGTTTTTATAGTATGTTTTCTTTTTCTGCTAAAGTAATCATCTACTAATTAGCTCATGTGATGGGCTATTACCATCATGTATGCCTGCATCCCGAAATTATAGCTAGCAAAGAATTCTTCCTTCTCCTGTAACATTTGGAAAGTTGCATAAGCATTGACTAATATGAATCTGGTACTGAAAGGGAATCCTGGGCTTGGACAAGGATAAGTGCTTTCCTTAAATGGGTGTTTGAGGAGAAGAAAATACTCTCAGGCAACCAGGAAATCCAAGCAATGATTCTGCTCAAGAACCACAAATATTCTTCTCTCCCTCTGCGGTTGATTTCGCTAACAGAGGCAACCAAGATTATGCTTCCCCTGCAAGACACAGAACAGATTATTCCACAATAAGAAATTGCACCGGCTGAGGACCCTGTGGAGAGAGATAAAATGAGAGCAGTAGAGCAGAGATCTTAAAACCAAACACCTAAATCTCTGGCTGAGGTGATTCTGGTCCTCCTAAGGGGGACCAAATAAAAGACTTTCTAAAACCCCTCTGTGGTTATTGTTACCACTCCAAATCAGGAGTGGCGGACTGAAATTGTGGCCCAGCTCTGTATGTTAGTGGAAAGGAAAGAGTGAAGTGGATTCATACTAACCTTACAGAGGAGGAATACGTGCACTTTATTCTTTATATTTGTATGGATTCTGTTTCTGGCTTTACCCAATGCATTTTACCTTCCTCTGATAAAAACTGTTTTGTATGTCTGTGCGCAAGAGTCCCCAGGGAGGATGCGCTTATTTATTTCCAGTTTCTGCACGAGAGCTCAGCCTGATTTAGAACACACTTGGGAGGCAGCCTAAATATTTTGATTTGGACCATTTTTTCTGTCACTAACCACCTGAAAGCTTATAATTACAATGACAGACGTCTGTCCAAATCAGATGCTATTTCCTTTCAGCAAGTTATCCTACCATCACAGGGAATACATCTAAATCAAATAAAAACATCCCCACACAGTTCTGCACCAGTACAGACAAGATCCAATACCATCTTCCTGTCTCATTCCTGTGGATTGCTCCAGTAGGAAAGAGGATGGGTGCTTTGCTTTTGCATCTTTCCCAGTCTTGCTAGAGCCTTGCCTTCACTCCAAATCCAAGGAAACTATAATCTTGGATCATTTTTGCCTAGGAAGAGAAGAAAATTTTACAGCTAACCTACTAGCAAGCTCTGTCTGGATCAGAGTTTCCATTCTTAGGATATTTTGACATAAAGACATCTGTCTGGCTGCCTGACAGAGTCCAAAATGGGAAGACAATGTAATGCAAGGCTGAGACACCTAAAATGGCTCTCTGTATGAGCAAACATGGGAACCAGAAGTAGGGCTGACTGCCAGCTTACATCTCTGCTTGGAGATGTAATGCTGTACGTAATACTCACCTGAGCTAGTCTTGCTAGCTCAGTATCTCTGTGCTGTACTCCCTTGCTCAGTATGGACATGGAAAAAGGAGAAACAACTTTCCTTCAAATGCTATGTTACCAGAGAGGTTGTTCTAATGGCATTCCAACTCTCCAGCTGGTCTTCGAGTCAAGTTCTCTATGGAGCAGGAGAGCATGTCCTTGAAGCTGATATTCCCCCCGGGCATCAGCTGAAATCCCGACTCTCCTGCCCTTAGAAAGCCCTCTCATAAGGTATCATCTCACAGGTCGGAAGCACTGGCAGCCAGTGATGAATAAATCATACTGTATAATCTCTTTAATGCAAGTCTCGCTCCTACCTCCTAATAAATGAAAACACTATGTTTCCTTTAATAAGAAATGCATGAAAGTGTGCTATTCATAAAAAGATTCAATTAAACATATGAAGCATATCCTGCTGTGACCCACATTTCTGTAACAATGTGATCTTCTTTCATGTGTGACAGTGGGACTTGTTCAGGCAACTTTTGGTTTTGATATTTTTATATACTTTTTTTTTTTTAAAACATGCAAGTCACTTCATTCAGAAAACCTTGTCAAATCTTCAGGACTAATGTACAAATGCAAAATAATTCTCCAGTGCAAAAGTAGGAAATACAACTTTTTTTTTTAATAGAGGCTGACAAATCATGCTTTTTCTCCTTGAAACAGATAAAAAAAAAGTCCCTTTTCTTTCTCTTAATGGAAGATATAGAACAGTTTTGCTTTAGGCCAATTAGAAGGAATAAAGGGAAAATTGTTCACAAGAGGAAGATCCTCTTTACCTAGGTTTTCGTCTTTAAATAACTGTATTTAGGTCTGAATGTAAAAAACTAAAATGCTGTTCTAAGAGTTGATTTTGTAGAAGTATTTTGAACATCTTTTGCCATCTTTGATTTTAACAGTCTGAGACAGAAAAGTGAGCAAATGAAGGAAACTGATCCACTAAAACAAGGGAGTCCAATATCACCAACTAGAGAGAATAGTCCACAAACGTACTACCTCACCTTCAAATTAATCTCTTGCACAGTTTGAAATCACAAAAGTAGTTATTTCGCTGCCATGGAAAACCTTTATCCTAAGCAAATAAATTTCACTGAAAATACTCAAAGAAATACTCGAACTTTTGTTTTTCTAATATTTTTTTTCTGAAAAATAACATTATTTAATTAGAGGATTAGAGTGAATCCTGGCTCACTTAAGTCAATGGGAGTCTTCTACTGACTCCACTGGTGCCAGGGTTTATTCTTCAGATTTCAAAAGGACTGCCTATCTGCTTAAACTTAAGCAAGTACTTAGGTAGGCTGCTGCACTGGATCATTAATCTCTAGTTTCTTTATAAAGTTCTGCAGAACTTTATATGGGGGTAAAAAAGTATTAATGACTTTCTAGA
Source organism: Tetrax tetrax (assembly GCA_009806455.1). Lineage (NCBI taxonomy): Eukaryota > Metazoa > Chordata > Aves > Otidiformes > Otididae > Tetrax > Tetrax tetrax. Next base: position 79,494 of record WHYT01016366.1, on the reverse strand, counting down.
AACGGGAAATTTCTTCCTGTTTAATTCCCTGTTCAATGCCAGCGTCCTGCTCTCAGTTGCACAGAGAAACTGCAGGTGATGTCTTTTTGGTTGGTTCTTACCATCTCAAATCAGGTAAAGGATTTATCTCATTTCTGTGGAAGATGCCACAGTTTTAACTGACACACACCTTACAACAGCAGAGCATGCCCAGACAAAAAATCCTAATAAACCCTGGATAAATGAAGATGCTGCAACATCTCTCTTCTGTGATTCAAGCTCTGACTTATTCTGCTCTTTTGTCACAGCTTCCCCCAGGAAAAAGCCCATGCCATGTCACCATTCTTATCTGCTCATCACGAAGTCGCCTTCGGGTACTGCACGTATATGTTCAAGACCTCTCACAAAGCTGCAGGATGAAAATCATGTTGTCAGCAGCGATGACACGCTAGCACAATACAACTCTGCTTAAGCAAAGGCAAAGCTCGGCTGTGCAAGATACTGAGTTTTCCTGAAGGACAGTCCAAAAATTCTCACAGAAGCTAAGACAAGTCTTACCACATCCCAATCTGTATGCAAAGCACACTTCTTTAACCTTGCCCTTTTCTCTTTCTACCACGAGAAAACAGCTGTAGGTTGTTTTGAAACAAAACCCATACAAAAGGGTACAAATAACAGCAGGCACATTTGTCCTCCAGGGGAAAAGCTGAGAGACTAAACACCACGCAACAGACATTAGCTGCGTCACTTCTTAGAGACTGCAACATGCTTGGAGCCTGACAGTCGCAAAAGACGTGGAGGCATGCAGCACCCTGCTCCACAAACAGGCTGTTTAGCCCACATGAAAATTGTTGAGTTGGAACCAGTGCGCACTGTTCGTAATCAGGATTTAATACTGAAAATGTTCAGAAGTTAAGATAACTGAACATCATTACAAGAAGCCGTATTGCTTTTGTATGTATACAACTGCATTTTGCAAAGCAATTGCCTCGCATCAGATATGTCCCAAAAAGAAAAGCTCAACAATACCCATATCTAAACCCCAACTTGATTAGACCATACATGTACCAGTACCTCCAACATGTCTTGTGGGCAAGATCCTCCCAGACCTTTCTGTCAGAGCCAAAGTCTTCATTTCCAGGGTGTTCAGTGACTGCTTGTGCTGTCTGGACCGAGGGGCACAGCCCAGCAGGTTTGCCAGGTTTCAGTGAAATTATTCACTTTCCCATCCCTCTTTAGCATGTTCCTTCAACAACTGCCAACGACTTTTATCCTGGCACTGTAAATTTATCACCAACAAACGGCACTTGGGGAAAACTGTTTATGATTAAAGTAGAACAAGGCCTTAGTACCTGCAGCAGTATGATTACTTGATATGCCTACTACAAATGTAAATATTTACAAAAGTAAAGCATAGCTGTTATACAATATCTGTTAGCATAAGTCTAGGTACTATTAGTGTTAAAATGTATAATAAAATTGGATCAATTTCTAATAAAACTAAACCAACATCTTTGGAAAATATGTCACAATATTATAAAAAAATACATTAAATAATTTTTTAAACTCTAGTAAAAGTCATTGAAGTGCCACCTCAGTCTATATAGCCGAAAACTCAATAATAATAGAAGGTGAATGGTAATTCAGCCACAAATCATTCTTATAGTGCCTTATTTTTGACACTGGGTATAAGAAAATCTCAGTATTATCTCCTAAGTTTTGTTCAGTGTTGCTGATTTAAAAGAAAATGTTACTACAAAAGGCTAATGCAAGGACCTATTACATATCTCAGTTGAACTAAGGCACGTGAGAAATGTTTGCTGGAGTTTATTTTTACAAATGAGCATTTATAAACATAACGAGTGAGGTCTTGGGAAAAATATAATTTATTGCCCTCGAAGTTCTGGGAGAACCTGCTGCAGGCAGACTGTGTTCCCCAGCATCAGCCCATGGCTGACAGCCTCCAAGAACATGACACCAAAGAAATTATCTGCTGTTTGTGGGAGCTTAGTCCAGCACTACGCACGCAGAGCAGGTTAAGGAGTGCTCCCAGCAGAACATGTCCTGCCACATGGGCACCTCTGGGACACAGTGCAGGTCTTGGAACAGAGAGAGATACAGTCTGCACAAGAACAGAAAATCAACCTGAGAGACTGTTGAGCCTGCCCAGGCAGTTATAATATCATAGTTGAATACTGTGAAATTTGCTTTAATAAATTCCTCTTTACAAAACCAGTGTGTTTAAGTTTTCACAGAATGGGAGAAATAGTCAAGTTTATTTTTGTTTGCTTCTCTAGTAAGCCAACATTCACATTAAACTATATGAACACAAGCATTCAGTATTTAGTGCCTTTTATACCATTTAAATTGTCTTTTTTAAACACAGGTACTCACCATCAGCCAGTTACAGCTATACATCTATGTATAATTGCCACACTGCTCTTTGCTATTCAGTATTTTAAGGTCATCTACAGCATTAATCCTGTTACATATTTTATTAAACTATCATTCTCTTCCACCAAAAAATGTTATGTTGATCTCCTAAACCCCCTCTGGCTCCAGCTGTAATTCTCTTCCACCATGGATTTAGTCTGTTGCTCATCATTACACTACCAAGTACACTTGCTTTAACAAGAATAGGAATGAATTAGTCTTTAGTTAGCAATTGTACCAAAGGGCAGGGTAATGAATAGCTAAACAGACATAAGTATATAACCATTCATGTAAAATTAATAGTGTGGGCTACCTGCTTGAAATCTTTATTAAATCCTTACTTGTTTTATCCTAGCATCAACAGAACAAAGCAGAGTAGCCAACTAAGCTTTTGAAAGAATTACTGCTACAACAGGCTTGATGCAGTAGTCCCTTAGCTTTTCAAGACAAAGCCACAATTCAAGCTTCAGAAACATAAGCAATCATATTTTACTTCTTTGGGTCAGAGTTTTACCTTCTGTCCAGATGAAGTTCTGCAGTCTGAGACATTATAGACCTTGGCTGGGTACACAGTACGGTCGGTGCAGCATTTTGAACCTGCCCCCAACACACACACTGGTGCCAGATGAGGCAGACTGAATAAAGAGCTTAATACTCAACCTGCCATCCACATTGCTCTCTCTTAAACTTAAAACACTACCTTTGACTCAGGAACTACATCTTTGCCTTATTCTTCTATCATGCCTATCATGTCACTACTGTTGCTATCAGAGACAAGATACAGGACTAGATGGATCTGCCTCAGAGATGCCATTCTTATTCAACACTAAGTTTCATGGGCAAACTCATAATGTAGAAGAAACCTTGAGCTTTACAGAATATATATGCTACTTTTCTATATAATTGTTGGCATGAGTCAAAGCAGCTCTCACCAGGTACTTAGCGCTCTGCATCTTTATACAAAGCTCTGTCTCTAGGGTCTCTACCACTAAATCAAGAGTAATGATTTTGCCAATTCAGATTTGTTACTCTTGTATTGGGATTTCTACTGAATCACATAATGTGCACATAGTGTGAGGTTTCTTTGTAGAACTGTCAGTTCTGTACAGTCCAAAGATTATTGTAACACTTAAATATTTGAGTTGAAAGAGATCTGTAAAGACAGAGAAAGTGACATTTGAAAAAATCTGCCTAAATGACACAGACCTATCATCATCCAGCACAATGTTTACATAACTTAAAAATCTGAATTAAAAAAAAAAAAAAAAGCTGTGTAAATACACATTTAGATATATACTACATATTTGCTAGGAATGTTGGCTAACTCCTGGTTACTTTTAGCAAGAAAAACTCAATAGAAGAGTATCTAAAATACAAGCTATAAACCAAATCTTCATTTCTTCTTCTTTTTTTTCAGCTTCTATTTCATTTCCTGATCAGCCAGCCTTGTCAGATGTTCTCTCTCTATTCCACATCATCCCCATACATTTATTTCATATGCACATTCTTCTGTCTTGTGCTCAGTCAACAAGAATTAAACACATTTTATCAAAATTGAAAAAGCTTTCATCAACACAAGAGGCCAATAAAATCCTCCTCTTAGTCTCCTGTTTCTCCTCCTGTCTCTTTGTTTCTCAGCAATTTCTTCTTCCAAAACTATTTTTTTATTCACTCAGCACAAACTACAGTGCTCCTCATTTGTGTATATGTGTGAATCTACACATACATTTATGAAAATTAAAAGCAGTCCTACCATCAGAACCGAATAGAAAAAATGTTTCAGAAACCTACAGATTCTTTTGCAAATAATTGTGGTCTCTGAATGAAAGCTTTTTTTTTTCACTCATATCTAAGTGTCAGTGGTTTCCATGACAACTTTCTGTCAGTTTTCCACTATTTCCAGTAGGTTTTTTAATTAAAGCTTACATATGTTATTATTATTAAAATGTTAGCTTTATTTTTTTGCAGAACCCTAAAGCCTTCTTAACAAAGGCTGTTATGCCAGTAACATTGGAGAAGTGTTTAGAGTCAATTTTGACACAAACCTCACATCCATTTTGGTAAAAGCATTTAAAAAAAAATACCAATGACTACTTATGTAAACATAAGTTTGTCCTCTTGCAGCCTCAGCACTCTATTCAAAACATAGCATGCTATCATGCAAGCATATCAAGGGAGAAATACTTTGAAGACAATCATATGAGAAAGCAATATCTCTGACATCAATCTAAACCTCGTAATCAAGACTGAAACTGTTGACATTTCTCTTGTTTGTAGTCAAAAAAAGCTCATAGATCCTTTAAGTTTCACAAGGTCTCCCCTCCAGGTGTAAAATTATCCTTGATTCTCCCAAGCTCAAAGAGTTGGCTCATGGAAGTAGCTCAGTTTTCAAATCAAAGGAGAAAAAGATTTACAGAAAATAGCTTCTGTACAAAATAATGGAGCATTCAACATGGGAAAAGAATTATGAAACTTCATTTATTACATGACAAGACATTTTTTTTCTGTCCTGCAGAAGGTCACTGGAAGAGATTTGTTGCCATGGCATAAGGCATCTTAAGCTTGTGATGACTGAGGAAAGAGTTCTGCCATGGCAGAAAAGGTGAGATACTCAAGGAGGAATAGCGCAACCCAACCACCGCTGTTCTCAAGAGGTCCCCAACCTTACTCCTGCTTGGATGCACCTCTTATCATAACAGACATGTCATTCTATAGTGGGAGATGCCAGAAAATTAAGCCATGTGAGGCTGAAGTTTAGGGGCAGTGTGGGGGTGGGAGCAGTTTGGGGTTTTTGTAACTTGTTTTGTTTTTTTTTTTTCTTTTGAAGCAGAAAATTTCATGTAATGGGTAATTCAGATTGGCTTCAGTAAAAACTTGACTCTCTAAAGTGTTTTAAATTGGCAAGCAGGCTGAGGTGCATTCAGGCCGCACGGCTGGGTGCCTGAAAAGGGAGAATCCAATCATCAGTGACAGCACGTGTATAAATCCTGTGAAGATGGAAAAAAAAGGATGCTGGCAATTTTCTACCCTGCTTAGAACAGGGAAGACCTTGTTTTGAACCCAAGTAAGGGGAACAGTAACATGAAAGGGCAAAGTACTTTCTCTTATGTTTGGTGTTAGACTTCTCTCAGGAAGCATCTGGACACATGAACTGGAGGAACGAATCAAAGCACATTTGGGAAAGCCTCAGATAGTGCCCAGCTGTGCACATCTGTGACTGCGCACACAGTTATGTAGTGCCTCATATAGCCACATCTCTTTTTGAAACAACATAAAGATCAAGCAGTACAAAGCCAGACCAAAGAAAAGTGGAGAGTTTCAAGTTTTCTAAAATCAGAAACAAAAAGAGTTTCAAAGCCCTTCTAACACCACACACTGCAGTGGGGCAATCCTATTTGGTTAATGTGCCTTAGATTATGTGCACAATTAGAGGTACATGGTTGCTACAAAGAGCTCTTGTGACACAAGAATAACAGGACAACAGCTCCTCCAGTCAGAAGCATCCAAACAAGTCTTAGGTGCAAAGTGTGTTTTAAAACTATTCAGTTCTCTAACTCCCATACATTGGGAAATAAATAGGAAGACAGCATTGTCTAACTAAGCCAGAGTCTTAATACATCAGAGCTAAGTGAGTTCTTATGGTGAAGGTTTGAGGGGGGATTTTATTACCTGGCTGGAGTTGCACTTAAGCTGTTTCCGGGAAACCTCCTTCGTGAGTACACAAGCGTTTCCAGGAAATCACTAACTTCAAGTGCAGTACCACAAGGACGCTTTACAGTGCTTGCAGGAGGTTCCCCTTTTAGTCAGAAAACAGAAAACAACTGTAGCAGCTCTGAGGGTCTTTCCTGTTACTTTTGTCATACATTTTTTCCATATTTACCAAATAGGCTATCCATTATGTTCTGCTTCTTCTGTTGCTTCCATTGCCCTTGTATCCAAGACGAGTATCGCACGCTTCTTTTCAAAACCTCAGAACACTTCTGTGCTGTTATTTACATTTAGAAGGCTAAGCAGAGACCAAGCTACTCATTTTCAGTGTGTAAGGAGTGAGTCAGACCACTTTATAAATCAAGGTGGTCATCCTGTTAAGCAGAAAGAACTCAACGATCTGTCCTTGAGCACTACAATTCACTGTCCAAAGAACAGCTACAAAGGAATACCTTAATCTTCTGCAGAGCTTCCTCTCAGTAAGATCCTGGCTATGAATATTTAAAATATTTCTGAAGCAAAGAAAGGGCGGCTGTTATAATGCATTGCTGATTTTGGTATCATTACTGATTTTAAATGCCATGCAGTGAACTACTAATTGGGTATTGAGTTCCCTCTGCAGTGTATATATCATGGGAATTCCATTCCTTTCTGTAACAGGCAAAGGGATTTCTTTTAAAAGTCTGTTTCAGCTCATTATCCAACATGACACATATATTGCATTACATGAGGTACTCAAAGAGACAAGGTGTCTTGATTTGGACAAGCAAATGACTGAAGACAGTTGCAGTGTCAGGCTGTAATTCTATTAGTGTAACACTAGGAAAGGATGCTACTCAGCTGGCTTTTCATGTGCATACCAACTCTCTTTTCTCATTATTCTCCCCGTTCCCACTCATGGATGGGCCTGTAGCAAGACACAGACTTCAATTCATATCAATTTTTGGTTTTCTCCACTGTATAACAAGGTCTATGCCAAGATGTTATCTCTTGGCTCCTCTGTTTATTCATACTGATAAAACTATAAAACACCAATCCCATAAGTATCTCTCTTTTTTTGTAAGAAGCCAAAAAGGAGGTTAAAAAAGAAAATCAAGCCTTTCCCAACCTGCTTCTTTGGAAACAAGAGACTGACATCCCAAGAAGCCAAGGAATCAACTTCCAGTATCTTGAAACATACAGCTCCTGCATCAAAACCACAGGACTTTTAAAAGGCCAGAAAGCTCTAAAACACTAAGCATATTATTTTCATACAGAGAGTAAACCTGAACACAGATTAACTTGTCTGGATACTTGTAAACCAAAGCAAGAGATTATGTTGTAGCCCTTGGGAAGCAGTTTGCAGTTCCTGCTGAGCAGCTCTTGAAAAACTCTGTGGCAGAAACAGGCAGTGAATAAATACCTGAAATACCTGATAAGAAAATAATCTGTCTAGTCACTACAATGCAGTAATAAAACAAAGGTAAATGGGTTTTACAACAATTCCTGCAATCATGTTCAGTCGTATTATCCAAAGTTATTTTCTGTGCCTATTTTTTTTTCTGAGCCTTCACTGTTTACTGAAACTAAACCTAAAATAGTATCTGTTTTGTTGTTTTTTTGTTAGACTCTGCAACAGTCTCTCACTAATGTGGGAAGTTGAACTTTCACATAATAGTACAATTCCCAGTTGTCACTCTCTTTCTAACAGCAGAAAGACATCTCTATTCCCATTTAAAGTCAGCCCAAATGATCTGGAGCAGACTTGCCCAATAGAGGTTACTTCAACATTGTCCCAAGATTTTTCATTTTTCTTTTGCAGAAGATTTTATTGCTAACACTTGGTGCAAAACCACCTACCTTAACTGAAGATCAAGCACCCTTCACATCTCTTCCAGTAAAGACTATTGCAATACATTGTTTATATTGTCTGTATGGTGTCCATTTCATTTCATTTGTCCTACTGCTAGCATAAATTTCTCCATTTGGTTACTCAGCCCCCTGATATCAGTATTCAGTCATTTCCACTGCTTCACACCAGCTACAACCACACCAAAGAGGACTATGAGTGCCAGTCAGCAAATACCTCCTTCTGCTTGAAGAAGATGAAAGAGCCCATTCCAGAGCATTTACCTGATCTGGTTTATTAAAGTTTATTACTACACCTTATTCATGGGGAGACAAAAAAAAAGTTCACTTTTTCAGAACTACTGGAGCACAAAAATGTGAGATTGGTGAAACTGGTTTCTTCCATTTCTTCAGCAGTGTTGAGTAGACATGAAGTGCAGGTTCACATTGTTGAGGGATATGGTTTAGCTGAGAAGTATTGGTGATGGTTGGACTGGATGATCTTTTAGGTCTTTTCCAATCATGATAATTCTGTGATTCTGTGACTTCAAACACTAATGGTGGGACATTGCCACACTGGAATTTACTACAAAACAACTGCAATAAAATATTCTGAGAAGCATTTGTACTCCTCCTGTCCACAACCAGAGTGATAGTTCATTCCTGAAGATAGCAATAGAAATTATTTGGAGGAGAAGAGATGCAGAATCAAAAGACAAGGAAAAAGGAAAATTATTCCCAAAGACATCTCTCAGCCCTGACATTTAGTTGCTGCGTAACCTGGGCTAAATCACAGCTTCCCTACATAACAAATATCTGGTTTTAAACAGTTTTGAGTAAACCATTTTTCTCAAACAGATAGCTCTAAGTAGGTCAGCCAAATATTTTCTGTTAAAACACTTTTTCAACTGAAATTTAGGCTTTCTAATAAATGTTTGGGAGAAGTAGGAAAGAGAAGTGTAAGCTTTCTGCAGAAAATATCTATTTCATGTCAAATTTGAAGTGTCTTTTGATAAAATGCTGTAGTTCAGGAACTTAATGTCATATACTCTGTCAGAACTGGGCTCCTTGAACAAATTATATCTAACTATCCAACAATTTTGCAAGTATTATTATGAGATCTATCCAGACAAAATGTCACCTTGTAGATTGGGAACATAAAACAACTGATCTACGATTTCCAATAGTTTCTTTCAGTAGTGTTTTCAAATGAAATTATTTAGTGCACAGGCAAAACTTATCAGTCTTGTCAGAAAAGTCATTTTTTCTATTAAAAAAGTTCAAAAAAAAAAGGGGGGGGGGGATTTGCAGGTTAGTTTGTCCTGCAGATGCTCAGCTGAAATCCATGCATTACTGGTGGTAGAAGGAATATTCTGTAGGTAGAATCATAGAATCATAGAATAGTTAGGGTTGGAAGGGACCTTCAAAGGTCATCTAGTCCAATCCCCCTGCAAGGAGAAGGGACATGCCCAACTAGATCAGGTTGCTCAGAGCCTCATCCAGCCTGGCCTTGAACGTTTCCAGGGATGGGGCATCCACCACCTCTCTGGGCAACCTGTGCCAGTGCTCTACAACCCTTGTTGTAAAAAATTTTTTTCCTAATATTTAATCTGAATCTACCTCCTTCTATTTTAAAACCGTTACCCCTAGTCCTCTTGCAACGGGCCCTACTGAACAGTCTCCCCCCATCTTTCATGTAGGCCCCCTTGAGGTACTGGAAGACCGCTATCAGGTCTCCCCGGAGCCTCCTCTTCTCCAGGCTGAACAGCCCCAGCTCTCTCAGCCTGTCCTCATAGGAGAGGTGCTCCAGCCCTCTGATCATCTTCATGGCCCTCCTCTGGACCTGCTCCAACTGGTTCATTTCCTTCAGGTAGTCTGCCTCAGTGCCAGCTCAGCCTAGATTAATAATGGGCCTTAAATTATTTAATCCTTTCTGTTCCTGAGTTTAAGAGCCCAGGCTACTTCCCTACACAAAATTGCTATATCAGGAGGAACATGCATAATTTCAAGTATTTGGTATTACACTTGTGAGATCACTGTAAGGATGGACAGAAGTACAGTAAGAGTTCTCACACATAAAAAGTAAGCGTACTAGAGTTTTTGAGGGTTTTGTTTGGGTTTTTTTGTTGTTGTTGCTTGCAGGGGAGTTTTTTGTGGTTTTTTTTTAATGGCTCATCTATATATACTAAGGTATTAAAATATTTCAGAGGCAGTATTTTCAACATTAAGACTCATGTTATAATGTAATATATTTGAAATGTTTACACTCTACTTTTCAACAAAAACACTACATTAGATAAATATGGATTAAATACTTTCATGCCCCAAAATATGAACTCAACCTGAATATGTAAGTGTTCAATTCTTGCATATATTAAAGACAACCAACTTGGATCATAAAAACTGTAGTTGTCATATGTTGCCTTTTTGCAGAACTGTGCTTAAAGTTCATGTAGAGAAAATATTTTCCCTACCTTGCTTTGATTTCACAAGCTTCCTGTAGATATATATTGACATTTGCAGAATTAACATATGGAAGGTCTCAGACCATATTACCACATATTCTAAATATAATCAGTAATTACCTATGATGTCACCTGAAACTAATTCTGTCCTCTTCACAGCAAGCCTACATTTTGAGCTCACATCATACTGTCCATGTGTGTTCCAATCTGTCTGTATCTCCTGCTTCCTTCTTCAAAGACATACAGGTGCCTCAGTGTCACCTTCTATGCTACCCCTTCTGCACATGGCATGCTGTCCAAGTCCATTTGCCAAGCCACCCACTCTGTCAACACTTGCTATCCAATCCATGCTGCCTCTAGGAATGAGCAGAGTTAAAATACAAGGTCAAATCTACAAAAGAAACATACATCTCCCTGACTTCTACTACCTTGGTTACCTTCCTGTCTCTAACACACAATTCTGGGGTTTTTAAAAATTATTTTATATAAGAGAGTAGACTTATTCGGACCAGAACTCACAGGCTGAATACTCGGCTTCCTTCTGACCACATGCTCAGATTACCTAGCACTAAACGAACTTAACTAAGAATGGTGTCATAATAATTATTTCCTTTGTTGCTAATTCTGCTGGTATTAATAGCAGTTGATGAGTACTTGACACTTTTGAAAAAGCAATCTTCCTTCTTAAGTAAATAAACATTGAGTGAGGAGCCTATCTTTAGAGGTTCGTTTATTGTAAACCTTGGCCTTCCACTGGATACTTCTGTTTCTCAAGCTAAATGAATCGCGAGTATCATCCAATATCTACACCACTAAGCGCCAGCATCAACAGATTTCATTGACAAGCTGTGTCTGCCTTTCCCCCTCTCCTATCAAATATGCCAGTGCTTTGAAAGTGTTCTCAAGTAATTTAAATTACTCATTCAAAATAGAAGCACTATAAACTTCCCTCCACGTTGCAGATGATTAGTTCTGGGCATCTTGTCCATTATGCCTTTGAGTATTTTCTCAGATGCCACCTAAAATTCCAGAAAATATGCTTAGTTAAGAATCACAGCAAGCAGTCATGCCAGGAGCAGTAACAAGCTTGCTGACAGCTCCACAACGTAACTTATCCAAAGCAGTTCTATGTTTCCTCAGTGGAGTTTTTTTGCTCTAAGTGCATTTCCCTCCCCACAAATAAGTGCTGTAGAGAATATAGCCTTGATAAACAAAACCCTCACCCTGTTTAACAACATGTGTAAGAAATGCTACCCCTCCTCTAAAGCTTTTTTCCCTCATTCTCAACAAATATTCTGCTGATATAAATCAACAATAGTTTTATCCCAGCAGACAGATATTCCACTATCATTTTTTAGTTTTTTACCTCTTCCCATTGAGGCAGGTAGTAATAAATGGAGGAGAATAGCAGCTTTTTGCCACTCATGAATAGAAAACCGGAAAGTTTTAAGTTTTTTGGCACAAGACAAGGCTGAGCTTAACCTAACATAAATTTCATGTTACCCAGTCCAATCTAACTCTCTTATGACAGTGGCTATACAAAGTATGTAGTTTTATGACATCACAATAATGTCTGAAATCATAGTGATACTTATGACTTCTGTGATGTAGCATTCTGAAAATGCTCAGGTTAAAAACAAAAGCAAACCACATTTTTACTATTATATCTAAAGTAGCAGCTGTTTAGAGATGTCAACAAAGGTTAAGGCTCCATCCTGTTAGATGCTCTATACACAACAAGATAGAGACTTTGTCCCACCCAAGGTCTGAAGTTCAATGAGAGGAAGTTTTTGAGAAAGAACACATAATTGTGATTTTACAAGTGAGAAAAGTTACATATGTGATCACTGATTAAGAATATCAGCTTTAAACATGGATGATTAGGCACAATAATCTTTATCTGGGCACTAATACAATCAATGGAAACAGCAGTTATCACTTTGTAAAATCCAACACATTTTATTCACCTAAAAATGCATCCAGGTGCCTCTCAAAGAAATCAAGTTAGTTTCTCAGTGTAGTAGATGGTGTCTGTGACTGAACCAGGGAAGCTGGCCAGATTTTGTGCTTGTGACACAAGCATAAAGTCATTTCTGCTCCCTAGAGTATGTTTATTGGGTCTATTTGTGCTCAAACAAAAGCTCTTTAGACTTCTACTAACAGCTCTTCAAACTCTATTGCCTTGCTGTTCACAACTTCTGTTCAGCATGAGTGGATGGGAAACAGAGATTTAGATTTTTAAGTGTTGGCAGAAAACAAATCCATGTTTTGTTGCTCTAGTCCCTTCTGGAATAAGTTGGAAGCACCTCTAAATACTATCCTGGAGACTGTTGCAGTAGCCAAGAATACTTAAAAGAGGTCTCCTATCAAGTTACTTGTTTTGTTAGACAGTGACTCTCTGTCATAAATGATAAGTGCATCATTGTGGTGCATTTCAAATCTGATAAAAAAAAAAATTCATTTTTTCAAACTATTAAAATTTTTAAAAGGAAGCATGCAAGCAATATATGTTGAGGAACAGCATTTGGCAGCTATGTTTAAACCAAGGTGTTAACATCAAAGCATCATACTACTATGAATGTAAATAACTTTAGTTATTAAGTATCATTTTGTTAAGTATGAAAAGTGTGATTTGTAGAACAAGCATATCTGTACAAGTTACAATATAAGCTGAAACTGGCTACAGTCATCGACATGGCTGTGAAGGCTCACGTCAACCTTAGTTGTCCTGATTGCTGAAAGCACAGGCAGACACAAAAGCCTTGCCATACTTTCTAGGCCCTGGCAGAACAGATATTTGGCCAGTGGTTATTTTTCCACTTCTTGTTGCTAGCTTTCTTCTCAAGAAGGCAGCAGTAAGAATGATAACATTTTGACTGCCTAAAAATGGCAAATTTGTGGAAAGGAATAGGAAAGCAAGGTTAGAAAGGAAAAAAAAAAAAAAAAGAAAGAAGAATGGCAGCACTTAGGGTACCAAACTGGTCATTTGTCATATGAATGCTTTCACATGTGGGAACATAGCTCCATGTCTGGAGGGAATCCAGTCACAGCAAATGTGAAAACATTTCTAAATGTTTTAAAATCGACAATGCATTTGACAGAGCAGCAGAATACGGCCAAGAGTCATGAAGCAAAGCAAGAAGGAAATGGTGACACATTTGAGGAATTCATTTCATGCAAAAGACTTACTGTTAGTTCACATCCCAAGAAAGCAGCAGAGAACATGAGATGTGGTGGAATAGACGCTGGGAACTGTTGAAACTGTTAATGAATTTACCTCAAATGAGCAGAAGAGACAGTCAAGATCTATCTTTATAACTTGCACGTTAATAAAGTCAGTCACAGGCATGATGCTCTGCCTACTTATAGCAATACCTGAGAGAGTACTGTTCCCCAGGAACACACTTGTTAATGGAAAACTGGTGAAAAAACTCCTGTATCGGTCTGTGTGGAGAACCTAATTCCTCAAAAGCAAAACAGAATAAATCCTGTAAAAAATCAAATTCCAGACAATTTTATAGAGTCTAAATATTGACAATCTCTGAAACAATTGGAATAACTGAAAAAGTGAAGAAGCTGCAGAAAGCAAAACAGGACACTTAAAAAGAGTATCCAGATCCGTTATCTCTAATATATATTTTCTTATGTTGTATGTAAGCATACTGGAGAGCTAGTAGAGTATTCTTACGGAAGACTGTCAAAACTATTTTAGTAGTTATGTTTATAATACTACGCAATTACTCATGATGTCAAGGATACACACAGTATATAGTCACAAAACAGAACATACAGTCTATGGAACAAAATGCAGATGAAGAGATTGGTAAGATTCAGGACTGGCTTTAAAGACTCATCTTAGCAACCCTGAATACAGTTGGCAAGAGTGAAACAGACAAGGAAGTCCACTATTGTTTTAATTTATTAGAGACTTTTAGCACTAATGTTTGATACATCTCAGAAGAGGCTTACGAGAATAGGAAGAGGAAAGGAAAAAGGTCCAGCTTATTGCAGATGAAGGATTTTTCGATAGAAAGAGGTATAACAGAATGGAATGGTGTCACCACCAATAAGATGAAAAGGAGCTGACAAACATTTGAGCCAAAGTGGCAAAAATTTAGGGAGACCCTAAAGAACAGTTGTTTAAATTTGATATTAAGCTTGAAAGAAAATCCTGCAGCTTGCTGAGGGACACAGAGCTTGGCACAGTCAAACCGGGATCCATTTCCACAATTACTGAACCCACAAAAGGCTCCTGTACAGCTCTGTCATAGTACTCTCTTGCCTCAGCTTACTGATACAGTTGTCCAGGCATACAACACTCACTGGGAATCTTGGCAGAGTGCTTTTCTGGGAGTCACAGAAGAGAACTTAGAATGGATTCAGAAGTCCTCTTCTTTTTTTTTTTCTCACTCCTTTTTTTTTTTAATTGTAACTTTTGTTGGTTTGGATTCCGGTTTAGTAAGAAGAGCAATAGGCAGAAACCAAGTTTTAAGGAAACAGCCTGAAATGTGGAGAAAATATGACACAGCTTCCAAAGAAACTGTATCAACAATCATTCTGTTTCATATATTTGGATGAATTTCACTGAGAGCTGGAGCAGAAAGCATTCTTCAAAAGCCTTTACTCAAATCTCTCCAAATTTGGTCAAAAAGGATCTTTAATCAAAGCATGTTT
>WHYT01016366.1:41191-64388 GCA_009806455.1 Tetrax tetrax | reverse complement strand
AAATAAAAAAAAAAAAAAAAAAGAAAGAAAAAAAAAAAGGAGAAAAGAAATAGAAACTCAATTACTACCACACATTTCAAAGTTAGATATCTAAACTGCATGCTTAGTTTTCCATTTTGCAGCACAGTAGTATTTACAGTAATAAAGCCAGAATCAACAGTTGTTGTTTGGGGTGGGTTTTTTTTCTCCTCTTCCTTTCTCCCCTAGAGAAAGGCGCTGGTCAAGGCTACACTGGCCAAAGTCTGAAATGCGTTGTAGTCAATTATCCGAAGGCAGGAAGAGAGGGATGAGGAGCACCAGAGAAAACGAAGCAGCCATTTCAAAATAAAACCAACAAGACTATTCTGAAGCGCAGCCAGAGCTGCCACATGCCATTGTAAATAGCAACCGTGCAAACTGTTCCGTCACTGGAGTCACAAGCAGATGCTGGTGTCAGAGGAGCGCTCTGCACGGACAGGTCACAGAAGGCCGTGCTGCTCCCCAGGGGCAGCCATTGATGGCGTAGATCTGAGACAGTGCGGCACAGCAGCGTCATGTCACCATGGGACAAGGACTCAGAATATAGCTATGTTGTCTTATCTAGCAAGATTTATTTCTGGCTGACAAAGCCAGCCTTTAGGGTCTCCAAAGACGCAAGTCTCAGGCTTCTTCAACTTGCAAAACTGTAAATGCCTGCTCTAATCTCAGCTTGTTTAAAAAAAATAAGTATGTTTCTATCCCTAGTCTATCCTCTATCTTTCAAAATAATCTTGACAACATATGTGGACTGATAGAGTTGGAAGTGTTATAAATGTTTTTTTACAATCAAGTTATTTTCACAGTCAGGACAAACAACTACTCAGAGCTGACCTCAGAGATCTCTCTCTCAAGTTTCCTTAAAGAATCTCTGTTCATTTCAGGTGTGAAGAATAGCACTGCCCTGCCTACCAGGGCCAACTGCAATTGCTCACAGCTGTAACAACTCCAGTGTGCAAGTAGTGTGATGGCAAACCTTTCACTCCAGGCAAGGGTTGCAGCCTGAAAGCTGGGCATAGAGGGGATCTTGCAGGAGTCTTATTCCCCTGAAGAAAATACTAAAAAACTTAACTAAGCCCAGCAGGAGCCAAAAAAAAAGAAAGCACTGTTCCACCATCCTGTTCTGCTGCTTCTTACCCTGTCTCCAAACCATGGGCAAACTCCTCAGACTCTCTACTGCTCTCTACAGCGCTCCTGTTAAGAGCCTGTGACCAGGGCATCCCCAAGGAGTCTGCATGTTCAGCTCTGCTAAAACTCGGAAACAACTTCAGTTTAAAATTGCAGATGATGGTAGAAGTGAGAAGAAAAGTAATCTCTATTAAAAGCTACCTTATCTCACCAGCTTTGCTGCTATTCAGCATTCAAACACTGGTGTTGCTTTTCAGAGTGCCAGTCCCAGTCCTTTGAAGCAAGGAGTACTATGGGAAGCAATAGGTAAGAGGATTATTTCTAAGGCTGCTAACAAAAAAAAAAAAAAAAAACTGAGATCAAACGCTCTGATGAACTGAAGAGTAAAGCATACACAGAGGAGCCCATAAAGAGAATGACTGGATGTCCAGCGAGTGCTTTGATTTCCACTTTTCAAAGCTGAGCACACACACAGCATGAGAGCTTTAAAAATTCACCCTGATCCAGGTTTTCTGGATCTACCTAAACAGAGACACAGGTTTTTGAAGGAAACAGATGTTCATCAGAACATTATATGTCATTACCTCCTCCTTGTTTCTGAATGTTAAAACCATCTACCTTAGCAGATTTATGTGCAAAACCACCTTGCTTTTACAGTGCTGTGCCATATAGAGCAGTTAGGCCTTCCAGCTCC
Organism: Tetrax tetrax; assembly: GCA_009806455.1. Taxonomy (NCBI): domain Eukaryota; kingdom Metazoa; phylum Chordata; class Aves; order Otidiformes; family Otididae; genus Tetrax; species Tetrax tetrax. The sequence continues at coordinate 62,551 of WHYT01016366.1, read as the reverse complement.
GGCATGAGGGAACTGATCATGTATGAAATGGCACAAATCACCAGAAGATCTAAAAAAACAGATAGGTGTTTTTCTATAGGATGGTAGGTATATTTTGCTCCATGATATCTTGCAGCTATTGCAGCTGTAGGATTCTTCCACAGAGTCATTTTACCAACAAATCAAGCCACTTCAGTTTACTTCTGAACACTAGGACAGTGAAAACAATCCTCTAAATCAACCAGCCCACCCACATCCCACCAACACAGAGGACTTAGCTCTCTGTCTTCAAGTAGCAAATCATTCGTTCTGTAACCTAAATGCCATACTTCCATTGCTTACCGTAAATCAGTTTTACTATTTACCTATTTGACATTTCCACTGTCATTACATTACCCCTACATGCTCTTATCTACAGTGACAGTCTGCCATAGCTCAGGTCTTCTCTAGCTGCTATTCTTTTTATTTGCAATACAAGAGCACTGAAAAGCTGCTGTAATAGGATATCATGCCAGATCCAGTAAAGAACAATAAAAACTGTCTCTGTCCTAAAGATTTTCCAGATCAAAGTAACTTGCCTAATCTTTTCTTCAGGTTTAATCTCTGTCATTGATGAATTCCATTTACTTTATCCTTTTCAGATACTCAGATTTTTGTCTGTCTTCTGCTATAGTTCTGCTTTTCTCAAGAGAAGTAAAATCAGCCTCTCATCTTTCTAGAGGACAGTGTAAAGACTGCAATTAGCCTACGTGGCTTTTATGGGGTCAGTATGGCATCCTAGCAGGAAAGATCCCATAATATCAGGAGGAAGAACAGATTATAGATTCAGTCTAGAAAATATATTTGAAGATCCACAATTACTGTAAGGTAAAGAATATGTTCTTCTTTTTTCAGTGACTGCCTGCACAGATTCCACTCTTGGTGAACAGTTGATCAGTGCTCTGTATGTTACAGAACAGGCACGAGGGGTCACATCTGAGCAGAGACTGCTGAATAACACCCCTAAAAACAGCATACCGTCAGGAAGCCCATGCCTGAGTACAGTTACAGTTAAATGTGAACATCAAACTTCCTGGGTCACTCTAGAGGATTTTGGTCCATCTGTATTATTATTTTCACTATATAAAAAATGTGTCATAGAAAAATGCATCATAGAAAGAGTCTGACCAGTTCCTAACATGTCAGGATTTTTTTTTTCCCAGCTACACAATAACAGTTTCTGATTGAATTTCTGAAGTAATTGGACAACCTCTTTGTAGATATTTAATTGCTACCATCTACCCCTAGCCCATCATAGCTTGAAAAAATTCATCACACAATGTAATGCTTTCTCTTCCTGGGTTAGTATAAGGTTAAGGAAAGAAAACTAGTATTTCTTACCTTTATTCTATGTTTTTTAATGTATGATGATTTGTATGGCCACAGTAAGAAACTCGAAGAAGGCTAAGAATACAGTATCACCGTTTAGTGGACTTTGACAAAGATGTTTAAAAAAAAAAAAAAAAGCACATCTTGTTTCAGGAGGAGTAAAGAACTTATTTCTATAAAAGTCAACAGAGAAGGCTAGTTCTGAAGCGCTCAGGTAGAAAGAAAAAGTTGGCTTTGTAAATAAACTGCATTGAAACTGTGAAACAGAACAGGTCTCTTATTGGACCTTCAGTCAAGCAAAAACTAATTTGCTATTAAAACAGATCAAGGGACAAGGTAGAGGATTTTCTCATTGTTCTGAAAGACACTATCTAGTAAGTAATGTGAAGCCATCAATCAGTTTGCAACTGCCAGTAGAGCAAAATACCAGGCCTATCTGTTTCACAACAGAGAAATCTCAGCTTCACTTTTTTAGGATTCTCAGAATTAAATATGTACAGCAGTCATGATATACAAAAGAAAAGGATGCCATCTCCCACACAATGCATGGTGTCACAACTGTTCTATTTCAAGTGTTTCTGTTCCAGAAAATCCTCCTTCTTCAAGAGACCCTTGATGACTAAGTCTTTAAGATTGAAAAATTCCCACTAATTAAAAGAAATATGCATAGGTACTGAAATATCTTTGGGCAGACCAAAGAAGTAAAGGATCCTGACAAAGTGAGGGGTTGTATTCTCACCTCTTATTTATTAGTTAGTTATGTTATTATGGTATTATCCACCTGTATGACTAATTAATCCACCAGGAAGGGAGAAAAAGACTTTGTATACTAATCATGGGCTTCAGAGTTCTAAGATATAGTTACGCACAAGCAAGCTTTCCAAGTCGTTCAGAGATTCTGAATTAGAGGGCCATTCATATGAGTTTTCCCTCTAGAGGCCTGAGTCACTAAAGAAGGTTAACTGCTTGCATTAGAACAGTAAAGCAGACACCTCACATCTTTCCAAACCATATACCATAACAAGGGTGAAATGAGGGGAACATGGCTGAAGTCATAATTCATAATTTGAAACAGTAAATAGCGTAAAACACTAGAGATCAAGCATGATCCTTTGCTTCTTTGAAAGCATCAGAAATAAAAGACAAAGTTCTGAACTCTGAAAGTGCCTCCATCAGCAGGTCCAAACATGGATGATGACTAGCCTCCTCCTGTGAAAAGAATCTTTAAAAGAAAAAATAAACAAAAGAAAACACATTTAAAACCAGAAAAAAACAGCCTAAGGGATTACAAGGATACTATGTTGTGTAGATTTATCTGACCTAATATATTTATGAAAGCAAAAATCATAGATCCGACAGAATTTAGTTACGAAGTCTTTCTCAGATCTCAAGGACAGCAGAATGGAAAAATAGTGCAAAATTCTCCCAGTGTCATCAGCAAACCTGCTACCTGTGGGAAGCCTCATCAAAAGCAGGGGTTGCCTTTTCTGAATCTACCATGTTAAATCTGTGAATCTTAGTGGCTGGTGACAGAATATCATCACACTAAAATATGCTTCTTGTCACAAGTTTTCTGTTGTTTTGATTTAGTTTTCTAAGAAATGATGACACAGAAGCCCTGCAGAATTTGCCTGAGAGCATGTTATGATGTGGAAAGCATCATGGAAAGCATTGATGAAGATAATCTCAGACAGATGTCCTCAACTGTTATATGGATCACTCGGAGGATTTCAGAAAGCTAAAATCATGATGGCATCCATAGAAGTCGTTGCATATGTTGGAGTGCCAGCTATGTTTAGTGTAACCTAGAGACATATAAGGCAGAGAAATTACTTGTTTGGAGCTGTAGCTAGTGTAGCAATCTTTAATGAATTGCATAGGTAGATGAATTGCAATCTTTAATGAATTGCATAGGTAGATTTTCCAACAAAAGCAATATCACATAATCCATCACTGCCATTAAAAAAAAAAAAAAAAATGCAGGATAAACACTTCCATACAGTTGGATGTCTTTTCCCCACAGAATGCATTAAGGGTGGATCTTCTACTCGATTCCTTCAAGCAGTGCAGTCAGGCACAGGAGCAAAAAAACATATTAAAAAAAGCTTTTGCAGGAGCTTGATGTCTTCCGTCTGCTTTCTTTGGACATAGCCAAGGTCTATACAGGTGTATGCCAGATGGGCATGGTTACACTGCTTGTGTTGACAAGTGCAATATTTCCAAAAGTTTTCTTGTTTTTGTTGGACAGCTTTCTAGAGAATGCCTAAGACTTCTGCCATGTACTTCATTAAATCCTGGAAATTTTTAAACTTGTCTGTAGAAGCCAGGAGAAGATGAGAATGTTGCAGCTGGGACTGGATGTTGTTCTGCTGGAGTCTGAGGTTTTTCTCCATTCTGTCAGTGCTGTGGTTTAACCCAGCAGTCAGCTAAACACCACTCAGCTGTTCACTCACTCCCCCTCAGTGGGACAAGGAGAGAACTGGAAAAAAGATAACACTCATGAGTTGAGATAGTTTAACAGGACAGAAAAAGGAAGGGAAAATAATAATAATGATGATAAATGAATGTACAAAACAAGTGATGCACAATACAGTTAGTCACCACCTGCAGACTGATGCCTAGCCAGTCCCCAAGCTGCAGTTGCCACCCCCTGGCCAACTCTCCGCAGTTTATATGTTCAGCATGACATCATGTGGTACGAAGTATCCCTTTGACCAGTTTTGGTCAGCTGTCTTGGCTGAGGCCCCTCCCAGCTTCTTGCACACCCCTAGCCTCCTAATCAGCAGGGCAATATGAAAAGCTTGACTTAGCGTGAGCACTGGTCAGCAACAACTAAAACATCAGTCTGTTGCCAATATTATTCTCATCCTTTATCGGAAACACAGCACTATATCAGCTACTAGGAAGAAAATTAACTCTATCCCAGCCAATACCAGGACAGCCAGATAGGTCATGTGGGAGAAATCAAGTTGTATGAAAAGATTCCATGCACCCTTTGAAACTGAAGGGCTGTTTTTTGGAAGCAGTGGGCAACGCTGGCTTTGTGGGCTAAGAGCAAGCAGTGTAGCTGAGGAGCAACAGGAGATGGCAGCTCAGCCAGGACCATTAACACAATGAACTGGATGGGGGAATATGCAACAGATGGGACAAGTTCCTATCAAGTCCTTGCTGCAACCTCTGGGCTCTTTTCTGGAAGCTGAGCTGCAGGAAGAGAAGAATCTGACAAAACGAAAGCAGAAAGGTGCACTCACAAGCAGGAGAGGAGTAATTCTTTTTGTGATGTGTTGGGACCACCAGCCCCAAGTCAATTCTCCAGGCACTTACAACCAACATATTCAAAAGCCCTTGTATTCCAATTCTGCACTGTCTTGTTGTTTTTTTTTTTTTCCTAGGCATCTCCAGCCACTTGAATGAAGTGCAAGATATGAATTCAACATTCTTTATTCTTCTTGGTCTAGGTTTGGTGACAGATTTCCCAACTAATATCCAATCTAGCCTTTACAGTTGGCTTGGTTTCCCAAACATCTAGCACTGTTTGGAAGTTTTCTCCTTCATATTCTGTAATAAAGTTACTGTTTTCCCTTTGCCAGCCTATCTGTACCTTCTACAAACATTTATTTCTTAAAAAGAGGCTACACCTTGACAAAAGATCACATACTGTCCGTTGCCTCTGAAAAAAAAAAAACCAAAACAGTTATTTATGCTTTTCTAAGTTTCTCCAGAAATGTTAACTTAGATACGCCACCACAAATCCAGTCATGAATTTATATATATTGTTTCAGCATTAAGGCAACTTAAGTTGAGTTCAAATGCCTCTAGTTACATAAACAGAGATATAGAGGCAGACAATTTGAACAACAAATATAACCCCAGAGCACTGGCACTCATATTAAGATTGATTTACTGTAGAGGAAAGCATCATATGAAGGAAGGCACCATATGTGCTGTCTTGGACATCAGCACAGGGAATCTAAAAAAGATCTTATTCCTTTTAGCAAGAAATGAGCCTATACTTGCAACGAACCTCCTGTCTCTTTCAATACATCGGCACAAACCACCCATGTCTACAAGACACAATTCTTTATACCCTAAAGTGGCATTGACAAAGATGGAAGAGTTGCCTTATTTGCCTCTACTTGCCAGTCATCATAAAGAGAACTGAGGCCTTACTGACAGAAATGCTAACCTGCAAACTGAGGTTATTAAAAAAAATTCCTTTCAGAACACACCAAATTTTCTAGCAAAGTTACACCCTTGTCTCTCTCGGGTAAGGTACTGAGAGTGATGAGCTGCATTGTGTGCTATACATGAAAGAGGCAGGTTTTTTAAACCACAGAGATAAAGCTTCTACTCACATATTCAATCTTCAGTTCCTAGGATATCAGAGATGCATAGAAGAGAATTTAGTTCTCCTTAGAGTTTTGTGTGTATTTTTGAAAACGTATACGAAGAATCATTGTAAATTTAAATAGCTATGTCTTCACTATCTTGAAAATCACTTGTATTAGATATTACTATCCATAAAGCAGCAGCCACCATGTTTGCCCATATTGAGCCTTTCTTCTAGTGTCCTGGAGAGCAGCAGTATTTTTCCTTCATTCTGAATAATACCCCTGGAGGGACTGTATGTTCCTTAGTCTCTTTTGCATAATTTGGCAATAACTCAGTAACTTAAGCATTCAAGTAGACACTCTTTCTCGTCATGGCATCCAAAGTTTTCCAATCTTTTCTCTTAATAGCTTCTTCAAACCTAAGGGATTGTTGACAGTTGCTGAATCCCTGTATTTCTTAGAAATTTATTTCTTAGAAAATTTTTGTAGCATTTCAAAGTTTTTAGATCTCCTTCTGCACATTTAGAAGACTCATAGCTTTCAAATACATTTATTAAAATAGAACCCTGAAGATTCACTGATTCTCTTTAAACTGCAGATTTCCCAAAACCAAATCTTAAGCTACCAAATGCAACCCTGCCTTAGCCAGCTTCTGATGTTTTCATGAGGATATGACTGCCAAGATACATAAATTGAGTAGCTTTTTTCTGTTTTTGTCTTCTAGAGTTCAGCTTCTGATTTCTCATTAAATTTATTTGTAGGGCTCTTCCCTGCCTCCCCAAAAAAATGATGACCAACTGCCTCTTTTTTGGACGGTTTTCTTCTGTTTACTTGTTCCCAAGTGAATTATCACATCAAAGAGCTACGTAATCTACATGCAATTATTCTAGCATATAGTTATCAAAGCATGTAATGATTCAGTGTGTATATCTGCCAGTTTTCACATAATGAAGTCAACAACAATGCTGTTTACTGGAGGTGAGGGAATGCATTCAAGGTCAATGCTAATAATGTCTACAATGGATCAATTGTTCAAGTTGATAATTAAGACGAGTATCAGACCTTTGTGCTATTTTTCTTGGAATATTACACTTTACAACATTCCTCATAGATTGTGGTGGAAGCTTCTAAATAAAACCTCTGTGTGTGTGACTGGCTTTCCTCTCCCTTCATTTGATGGCCTCTTTTATGCCTGTACAGGGATTCTTGCAGAAGAAAGCTTGTTGGTTTATGATTTTCCAGGCTGAAGCTAACTTCACTTTCATAACTTTCATTGATAAGGTCTTTTGAAGACTCTTCTCAGGACCGTTGCATAACATCGCACCAGTATTTGCCATAGTTTTCTTTGATAGCTAGGTGGTAATGCCTATCTATCCACTGACTTTTACTGGTCCTTTGCTTCATTTAAGTCAGCAATTTTATCACTTTTCTTGCCCTCATATGCTTCTGTCCTTCTTTACAATTACTTGGTCTTTGACTTACAGCTTTCTCACATTTTTAACCTGTTATTCTCTCTTTGTGATGTTAGATTCTACCACTTCCTTTGTCAGTGTCCTGAAGAAAGGCTACACACTTAGCACCAGCTGAACACTTCGCTTCTCATTGTTTGTCACTCCTTCTCCATATCTAAACCTCTTCTTGATTGCCTTTGGCAAATATTCCAACTCATGCAGACTTTGCAGGGAGGATTTTTCTGGGGGTACTACAGTTATCTTCCTATCACTGTCCTCCGCAGCAGTTTCACCTTCAACGTTGTTTTATTCATGTACTTCCTCCTAGCTCATCTTTCACCATATATTATTATAACAGTAAAAACTCATAACAATGTTATTGGAATGGCACAACGCACTAGAGACCCAGCAAGTGACTTTGCCTTGCAGCAACAGCTCGTGAGAATGAACTCGGGGTAGTTGGAAAATTCTTCTCTTCATGTACCTAGAAGGCTTAGAAACTCACACATGTAAGGTACCTGTACTCCAAATAATTTCCTTGGAATCCATTTGACTAACTCAAAGAAAGCCCAAATCCTACCATTCCTTTTGTAGTTTCCACCTCCTCTACAAGGGGAGAGCATTTTTTCCCTGTCCCCTCTCTTAACTACATTAAAATCCATACCAAATCAACATCATGATTTTCCCTTTCTGTTAAGGAAAGAGAATTTTCTAATACTATTTTTATTGAAGTTGACTGGGTAGAACTACCTAGACTTCCACAAGCTGTTTGCAAAGCTAAACAGTATATTGATACAATATACACATTGATCTTAAAATTTTACGGGTAGATAACATCTAAGATATCTGCACATAATGTGCTTGCACTTCTTAATTATCAAAACAAGCAAGCCATCAATTTTTTATCTTTATGGCATATTCATTTTACACCTTGTAACTCTCATGATACATTAAGAAGAAAAATACCAGATGTATTGTCTCAGAATATCTGCCTTGAGATGACAAAGAACTTTTCAAGCTTTTGCATCTTCAGGTAGTTTGTACAGTGTTCAGGGATGACTTAGTGCCTTCTCCAAAAGCTCTTTTAAGAAGTACATAACATTTTCAGAGCACGAAAGTGACACAGGAAGCTAAGTCCTGTTTTCAGAAGCATTAGGAGCATTTGAAGGCTGCTAAAAGACAGCAGCTCTTATTCACCTAAATAGCTTAGGCACATTTACAATGCTCATGTGTGAAATACCTCATGCCAGACAAGGGCTTTGTCTGTGTCAAATTGTAATTGCCTGTTGCTTTATGAATGCCATCATAATTACTACTTTCACTCTGCATTTTAACCTGCAGAGTGGATTGAGATACTCAGTTTCAGTTGAAAACTGATTGATGTTTGACAACATCTGTCAATTCTGACACCACGGTTGTGCATTTCACATGCTTGGAAGAGAGATAACGACATGAGAATCACTCAAGCTAACATTTACCAAATCTCCTTCACTGGATCTACAAGCCATTTAAAGTACTGCTGTTGACTGAATAACTTTCTACTGAGAAATTAGGTAAGGCTGGGTCAGGGAGAGGCAAGACATTGGCAGATGTGAGATAAAGCTTATTTTCAAGAAATGACTGCTTTGGAGAGCACCAGCCCAGACCACCAGCACAGCCCACATGACAGGCCAGCTGCCAGGCACAAGGATGCCGAACCAAGCCTCTGTGCTCAGGAAGGATGAGGTCAGGCAGAGGCAGAGCATTCAGGTCCATTTGTTGTTTTCCAAAGGGCTGTTTGGGTCTCTAGAGCTTTCCAGACTACCATTAAAAAAAAAAAAAAAAATCTTGTTGCTAATCTGCTAATCCTACTGTCTTTCCCTCCAGTCACATCATTCTTAAGGATTTATCTGGTCAGCTCCCATAGTCAAGGTATTTTTCCATGGTGAAAAGATAGGAAGGGTGTCACACTTACTCCAGAATGTGTAGTTTTCAGACTCTGGTCCTTTTCTTGGGCTGTGGACTTTGGACCTATGAGTACCTCCGCTTATGAACCCTGCTGTGCCTATTCAAACTGCTGGGGGGAAGAGAAGGGGAGAAGGAATGGGAAGTATTGCATGGGTTCATTTTCAGCAGAGTGGTATAGCAACTAAACAGCTTCTGTAAACAGGGCCAGGTTAAAACAGCTCCCAAAGTCTACCTAAGAGACCAGCATTCCTCTTTGCTTTTATGTGGCCCAGGACACAGAAATCAAAGAAAATAAGCAATTTATCAAAATCAGGGTTTATCAAGGTCTTTCAGTTAGCCTGGACTGCCTAGATTGACCTATGTTCTGTTCCCTGCTCTAATTTTGTAGTCATGTCTTTGATCTTGGGCTGCCTGGATTTTTTTACTCTTGCTTGTTACATGATCAAGCTATTGCTTATCAGTGACTGAAATTTTTTCAGGTACTGCTACAGAGTGTAAATTCTCAGTGCAGTTTGTCATCTCTATTGCTGATACAGTCCAATCCCAGCAAGCCAGGTGGCATAAGGTCCCTCAAATACAGTCTGCTTTACACCATTCTACATTGACATCTGGCAGTTTGGCATTATCACTGCTCATACTTCATGCTTTGATTTAGAATCTTAGGGTGAATATTTACACTGATTCAGAAATACCTTTTCTTTTTTTTTTTTTTTACCCAGAAGAGCACAGCCTCAGCTATCGCTGTGATACTAGCTTCTACCCATTATTCGTTCTGCATTCACATTTTACCATTTGCTAACCTGGACTTGCTATGTCTAATCTGCGCATCACCACCACTCTCTCAGCTGAAAAATATAAAGGATTTGCTTGAATTCACTTAATTAGGAACTACACTATTCAGGGAGCTGTACCAAAAATAACTTGATTTATGAGTTGGCAGTTTAAGTAGCCCCTTAGCAGCGCTTAACAACCACTGCTGATGTAAGATGTCTCTATTGATTTAGGACCATTCAGGGTTGAAGTGAGTCAGGTAGCTCCAGCTCACATGCGTCAGAGCTGGCAGGCTGGCAGTTCACATTTGGAGGAATAAATCTGAGAGACAGTTTTTACGGGCAAAATCCAGTTAAGAGACCTAGCAAAAAACTACTGTCAAATCACTGGGGGGGTGGAGGGGTGGGATATGGGACCACACACACACAAAACAAATAACAAAAAACATCAAACCCAAACCCACAAAAAACACCACACAACACCCCATACCCATAGTTCTTAAATGTCAAGCAAGTATAGGAAGGTAAATATCTTAGCTCTGCACACATTTTACTTATTTTTTTCTGTTGTTTTAGTGAATTGTGGGAGAGATAGAATATATCGTCTCTATATCATTGTTTTAAACATAGCTTAGTTAGCTGCTAGTTGTTTTCAGGACAGCCACTACAGTGTGCTTTAAGATGCAAGAAAGTCAAGAACAACAACTGCTTCCTCAATTTCAGATCACACTCATGATGGAAAACAAAATGGACAGGTGAAAGTTGCCAGGTGGTGACTAAAAGACCACAGGATCAAATCCTACTTTCACTCTGGTGATCCCACGACCATTACGTCAGGGTAAAATTTACTAAAGTACACCGGGAAAAATTCAAGCACTGTAATCCCATGTTCCCATACATTTTTCTTTGCACACCCTCCCCAATGCACATCACTGTTTTCCACTTTGAACTTAGGCTTTGATTGTTGCAGGTACAGGTCAAAACATGAAAACAAAGTGTTATCCCTGTCTTTGCAGAGGATGCAGCCTAGATGATGAGAGCTCACCAAGAGTCCTCCACTACCCTTTTCACAGCGTCCCATTTAGCTACAACTGAACGAGAAGTGGGGTTACTGACATGGGAAAGGAATAGGCACCTTTGGAAAGGCTCAGATTCATATCTACAGAGGCTCAAGGCTGGGGGAGAAAATTTGCCACAATCACCCCTCTAAGCAGGGGTGCGAATAAGCCAGCTATAGCAAGAGCACTGTGACAGACCACTCAGGAGCAAGCTGAGATGCCAACAGCTCCAGTACAGCCCTGGAGGAATATAAGTCACTCTAAATTAATTAAATGCTTTTGAAAAGTGGAAAAAAAAAAAATACTGGAAGGAAACATTTATAGACAAGATATATTCTATACAATGTCTGAAGGCAGAAATAGACTTAAATAAATTTGAGGATGTGGACTATTATCCTTTTAAAAGAAGGAATAATACCACTCCCATGCCTGACGGGCAATAAAACACATTATGGAGCAAGGCACCAAGAGGCTAGAGTGACTGGGGAGATCGGAGATGAAAGGCATGAATGAAAAGGTCACTATGTATGAATAGATGCCTCTCAGCACTCTAAGGATTTTATAAGCTGTTAACCATAATGAGATTCTGGAAAAATGGACATTAGAGAAAACAGGAGCAGAGAAACACAGAGGAGTAGGAGAAAGAAGATAGGAGATAGTGACTGGGTAATTCTCCTTACACCTAAAAAAGTTTGGAGGGAGGGGAAGGGGGAGTTGTACAGCTTCAAACTCACATGGTGGTAAGCATCAGTTCTGTGCTTCTTGTAGCTAGTCCAACAACAAACACATCTGAGAACCAGCCCATGTGACCGGGATGCACACGTGTGCTTCACTGGAGGAGATGTCATGTAGATCACAGATAATTCATCTGATGTGGCATTTGCTCGGGTAACCATGCAATTTTCTGTGAACAGCAAACTAAGCAACCGTGCAAAATCCATACTTCATTGCTCTCTTCTTCCCTGAGGCTGAATCAACTTTTGTATTTTTTATAATGCAGTATTTAACTGTTTGATCCATTCATACTTCTCCCTCCCTTTTTTTCAGCTATCTCCCATTTATGAATTTGTACCATGTATGAGTGCTCATTGCAATTCATTCAGACATTCTGCATTCACAGAGATGCAGAAAAGATAGGTTCATTTACAGACAACACAGATCCAACAGCGTGCCAAAGACAGAGGTGACCTTAAGTCTCTTGAAGGAATGCAGAGGCGGTCTTTCAGAAAAGCCAGCCATTAGTGGGCTTCCTGGGGGCTGCCATCCTGTAATTCATCAAGGAATGCATCACAGAGACATCTCTGCTCCACTCTAATCAGTTCTCCAACCTCAGTCCCCAGTTTTGAGCATGAAGCTCACATTCCCCAATTCCTTGTGATTCACACGTCATCCATGCTGCGTTACACATGCTCTCCACAGCACTCATTTTGGGATTCTCTGTGCTAGACATGGGTTGTCAGCTGTCCTTCAGGGAGCAGGTGGGTTGGAGATCCATGATGTGTTGGGTTTCTGCCTATAAACATTCTGTAATTCAGCGAGTTATTCAAACTAAGACCAAAAAAAAAAAAAAAAAAGACACCATTGTTGGCTGGACAAATTTAAGGATTCATAACAGTGTGGTGCTACCTTTCAATTTCTTTTCTTGTCATATCATACTCTTGCTTATGGTTTCAAGTGCATAATCACAGAACATACAGATTAACACCACGGTAGGGTTTTTGAAGTTTTCCTAACTCAAATGTCACTTTATTTCTTATTTAAATACATACATACAGAGACCTCTGTAGCATTTAAATGATGTTGTCTATGACCACACACATACAGAGATGCTTGAATTAAATGTTTTAAAAAGTCTGCTTACCAGGTGGCCTTATTTTCTCTCTCCCAAGAAATAAGGCACACATGAATACAACATTCTGTCTCACATGATTTATAGCAAAGTTTTGTTGTTGGGATTTTTAAAGTAATTAAGTAACATGCTCACTGCTTATGCAAAAAAAAAAAAATGAAGGTGTGCACATGTCAAAGACTTTCAAGAGGAATATCCTGTAGGAACACATTGCATCTGGGAAGCAGCAGAAAACAGACCAGACATCTGTTTTTTTCCCAGTGCAGGAGTTATGCATTTGACTAAATTACTTTGCCTCTCAAAATGACAGTTCTGCTTCTGTACAACAGTTCTCTGAATTTTAACTTGTTATCATGGAAGGGGCGAATGCAACAGTATTCATAAAACCAGGGATTCGCTGTTTTGAACCTTACCTATGCATCAGGCACCATGCCAGCTCATTGTGTTCAGAACTTGGAATTTCCTTTTGATGCGAGAAAAGAGGCTCCAGGTATTGAGCCACATGAAACAGAAGCCCATTTCTTTGCCAGCCAGTCATATGCTGGATATAGGCTTACACTATGGAGCTGCACCACAAAGGAAGCCCATCCTACCCCACTGCTGCAGCGTGCTGCATCTCGCCTGCCATTCTCAGATCTCACGCGCCGTGTACTGCAAGCTGAGATACGAATTGAGGGTACACTGCCATGACACCGGGCAGAAATAGCAACGTGCATTGCTTTAGTGAAAGAACAGGATACAGATGCACAAGTTCTACACATTAAACATGACACTGTAGGCCTACGTGATGTTCAGATGTGATGTCTCTGGGGAATTTGCCTCAAGGAATCTTTAGTGAGAAAACACCGATCAGGAGCGTTGTTGTGTGGCAATCAAAACCAATGGTCAGTGACCCCACTGAGCAATTCTGAAGAAAGCTGCATTTAAAACCTCATAGGAGAGCTACATAATCACACAATCAGAACGCTGGCAGGCTGGCCAGTATTTCATACACAGCAAAACTTGTGCTGAAATTCCACTTGCAGTGAAGTTATTCCACAGATGACATCTTAGACCCTCTATGCCCTAAGAAGCTTTTTAAAGTGTTTTCCCTGTATTGCAGTAATGCCAAGCCCTGACAGTGATTATACTAGTAGGACACCCACCCTGTGTAAAATCGCTATTGAAATCAAGTGGATCAGAGCTAGGCAAAGTCAGATCTCTCTAAGCTGCTCTGTTCTTATCTGCAAGGAAAAGCCATTATTTTGCAGAGAGGAGACAAAATTTAGTTTGAAAACACAAATAGTTTGTGTGCCAACAGGAGTTCAGAATTTTGCAGCAACACTGATGAGATAAAAAACAAACTTGTGCTTTGGACAGGACAGATCCTCAAGCAGAGATAGGCCTCTGTAGGTTAAAAAAAAACAACCAAAACCAAACCAAAACCGAACTTCCTGTCTTCCTTTTAGAACTTGATTTTGTTTGCTCTCATTTCCTAGCTACTGACTGGATGCCTTGACAACACAACAAACCTTTATTTCATTTTGAAGGTTTAGCATGTCGTATAACAATAACCAGATCACTCCCCCTAACAAACACAGAAAAACCCAGAAAAATAAAATTGCTTAGAAGGAAAGTCCTGTTTGCGCTTCTGTTGTTTGGCACCAATTATTCATCACGTGAATTGCTTCTGGAAAACCTTTAAGTTCATAAACCAGAAAATCCATCAGTATCTGTGAAATTATTCCACAGGTATCAATTAGCTGTCTTGAGATACAAGTGAAACTAGCGATTTCCTCCCCCAAGGAAGCCCAGAAACTTTTTATCATGACATTCATGAAACATACCCTGCACTTATAATGGAATGAAAGACAGGAAAACAAGGCAGACAACATAAAATTAGGCCGCCAAGCTCTTGAGCCCCTCTTTCTACAACCTTAAAGACACTCTCTCCTAATCCTAACGCTCAGAGAAACTAGGGACTTTTGGGTGAACAGAGGACCAGCAACATCTAGCGCTGGCGCAGGTCAGCACCCACAGGGGTGCCCTGCTCCCACTTGCGCAGCATTGACAGAGCACCTACCACATGTAAGGAGCCCAAGAAGAGGATTTTCCAATCCCCTCCCTGCTAGGTGAATAAACCACAAGGTTTATTCATGTGTAAATTGAGTGGAGGCTGAAGAGGAGGGTGGTGGTATTAAAAAAAAAAATAAATAAAATAAAATCCTGTTATCCTCAGCTGTACTTGGAAGGGGCACCCTGCTAGTCACTGATGGTCTCCCCGTAGCCTTTCTTTCACTAGACTCGGCAGGGTTCAGGTGGGCTTCAAAAGCATCCTCCAGATCTGCCTGAAGACAAAGTTCCTCCTCCTTTTCAAAGCCTGCAGAATTAAATTTGATCAGAAACATCAAAGATCTTATTAGCTAGAGAACTGGAGCTGCTACAACTATTTTAAACATGGAAGCCAGTAGAAAGATAGACCTTTTGCATACATAGTCAAGATAGCAAAAGGTTAGGTTAGGTAGTATCCATGCTACAGCTCTGAAAATAACACCATAACCTTTCTGGGTTTGGTTTTGTTTTGTTTTGTTTTAAAAAAAAAAAAAGTTCTAAAATCTAAGAGTTAAATTCAAGTCAGCTACAATAATTTCTGTTGTCACTAAGTAATCCTCTCTCATACAAACTGAAGTTCGTTATTTATTTCTTAATTTAAGCATTTGAGGAAATTCAGACCTTGCAGGCTAACTGTTCTTTTCCACTGCATATAGATGTATGCATAAGAAAGGAATTAAACACCTGAGTCTCCACTTAGATTAATGCCAGCAGACCCCAGCTTCTGTTCGTACTTATCTCTAGAAGCAACTGAGATGCAGGAGTAGGGAAATGCATGAACATAAAATGTCCAGCTGGGCAAAGTTTATTAAAGGACTGGGATCCTACGCTGACCACACATTATTGCTGTATCCATTAATATTCTATTTGCAATGTGTAGTATCAAATGATTTATAGATGTTTTAGTAATTGGTTTAGAAGCCTATTTAACAAACTCCATGTTTTCATAAACATCTAGAATATACTAGATAACCACCTTTAACTGTTTTATAAATGAAAGCTTAACAATAACTGTGACCTTTAATTTTCACATGCTAATACTAAAGCGATGACAAATGCAGAAGCCTTTACATTGGGCAAATGCTACAGAGCCTGTGATCTCAAATAAAATCCAAGACAGAACTTGAGAGTTTGGTTTTATGCTTCCCAAATGCTAAAAATGAACTTTTCCCCAAGTTTTCTGAAACAAGCAGATTTCTCTTGCCTTCAAATAAGGTGGTCTGGAGGCTCAGAGGGAAGAGATGGATTTAATGTTGACTGAAACACTTCATGGCTTTCAGGAAGAGATACAAATGCCAGATGCTGGCCTAAGGTTCCAGAGGCCTGTAACCAATATACAATAAAATTGAAATATTGCAAATACTGTCCTACTCTTTGACAGATGTTGCAATGATGTTGTTGCATTTTTCTGTTTTCAACACTCACATACTTGTCCTTTGGACATTCCTCATATTAAGCTCATGCTTATATCTGTTGTTTGCAACAAGTCTCTAAGGCAACCATGGGGTTGGGCAAATAGTTTCACTTTGTACAAGATAATAGGTAATTCAAAACATCTATTTTTTTAAAGCAAACTTAAGTCAATCAAACATTGCAGTTGATTAAGAGTCCAAGAAAAATGAATCTATGTGTCCAGCTAGACAATAACAACTTGATCCCAAAGTGCTGTAGCTCCCATTAATTTACAGGGTCAGGGCTGAACGTCAGAGGCGTGTGGAACACAGCCTGCTGCCAAACACCCACCCATTTTAATGACAGGGTGAGGAAAAGACTGATTAACTGCAGGTTCTATTGCCAGAGAATAGACGTACCATGTGGTTTCACCCAAGGTGAAATTCTCTTCTGTCCGAAGAGTCTTAACTAGCACCTACGTACACAGCAGGTGCATCTCATGCACGTTCCAAGATGGTCTAATCCAGAGCTCTAGCCAGTGAAGAGACCACTCAAAAAAGGCACTGGATAGTAAACAACTGTCATTATCATCCTCACTGGTCTAAAGCAAAGCTTTGTTTTTCCCCCAACTCAAGTCAGAAAGCAAGGGCTTGACCCTGGTAAGACACAAGCACTTATGAATCCCTGAGCTTGACACGATGAGTCTCATTCACCAACATGCAAAATGAATCTATCTGCTGTTCTTTCAGATGGCATGGCAACAGAGTTAGCAACATCAATAAAACTAATCTTTTTGAACACCTGTTTGCCATGAGAAAATCAGCTCTTCTCCAAAATTTCCAGTTACTCCACAACTCCCAAAAGATCAGAGCAGAATTAGGCTAGAGCTCTCAGGACCTTAACAAAAACCCATAAGTGGTTTATGTATTTGGGAGACAGAGAAACAAGCAGTGTTGACCTAGGTCAGCCTCCAGTGGTTGAAAGCAGGAGTGTGCTACCAGGGCTGAGCTGTGGCCAGCATGCAACTCCTCGCTCAGCACCCTGAGGTCAGCAGAGGGGAGCTGCAGACAATGCTGATAGCACCACACAGCCCAGAGCATCTACCAGGTGATACCAGTGCTGTGGCAGGACCACCAGCCAGCCACAGCGGTTCCAAACCCTTAGCAGAGCCTTCTACTTACCACCTCCATTGCTCCCCAAGCTGCAATGAGCACATTGCTTTACGGTATGGCTTGTGAACTGTATAACCAGAGCCCCTCCAGCCAATATTGCTTCTCCAAGCTCCGGCGTAGAAGATTGTTTGAAGAAAAAGGACAGTTTATTAAAAAAAAGTTTAAATTGATTGACATGTTTTGCTTGGAAAAAGGAGATGTTTGCTCTGCCTCACACACTCTAGGCCGAGGTGCTGGCCCTAAGTGTTGCTGGCAGTTTTTCCCCTTGTAATGAACACTTGCATCAGCGGCTGGAGTACAATCGCACAACACGTTGCTACTCTGGAACCGAACAGCTTAAAACAGGGCCTCTTCAAAGCTTTGCACATGATCTTGGACAGCTTAGGACTTGATCCTGCATGCACCTCACTCACCAAACAAAACCCCCATTGAAATTGGCTTACGTCCTAGACTAAGAAGGATTGGGCCCTTGACATTTTCTTCCATTTCATCGTTTTCCTGCCTTCTGTGTATTCAGGTGTTACTAATTTCTAACTCAGCTGGTGCCTATGCTTAATGCTAAGACAGTGATCCCAGAAATATCTGAGAAGTAGGATAACAGCAGCTTTGAAAGCCAGTTGCAACAATGTCACTAAATCCTACAGACCCCATAAAAGATACTATTGTCTCTGAACTCCAATACTCTGAAATCAAAATACACATGATGCCCAAAGTGTTTGCAGAGTAAAGAAAGGTCACTTAGCTTACCAGTAACAACATCGAGTGACTAGCTGGCATAGAGCTCACCACTGGTGTTTGTCCCTTTCGTGGGAGATGCCCACTATGTCACAAACATATGTCCCACTCTGTTTATTCCTCCCATGAGAGGCATCATGGGTGCAACATGACTCTTCTAGAAAAGTCCTTTTACTGAACTTCACAGTACATGGAAGTCCAAGAGCAGAGGCAGGCTCTAGGTTCCACAGCAGAAACATCTCAAACTGTCACAATCTACTGCAAGATAATTTATCCCTCCTTCAGTGACAAGTCAGCACAGATACCACTGCAAGTCACAGGTCCCTCAGAATGAGGGGAACCTCACATAGTTAAACACAGATGGGAGGCACAATATTCTAGATGTATTATCTGGCCTAGCAGTGCAGAATGCTTAATTCCACAAAGCTGCTCAATGTATCAGCCTACACATCTGATATCAATTCTTCACAGAAGGACATCAAGAACATCTTCCAAGTCTGATGGAGTGAGTTTCATGAGTCATAAGTTATCAAGAACATTAAGCTCTTGAAATATCTGGACAGTGTCCAATAACAGTAGACACAGTGCCAGTGGCTGCCTACCAGAACTTGCTGACTAAGCATACTCCAGCTGAGTTAAGCAAAAGAGCAAATATTTTCACAGAAATAATCAAGGGCTTCGGCAGTGAACAAGCTTTCCAGTTAGTACCCCATAACATCTTGGATGACATCACGGTCACAAAAGCCAACTCCATTTTAGACATCAGCAGTGCTGAGGTGCTACATGCAGTGGCATCATGTAGTGTCACAAGGACCACCATATTGCCCTTGTACTATTTTATTAATGAGACACTTTGAAAAAGAATAACCAAACTAAGTTCAAGTTTTACTGCTTACAAATCCTGAAGTCTGATAAGGAGATGAACTAGGAAGGTTAGTAAAGACCAGATTGTTACAGTCACATCTGATAGTACTACTATAGATAATGGCTGTAATGGGAATAAACCATTCTCAGCTGAATTTTTTGTTGTTATTGCCATTTTGAGGAAAGAACAAAATGTGCAATTCCCTCACATAACAGAATAAGCATTAGCTTATTGTAGATTCTTGAGGATGTTTCTAAATAGTGGGTTCAGTAGAGTAGTTCCTATTGCTTGGGTCTGGGCAAATTCACAAGTCTTGCTGGCTCTTGGAGAGTTAAGGTCCTCCCATTGCTTCTCCTCACATGCTGGTTTCTTTTGGAATGATATCTGGTGAATGAACAAAGAAGACGTAACAGCCAAAAGAAGAGTCACCTCAACTTAGACACCACCTGAGACACAAACAGGCTAAGAACACAAATTCAACAGAAATGAGGCTTATTTATTTTCATGCTGTAATATGCTGCCAACCACCTGCTATGTAGGTGCAGACAGACATACGTGTTGTAATAATTTTGCTCTCTGGTAAGTCTCATTTATGTCACCATAAAAGTACATGCATTTCCTGCAAGCTCAGAGTTAAAAAACAGTCTTGAGGATACATGACATGAAGCTGCCCTTTTACACATGTATCTTCAGTAATATATACACATATATAAATTCATATACATACAAACACATATATACCTCTTCAATATCCTGCTGTGGAATCACCCTCTGAAATGAACCAAAATAGTCAGTTTTGAGGATAACATCTTTAAAAATCAGAGGGAAAGGAACCAGACTCCTCCAGAGCATGGAAGAAAGAACATGGTTGAGTACAATTGGCTACAAATTCTTCACACTTGAAGGGGAACAGGTAATGTTTCCAGATCAGCTCTAGCATGACCTTGATGGGCTGCTCAAACATCCCACATTAAACTTTGCGCCTTTGGAAAGAGACTAGTATGCAGACAGCAGAGAGAAGAGAAAGAAAGGATTTCTCACTTGGGAAGTGACAGGTAAAATAAATTATTCTCTGTCCTCCTGAGGACCAATACCTGACAGTATAGAGGCAATGTTTTCTCAAATTATTCAACAAGGGAAGCATCTCACTCATCAGACTAATAAGAGCTCTGTTCCTAGAAGAGTGCTCCTCCATCTTCAATTGCCTTTTTTCCTTTTAACCCTAGATGTTACCAGGGGAGTATTTTAAGGTGACAAAAGTATGTTTCATGAAATTCTAGACATTGCAGCATGACCTACCTGGTTTGCAGCTATTGCTACAGAAAGAGCAAGGTCTCCCATAAGATCTGCATCAACTCTGTTGGCTCTGTACAAATACCCTATAGTTTAGAAAGCATACCAAATGCCTACATTCAGGTAGGTTGATTGCTACCAGATATGTTATTTTGAGCCTTCAAGCACAATTTTTTTTGCATGCAGTTTATTAACTAACCAGATCAACTGCTTGTCACAGATGTTCCCTTTTCTGAGACAGGAGGAATGTCCTGTGACAAAGGTTATGACAACCTTTACACAACAGAGTTTAAGTTGGGTGGATTTACTTTCACCCTATCAGTCACTAGTATATTCAGTATATCATTCTCTGTTCCCCTCTGTTTTTTTGAAGCACCTGAAGTTTAGAAAAAAAACAAAACAAAAAAAAAAATTCAGAAAAAGTTAGAGGCTGAAACAAACAGCAGCAGATGAGAGACTCTTCAGTTTCCATCTTGTTGTCAAGAGTGCTAGGATGAAACTCAAAGGTCACAGATCCTGAACAGAAGCACAGGGAGACATGTGCGCTCCAAAGGACGTCAGTATTCAGAAGACTAAAACATCACTGCAGTTGTGGCTTCTGCACACCTACCGAAGATTCACACTGACTTCTACTGGAATAACTATTTTTCTTGAAAAGCCTCTTTTGTGCATCTGAAGAATGGAATTATTGGCATGTCCTGTTAGAATGAAACAGAGGTACCATTGTCATAAAGCTGCTTTAAAAAAATTCCTAGACTGAAAGAAAAACAACTGGAGTCACTGTTGGATCAAAAGCAATTGAAGCTCTTGGGCTTGCATCCATTAGCTGGAGGTGAATTGAAATAAACTCCCCATTCCACAGAGCCTTGGCAATCTCCTGGGAACTATACTCACCTCCAAAGCTATAAATAAATAAATAAAGCCCAGACCTCCCACACCATCTTATTTGACATAATAGTCCACACTTGGGTGGTCCATCCGTAAGGCAGCCTTTCTTTTATGACAGTGGAAAACACTAAATCATGCTTGTGAAAACTTAATATAGTTCCCCAAAAGATA
>WHYT01016366.1:24320-39927 GCA_009806455.1 Tetrax tetrax | reverse complement strand
GGACTCACAGACATCAAATATTGTATGGTTTAATGCATTTGAACTATAAGCTGCCTGTACACTGAGAAAACAAGAGCTTGTCTGCAGAAAGTTTTACCAGTACAACACACCTATAAAAGTTAAACTTGCCTACCAATGGCAAGTCCAAGCCATATTTATCCCTGTCACTTTTCAGTCTGGTTTGATGTCCTTTCTCACATACATCTAGCTGAAGAAAATCCCTGGTGCCACTGCAGAAAAGTGACTACAAGGAATTCACATCTTAGGTCAGTGATTTTGGGCAAATTCACTCTTTCAGATCCCGATGTGCTGGCAAAAGAGGTCCATCTTTAGAGACAATCATTCCAGCAATTCATCACAAAGCATCCAGGTGGTTACACATTCTCTGCAGGTAGGGTTAGGTTAAACTGAACAGTTAAGACAGTTGATGTCATGGAACACAGAAGATACATTTTATAGCCCTGTCCTTGAAAAACACAGAATTTTCTCTAGTCACTCCTTGATAAAACTTGTTTGAAACAGTAGACAAAAACTGCTCCCTTTTTTGTGGAAAGCTTAGACTAAACAGGCGCTCCTTCATCAAAATATTTCAGAAAATTAGAGGGAAAAAGCTGTGTATGCTAATGAATAAAGATACAAAATAAAAGACGTAGACCATCTGAACAATATGAAAGTGTTGGGTCTCAGCTTATTTTTGAGATAATTTTCAAAATAAATTATGCATCAATGAAGAAGTCTCTTGCACAAAAATACACTATCACACTTCTGTTGTACATCAACACTTGCAAGTGTGGCTCCTTTTTAGTAACACTTTAAAAAGAAGCAGGGACCCTTTCTGATTTTTATAGTGTAAAACGTGCTGGAATGGAATAACAGCAAAATAATTCGGCATATATGAAAACACGTTTATATCCATCGTTAATCAGCAGAATTAATGCTTCAAGCGGTTATGGATATAAAGAAGGTTGTAAGCAGCATATTCTTTCACTCTTCCCTTCCCCTCATTTTTACTTTGCAATGCTGATCTTGGGACCAAACCTTCATGCTTTTGCTCAGTCATCTTTTGGCCAGAAATTCAATCAACTTTGGCAAACATGCCATGCTTAGGTGAGGTGCTCCTATGACTGCCAAAACAGGGAAGGGTAAGCAACCATTGCCAGCAAGTTTACTAAACCAAGCAGAAACAGAACCCAGGTCTTCTGCCTCCAAATCCTTTGCTGTCACTGGTGTCCTGGGAAGTCACAGCCCAGCTGGGCCAAAGAGAAATGGAGTCTGAGGAAACATGGAGGACTGCAGCAGCAGTGAAATACATGGAAGAGTTTGCAGTAGTGATGATGAGACATCCTACAAAGACAAAAGTACTAAATACCAATGGAGGGTGCACATTCATTGTTTTTACCTTATTACTCCTCACCCTAAATTTGCCCAGAAAAGTCTCCAGATAGGGATGATGCTTTAGGACTGGAAATTTAATAAGGTCAGCTTGGAAGGTCAGAATGGAAGTAAACTGGCAATGTCAGGCCACCTTTTATGTTTTTTACCTGTGAACCATTTGTTCCTTTCCTGTGGGTGCCACTTTTCTGTGGAAAAAAAAAAACAGCACAACTTTTGTGATAAAATAGCAAAAAAAAATCCCCCGAACTGAAGCCAACTGATCTTCAAAGGGGGAAGAGGAAGAAAGCACATGTTGACTTTGGATTTTTACTTTTAAAATATACAATCACTCAAAACACGCATCATATGTATGACTGACAGGTAAAACTTTGTCCCTTATTATAAAATAAACTGATGAAGTGCATATGGTAGCTTGTGTATTGAGTTGGCCACTTCATAAACTGTAATTATGGTGGATGCAAAACGGATCACCTCATCTATCTGGAATAAAAATGGGATTATCACTTGGCAATTTTGTTCTATACAGGATTGCAAAATATCTTGCCCATCTATACTTTTTGGCATGGCAGGGGTTTAACAATGAAACTCAGAGCCCAGATTATCTTTTATTTACAGAAGTGATAAATTAACCACTGGAAAGATAAAACCTGCCCAAGTAATCATTTCTCCTCACTGACTTCATGATTAGGCACTGCTTGGAATGAAATCAGCTTTGGAAAAAGTAATACTTAATTGAAAACAAATGGTGACACTGCACAAAAAAGATACACCAATAACTGACTTGTAGCTTCAAGACAGTTTCCTAAGCTCCACGAAAGCTTGAACCTTTCCTAAATAGGCAGCCAGTACCCAGTGACATACACACCGCCACTTGCCAGATTACTGTCACATGTACATCACACATCAACCAGTGGATTTTTTTGTTGAAAAAATAAAAAAAATAGGAATACTGTGCTCCTCATAGCTGTGCAAACTACAACAAAATAGATCTCACTATGAAGTCCACAGTCAGTCATACAAAACACATGGTTAAGGCCCATGGAAACACACATAATTATGACTCAAGTCACCATTTACATGAAATGACACTAGGCTTTGTGATACACATGCAAGTAATGACAGTTACTTGGCATCTGCTTGTGTACTTACATTCAGGACATACTTCAGGAATAAGCAATAAATAGCTACTCAAGTTATAAAACTATTGTTTTAAAAACTAAAGATTATTTGGTGATGTCACTGCTGTTCGGGACAGGGAGGGGAACCACACAGACAGTAAACACACCCTATACTTTCGCAGGGATGCTGACTAGACAGTTTATAGAAATAGAAAAAACATCTTGCATCATGGATTCCAAACAAAAGACAATCCGATTTCTTCTGTAACTTTTGATGAGCACCTTGCTAACACAAAGAACTCAAAACCACCTGGATCATTACAAAACAACTTACTTTGCACAAATAGACATGGTCAAGAAAAAAAATAGTTCTAAATCCCCCAAAATATCCAAATCAAATCTTCAGCCATGATTCATTTACCATTATCCCTTACCTTTCACATCATGGCAGAACAGGTATAGAAATTCTATACTTCTTCTTTGGTAGTATTTTGCACCCATCTTGGGTGACTACTGAGTTGAATAGCACTACTGAATTTGGCTTAACAAATTCTTACATAGTCAAGATGTTTGCCAAAAAACCCCATGAAGTCATGTTTACTCACCATCAGTTAAAGAACTAGATCTGCAGAAACAGAGAAAAGAGGCCATCTCACCACCATCTCCTTGTAAGTCTTTGCCACAGCAATAGTGAGATTTAAGTCTACTTCAAGGGACTGCCTTCATGTCAGACTTATCTGCCATTAATCTACTCACATATTTTTAGCCTCAATCGTGACTAGAAACTGGAAAGTATGATCAAAGCATACACAATGTAGTGATCTCTACCTGAGCCTGCAAAGGGTCTAACATTATAACCATGAGTACAGTACATAAGAACCTTGACAATGACACTAGCAGAATCCCTAGAAAGCTACGGAGAGGATGATGAGAAGCTGGTCACTTTCCAGACAATTGCTAAGTGAAGGAAAGAGGGCTGCAACTAAAAGATTTGGTATGAGATAGGGCTCAGGTTCTGCAGGTCCTGGGCTAGGTGTGGAGTACAGCCCATCCACTGCTGTGTTCTTCCACATCTGGCCATCTTTGAGATACCAGTTTAAGATTTCAGGCTTTAGGTGTGACCAAGACAGACACTGTCAACAGCTGTGTGTCTACTGCATTATCTTGCACCACTCTGACAGACGCAAAGTAATTCCCTTTTTTCACTGGGAACGGAGCTATGTTGCATCATCTTTCACTCACTGATAAAGGTTATACAGGTGACTACTGCACAACAGTAAATGCACTGCAAAGTTTTGGAGCATCAAAGCCGTTAGAGACCTCACACCACTGAAGAAATACAGTAGAAAGCAAATCAACTAACACCACTTTTTGGAAGAAGAGTTTTGTTCAGGTAAGTTTTATGAATACTAGTACAGAAAGAGGTTTTGTTCATCTTTCTGCCATCAATTCAATGCTGCTACTGGACAATTCTGAGGGCAACTGCAGCTCTGAGTTAAGGAAGTTTGCTTTAATCCTGCCTTGTACATGGCTACTCATTTTATAGACACAAATTTCATTTTTCCTCTGAAAGGACTACTCAGATACGAACGAAACAGTGATCCTGATTCTAAGCAGCATTTTAATCTCATCTCCTAAAGTGAATACTAATCTAAAAGGTTTTGCAGTTGACAGGAACTTAAAGTTGGGGGCAGTGTTTGGTTTTTTTAAATCCAAACTGAACTTGCCAGATTTTTTACTTAGGAGAGGGGGGATAAAAGAAAAAAAAAAAAAAAAAAAAAAAATCTTTGTACCATAGAATGGTTAGGGTTGGAAGGGACCTTCAAAGGTCATCCAGTCCAACCCCCCTGCAAGAAGCAGGGACAAGTCCAACCAGATCAGGTTGCTCAGAGCCTCATCCAACCTGGCCTTCAATGTTTCCAGGGATGGGGCATCCACCACCTCTCTGGGCAACCTGTGCCAGTGTTCTACAATCCTCACTGTAAAAATTTTTTTCCCCGGTATCTAATCTAAATCTACCTCCCTCAATTTTAAAACCATTACCCCTCATCCTATTGCAACAGGCCCTGCTGAAGAGTTTGTCCCAGTCTTTCCTGTAGGCGCCCTTTAGGTACTGGAAGGCTGCTATAAGGTATCTATTACCTACTTTCCTTTCTTAAGGTTATATAGCCCAACCAAATGGCACATGCATCTGGTCAGTGAGGACATGAAATTCATAGATAACTGCACAGCACAATGAAACAGCAGCAATACCACACAAGGGCTCTGAGCATAGAGGCAGAACAAAATTTTTAATACCTAATTACACATGAACTTGCTCACTGTCAGCAGAACATCTCTTGACATCCTTCTGTTTCCCCACCTCCCCACTTTTTAAACAAGAAGGAATCCAGCTGCAGGCAACTGCTAATTAAATACTTTGGCTTTCAGCTACAGTTGCTGTATGCACACATCTGCTGTGTAATAAACACTGTTTTAAATGTAATTGACATTTTCTATCCTCTAGGAGAGAATATTCATGACGTGAAGAAAGAAAAAGCAAGCAGGGTCTGAGTCCTTGCCTCATATTCACCAGTAAGTAAAAGCTATGAAGTGTTTACTATTAAAACTGTTTAAAATGCCTTTATTGCTTAAGGGTAGTTTTTAATCTCACATTCCAACGCTTTACTCCCCAAACAACATACTTGCTAGTTTTTTGGCCTTGAAGTTATGTAAATCCAAACATACATTTCAGTGCCTAGACATATTTAAGTGATTTATTCTGAGCATTTTGGCTTAAATGTATTATAAGCAACATTATGTTCCACTCTCCCTGACTTCACAGTCTGGGTTTCAGACAATGGATTTGAACAGAAGTAGACAAGTCAGAAGTAGACAAGTCAAATATCCATAATGAAGTCCATGTAAAGTCAACGAGGCATTGGTCAGACTCCATATGCCTGTAGAAATCTCACTGAGTTACATGAGCTTAGACATAACATGGATAGCACAAGCCAAAAAAACATGACTGAGCAATGACATTCAGATGAAGGATATCTGAGTTTGGTCAGTGGCAGCAAACATCTAGTACTACTACGGAACTAGCTTTTGATTGTAAAGCTGTTGTGCATTACTAGTATTCAAGTACTTCCTAAGGCTCTTTGGAACTTACAGTGAAACATCTTTCATGCCTTTTTCCAGATATTATTGAAACCAGCTGTTCTCAGAAGCAAGTTTTACAGAAGGGGGAACATTTCAATTTAATTTACCTGTCTCCCTAATACAGTAACCATTCTCCTTAAATACAACACAATTACACACTTTCAAGTTAAAAAAAAAAAAAAACCAAAAAAACAAAACAACAGAAACACAAACAAAAAACCCACCAAGCAAACCATCATTTCTTGCTTCCCTTTATTAGTCAGAAGGGCTACTGATCATGTCAAATCAGAGGCAGTTCTTCCCAGCAAATATAAGGGGATCTTATATTCTCCACTGAGCCTACAAACACAGGCAAAACACGAAGACAAAATGATATTAAAATTTGACAAAACTTCTGAACAGCACCCAGTAGATAGTACTCAAATCTTCTATAAGCAAGCCTACCCAAGGGTATGCTGATCAACAATTATCTGGGATGAAGTGAACAGATTTATCCTATTACTTACTATTTGTTACTCTACCACTTATTATTTGTTACTGTACCACTAAGCAGAATTTACACGAGTGAAAAGGGCCATTTTTAGAACTAGTAAAAACAAATAATGTAGCATAGATCACAGCACATTCAACTTGACAATTGCAAGAGTTTAATTTACCCACCCAGCTGTCAACCAACAGCTCACTTTTAGTATGCAATCAATACAATTTTATTCTTAACACTTAGAACTAGATTTCTTTATTCTGCTGTTAAGTTACATTGTCATATCCAAGACATCTTGATTTTAACTCTTCTCCAGAAAAGAACTGAGATGGAAATGCAAGTATGTATGTGGGAGAGAAAGGGAAATAAATATGAGAAACTTGATGTACAGCTGACAGAAAAATAGCACTGGACCAGAACAAGAGGCTAGACAAAAACATTGCTTTTCTTTTTGCCTTGAAATGCTGGAAAACAGAAAAGAAAAAAATTAAGCCCCTTAGAAAAGATCTCTAGATCACCATTCCTTCCAGCCCAGAGCAGAGCACAGTATTGCTAACTCTCAATCTTCAACAGCTACCAAACCCATAAGTAGCATCTCCTTCTTCCCTTTTTGTTCTAAGTCTGCACGAAAGACATCATCTACTACTGGCCCACGTTACTCAACAGGACAGCTCAGGACAAGGAGCCATTTGGCTATCAACAACTCCCAATTCTGCTATCATCCCTGAAAATGACGATAAGATACTATATACTGGAACTGGTATATACTTTTAAATAATTTAAGAAATTACAGATAAAAGTACTTTCAGATGAGGTTGCAAGACAAGTTTTTAAAAGTTAGGGCACGCAAGAATTATGGGTACATGTGGAACTTTACTTTGGTCCACATCTCTGTACTTATACTACTGTGTGCTATAATATAGAGTAAATGGATTAGCACAGAAAGTACAAGTAAAATATAAATAAGTTTGTTAAATTTTAAGGATTACAAAGCATCAAGAGGGGGACAATAGTATTTCAACTATAAATTTCATTAAAATGACAAACCAGTGATTACTGAGGATTTTGATAAAGCTATATAAAATTAACACAAATGGACATTTAGTCTGGGGAGAAATTTTCACTGTAAGGACAGCTGCTGTAATACAGTAGGAAAGAATTCTCAGTATTGCCATTTCCAGCTAAAATCCAAAAATACAGGTTGCCAACACTGATCTATGCTCATCACCACAGTTTCTTACCCGGAGAGAGTACATTCACAGCGCCTGCCTCCTGGAACCAATGTTCTGCTTTAAACACAAAATATTAATCTCTGTTTTGTTCCCCACTCCAGAAGATAACCTGAGATTTGACAGCATATCTCTTTGTTTTTTTCTAGTTTGCCAGCTATACCCAGGGAAACATAACAGAAAGGATGGTTGAAAAAAAAAAAAATCTTTATCTGCCAGGAGTCTGAGGTTTTATTGTTAATCAGATTTTAGTTCATTCTAGGTCTGAAAAAATATATTACGGATTACAATAGTGAAGCCCTTCTGCACTGTAATAATTCTTCTCATCAATACACTTCAAGTGATTTGCCTCTAGTACTTACATCTGATTCTTCTCATTATAAGCACTAGGAGATTACAGCTGTATTAATATGAGTATTTATTCTTTTAGTCTCAATTTAGTTTGTCATCGCAAGCACACTGAATTTTAGAAAAAGGCATAAAAAAATGGATATTCTTCATTTTAAAATATTTTTTCTATCACATTGCTCAAAACACTAAGGCAAACTGGGGCTTTTTCTCCCCCAAAATATGTAATTTAGAAATTTTTATTAGAAGTTGAAGCAACATAGTTTAAAGAGTATTCTTTGCTTGGAATAAGTAAAGAGTGCGATAACTGACAAATCTAGGGGCATCTTTAAAGAAAATCCATGTGATGCTAAGACCATCTTCTGCTGATGGAATGTCTTGTTTAGACTATCTTCGTTTAGGGATCAAATTATTTATTTTACTTTCAGAGCTATGTGCATATAGGAACCATTCACAGAATGTCTACTTAACAACTTAAAGAAAATGACTGAAAGAAACCAGATTCAGCTGCTTTTCTAAAACGCAGCTTTCCTGACAATTTTGTTTCTGTTATTCTTGTCATACATGAACATGACAAGAGAAATACTTATGACAGGTTCATATGCAAGTTTAAAATGTCAAGGCAAGAAAGCATTGAGGATATTATCATCAATTTCAGACTGAAGTATTAAACAATACTGGTTTTTCTATGATAATCAATTCACATGCTGCACTGAAAAGCTGAAAGGAACAGAAATCAACCCCTTAAACTCCTGCTATTAAAAATAATGCAGATTTAAGCATGACTAACCTATTTGTTCCTAAACAAGTCGAGATTTAATATGTAATTTAAATGGGTAACTACTTTTATAATTACTTAATAGAGTACAGAATTCAAGAAAAATATAGTGTTGCATATTATACAGTTTGTCCAAAATCTGAAAATTCACAGTAACTCCCAAGAAATTTATATGCAATATAAGTATTAAAAAGAACTGATGTGTTTCTGCTCCATCTATTAAACTGTTTTAGTAGACAGAATGAGATTTAGTAGTAAACAATCAGCTGTATGCTATGCCCAAATGCTAGGAAGTCTTTACAGACAAGCATTTCCATCCACTTAAGCAAGAGGTAGAGATGTTCTTCATTCCCAAAACAAGACTCCTCAATGCAAAATCCTGTTACTCAGTTTCAAAAAACTGTACAATTCAAGCCAACACATTCCAAAAGGACTGGTGATTTTGGACACAGATGATTTGGGTGCACTGCAACTCCTGAAAAGTGTGACTTTCGAAGAGCTTGATTTGGCACTTCCTCTTTAAAGGTGTCCCAGAAGTACGATAATCCAAGAGGCTCACAAATATATTTGAGATTTCTGAAAATCCTTGCTGGTGTTACTAAACAGCGAAGGAATAAATATTCCATCCTGTGCCCTTTTCTGGCCCACATCTTCAAGCATCATCTTCTTTAAGACGATAACGCCAGTGTAGGGCAGGCATGTAGTCAGCCAAAACAAATGTAGGCGAAAGCCCCAGATCCAAGTTACTACCACAGCTGATCAGTTTTCAATCAGCTCCAACTCTAGCCATGATCTATGAAGATATGAACAGCTTGCTAAGCACAGCTTGCTAAACAGCATCTAAACACAGCTAATGTCTTCCTGAGCACGTGGTCTGGAAGAGAAAGCCTACTTCGTCCTGAATCACAGAAACACTGGATAATTAATCTTGAGAGGGACCTCCAAGGCAGCATTTGGACCACTCTCCTGCCCAGTGCAACACTAACAACACTGAATCCAGAGGAGGTTGTTCAGAGCTTTGTCTGGTTCTTGAAACCATCAAGAGCAAACCATCTGAGCAACCTGATCTAGTCAGGGATGTCCTTGCTTCTTGCAGGGGGGTTAGACTAGATGACCTTTGAAGGTCCCTTCCAACTCTAACCATTCTATGATTCTATGATTCTAAGGACAGAGACTTCTGGGATCTCCATGTTCCAATGTATGACTATCCTCATAGTGAGCAAAATCTCCCATTTAAATTTATGACCACTGACTCTAATCCTCCTGCTGTACAGTTTTAAGTACACTTGCCTCCACCTTCTTGGTAACTTCTTAGGTACTGGAAGGCTGCTGTTAAGTTCCCCTAAAGCCTTTTCTTTTCCAGACTGAACTTGTCCCGTTCCCTCAGCCTCTCCTCATGGAGTACACACTTCAGAGTATTTTGCCATGATTTACCTTTAACTGTAAAATTAGTAATTTTCTTTTCCTCATCTTCTGTAATGTGTTACAGATAATACAGAACCTCCAACGAAAAAAAATTGTATACATTTAGGATATTTATAGAGTTCCTCATTAAAAGAGTCTGGAAACGGACTGCAGTGAAAGGTAAAATAACTTCAGGTTTGTCTTAGTGAGATTTCTCTACAAAGAAAATAAACACTCCAGCTGGAAGGGAATGCATTCTGCAGGTATTTGGAAAATCTGTTAAAAAACCAAAACAAAACAAAACAGTTCTTGAGAAAGACAGGAAGAAACCTCTAATGTTACAACCTGAAAGAATGCACATGAAACTACTCAAAAGCAGAGGGGCCAAATATTTCATTAACACTTTTCAAGAATAATATAAGCGATAAGATTTTTTTTTTTCAGAACTAAGTGATCAATGCCTCCCAGCACACTGTGCCACTTCCATATATCTGGTACTCCAACAAAACTGAAATTCACCTGTGGAGACATACAAGAACTGAAGCAGAGCTTTAGAGAGACGTGACTGTCATTCGAAACATAAAGCACGACCAAGTCATTACACAATTTGCAGAATACAAACAACATTCAAGCATACATAGTTTTAGCAATTCACTTCGATAACTTCAAAGTAAAAAACAGCCAGAAGACCACTTACCTTTTAACTACTATGGAAAGTTTAATTAACTCAAATGTATGCATTTGTTCACAGATGTTTTGAATTTAAACTGATTTTTCCTTCCAAGGCAGAAGCCATACCATGAGAGCACAGATAATACTTTTCTCAAACCCAAGACAAGTTTACATGAACAATACATGACTTGAATCCACGAGTTCCTCATTTTGTAAAGGTATGCACGTTAACTACTTACAAAGGAAACAAAAAGATAGCGATATTTCTATATTTATCTTTGAAAACTTCATTGAAATCTTACAATTTTGAAGCTAAGAAGGTTTGTTTGCTTTGTTTTATTAGAAAAAATACTCAGGCAAGGTCTACAATCATCTGTCAATTATAAATGACTTACAAGAAACTCATGAAGCAATAAAATTAAAAAAATACAAATACAAACTATATCCGAAACACTTCTATTTGGCAATTTTATAACAAATTAAAAAAAAAAAAACCCAAAGAGTACAGATTACTTTATAGGTACAGAAAAAGCAGTAGGTGAAGTGCTTAAGCCAAAAAAAAAAAAACAAAACAAAACCAAAAAAAACCCAAAACACTGCATTTTTTTAAAAATAAAGTCACATCACTACAGATTTTATGAATAATACCCTTATTAAACAACCATTCCAGAACATCTTATATTAGTGGTGCTTTTAATCTGCACTTCATTTTGTTTGATAAGATTTTTTTTTTGTGTATATAAGTAACATTTTTAACCCATTGGAGCTAAGCAAGACTCTCGTGTCAGTACCAATGCAGAATGCATTTGTATTATATTAGGATATTCTCACTTCTGCAACCAAAGGGTTACTTTAAGTTTTATTCTATTTAATAAAAATTTAGTGTAAAAACTGCTGGTTATTAGTTTCATTGTAGTAAACTCCTCCCCAATAAGGAGGACTAACTCTGCAGTTTGACTGCATATATCCATACAAATTTTACATATTAGTTCCTTCCAATAGTAAGGAAAAAACTAATTTCACGTTCACTATTAGAAAGGAGCGCCATGAATTAATTATGGGTACTATTCATCCCTCTAAGATTTCTGGGAAGGATGTTCAATGTATTTTTGCTTTTACAACAGATATTAACAGTAGTATATAGTCCCTTAGGTATGTAAAAGAAGGGGTTTTTTATTGTTAAGGAAGGTGCTTTTTTTAAACAATTCTTCTGGCAGCACTAGTGAATTACAATATCCTTCAATATTATTTCTACCGTAATATATACATTTTAACTTTCATGCCTCTAGAAAAACATCTACAGTACATTTCATAATATAAAAATATATTACAAATCTGCTGAAATATTTACAAGCAATGTCCTATTATCTATATGCAACATTTTTGTCTCCATACAAAGACTAACAGGTTAGACACATCTCTATTTGTCAGTTAAAAAAATCCATGGCTTCTTGCTTATTAAGCAAGAAAATGATTTTACTTTCCTTTTCAAAGCCAACTTTGGTGCATAAAGGATTGAATTTCTAAATTTTTTTTTTAAAAAATACCATTTTCTTTACATCTAGAAAACATTAGGCCAAATAAAAAAAGTATACTTTACAAGTGAATGGGGATCCTACAGGGTTAAAAAAGTAAAACAAAACACCAATAACACTAATTGCTTAAGTAGAGGTTTTTAAAAAACCATCCATTGATACAGATCACATAAAAGCAGATCTCATTACCATACTATACTACTCCTGCAAAGGGGGTCAGACATACTGCAACACTCTTAACATCTTTAAACCGTACTATATGTATTCATAGTTGACTGGAAAAGACAAGCATTCCATCAACATTTGTTTAAACATTATAATCCAACATATTTTAGGGATCTGCAAAAGTACACGAGATTACAAATGACGAATGATTACTATCCACCATACTCAAAGGGCAAAAGGATAATCCCTTGGTAGCTGTTTTATTGTCTGGCATGAGTTATATTTAGTTAACATTGACAAGAAGCCTAATAGCTTGTTAACAGTTCTCCGGGGAATTGTGAGTAAATGGTGATGGTTACTTTTTCTTTTCATCAAATATAAACTACTGTATTCACTAAAGAAAAAAGCAGCTTAAAGAAGCAAGCATGCAAAGCCTTTTAGTTGTTCCACTAAGTTGCCAGAAGAGTGTTTGCTCGGTCTCCCACTGTACCATTCCATGAAAATGTGGATATACAGTAATATATTAATATATTCCACGGAAGCATCAACTTCATTCACAGAATGTTTACACTAAGCATAAATATTTATCTAAGAAAAAAAAAAAAAAAGGATGGGATTTGACTAATGTGCAACTTTATTTCTAAATCCATTGTCAGTGACTAAGACTGCAGGTGTCCCCACTTGCTTGGTTTTTACCTCTTCAACCTCTTCTGGGGCATTGTTCTGTAAAAGAAAATTTACAGTTTTACATAAAGACTCTGAGATGTAAATTTGAGTCAGCTAGAGCATACTATGAAATAATAACTATACAAAACCTACTTTCATTTCATTTTATTAAACCTGAAAGCCATTTTAGATGGTCCCATAGTGAACATTTCAGATAGTTATTTCAAACTTTCTATTGGGGTCATCATTTCAGCATAACATTAAGCTGTCACTGAATTCCCTTAACTACTTTTTTTTCCCTTGCAAAGTTTTGGTCTTCAAGTTCATTTCTTTGATCTCTCATAGCTGGTCCCAAAGCTCTCTTTAATCACACACTGATCTAGCCTGCTACAAAATTTAGTACAACATTACGTGAGGGGGCCTTAATTTTATTTGGGAGAGGTAGAAAGGGTGGCTCGTTTTTCTCCAAGGACTTACTCCCAAAGATCATTATATTTTTATTTTAAAAGTTTATTTTTTCCTTTTCAAATCAAACTAATCTATCGAGTTCTGCAAAGGTATTCAACATAAGGATGATTAATGTCTAAATTAGATTATAAAACAGTCACTGTGTTAGGCAGTTTTAAAATATACAAACAGATTTCCTCATAACATTTTTGTGATTTATTGTTAACATCAGTAATTCATATGCTAAAGTAAGTATTTTAAATACTTACATTTACAAAGAAAGCAGATATAGTACAATGATTTATTTACCTATTGTAAACCAAGTTTTCATTAATTTGATTAGTGAAATACTGAATATTAAAGGTGAACTGAAAGGCTTATCACGTATCGGGACCTCAGATTAGTGTTCTAGTTACTCCTTTAGACACTAGGTCACTGGATGTTAAGGAAGAAACATAGGAACACTGAACTTCTGTTATGGCAGAAAAAAACTTTTTTTTTTTTTTAACCTATTTTCATGATTTTTTTAATATAAGCCCATAAATATCTACCTTTGTATGTTCAAAAACTTAGGAGTGAATGAAGCATTTCAGATTACCTTTAAAAACTGTACGCACACAGAACTGTGGGTACAGGCAATTACGTGAGCATACAAATAAAGAAGGGGTAAAAAAAAAAAAAAAAATCAGAAAATTATTAGAAACAAGATGGATTAAAAGCCAATCTGAAGTCCTAAAAACACAAATGTGAATGCAGTTCAAAGACAAGTAACATGTATTCTCCCCTTCTGTCCCCCTCCAAAGAATCTTGTATTAAAAAATAACAGTACTTGTATACAAGTACAGATTTCAAGGTAATACTGCATGTATTACAGTTGAATATAAAATATGTAAAGATAAATTTGGACTTTAAAAAAATTGGTATACAAACCAGTATGTGATCTTAACAGAAGTGATCTTTCAGGATTCCACTGTATGTACCTCCTTTACTAGAATTTCTGTACACCAAGCACAAAAAAGTAAAATACACTTGGTAAATACACACATTCCCCGTTTCTCAGTAACTAGAGTTCAGTTCAAGAAGTTAAGTAATTCTGAAATGACTTAAGACCTCAGAACTTAACTCCTGGACGCTGACAGGATCGAGGCTCCCTAGTCTGATGTATAATGCATTAGCAATCCTGATTTTCCAACGTCAAAAAGTTAAGTGAGGCTTAAGACTATATTTAAGTAAAGAAAGTTTCAAAATTAGGATGTTACCTGTATATGTTTGGGTCCAGAAGCAAGGCAGTATCTTTTGGTAGTTTTGATAAATGAACTACTTTAGTTTTTAACTGATGTCGCTCACTTTCATTTACCCACACATCAGGCAGACTATGAATAAATAAATAAAATAAAAATATTCAAAAAAGATCAACTGCTTTTCTTACCATAAAATTACGTGGTAAACTAGTACATATGAAGTTTTTTAAAGTAATCTTCACATTTCACTGCTAAAAAAGCATCTTCACTGGAGTAAGAAAAAGATAGCCAATCTTTACACATTACACTTTAAAGTTTTTCAAGATATCAGTGTGAAAAAGATACTAAACAGAATTTAGATTATCAGAAGAATACTAAACCAAACATACAATGATAATGGCACTACAATCTCCATTTTTACAATTTGATGTGAAAATGGGTTCCAGGAAATGAACTAGATCTTTGAAAATACTTTATTTTACTGGGCATAAAATTCTTTCATGCTGTCAAAAAAGTAAGGCCAGAATACGCTGCAGGGACCGAGCTTTGAGTTACACTAATTTGCTTGCTTTCAATGTCAAATTGCTCCAACTTTGCTGAAGTTAATAATTTCATTATCTTCTGAAGAAATCCAGGCAACCGTCACAAAATACTTGGTGAGATGGAATAAAATTTGGTCTTTATTCATTAAAGGGAAATGTTGCTTCAGTGTCACTTGCAGTAAAACTTGGGGAAGAGGGCTGGAGATAACACAAACAACTGATCTATGTTTTCCACTTGAATTCTTTGAAACCAAACACGCCTACTGCATTATTGCTTCCTTTACTAAAAGTAAAGGTTCTTAAGGCTCTACCAAGGTTTTCAGGTAACACATTGCTAGGAGAGGCACTGGACTTGCAGAGGTCATCAGTGTCTCACTGAAAACCTGTGTTCCTGTCTCCTTCCAAATGCTAGCATTGCCTAAGGTGGTGCAGAACAAACATGTGA
>WHYT01016366.1:0-24075 GCA_009806455.1 Tetrax tetrax | reverse complement strand
TTTTTTTTTTTTTTTTTTTCAAATAAAGCCAAAATTAGGTTTTTGACAAGCAACATTTGGAAGACATTTTTACTGGAAGCTATATGCTGCAGATATAAAACAACACCAAAAACGAATAAGAATTTTTTTTAAATATACATAAAGACAACAACTTAGTAAGCTAAGTAGTACTGGCACAAAGAATAAATTCCTGCTCTAAAAAAAAAAAATTTAAGTTATTTCCATCTTGTACAGGAAACAGGTTAAAAATAAGTATGTACTTTTCCTGAAAAAATACTTAATGTACAGATAACTTGAAGCAGTTTAACGGTTTCTCAAGATGACTCAGAGTACAAAAAGTTAAATCATTATTACAGCTCCATGAGAAAGGCTGATGAACAGCTCAGCACAACAGAAAGTAATGCCTGCATTCAGTGTGAGTACATTCACTGTTTAAGACAGATGGATGACATGAGCCACGATACCTTGCATTTGCTGTTCTTAACTGTAACGATCAAGATGAAACTGAATCTACCAAATACTCAGTAATTCAAAGCTACATCAGTCAGTGCTGGAAATATAACCTCTACATATAGAACACATTATTCCTTTGACCTGACTAACCAAATGTACAATCTATCAGAGATGTCGTAACATTACTGAATAACTTTTCTTCTTCAATGCAGAGATTCTAATATTGTATTAATACGCATGAGGAAACAATTCATTCAACTCTGTACTACAACAGAAGTATTCTGATTTTTTTAACTTACTTTTCATGTTCCCAGTGTTACATGCTTTATAATGCTTTTTATCTTAAAATGCAATTAACTGTCTTTATCTGTAATATTTTAGTAAGAATAATTTCAGAACACTCTTACATATATTACCAGCTGTCCTAAAAGGAAGCAAAAAAGCTACACTTCTTACTAGAATATTTTAGTTATTCTCTGCCAAGCTGAATTGAAACTTGCAGTCTACAAGTGCTGCAATGAGCAGCAAAAGCTAGACACTTTGAAATTGCACCAAAACGCCAAACATTACTGCAGATAACTTATGAGCAAACCTAGTTCTCTGCAAATAAAAGTTATAATAGACTCACACTGTCAGGTTCACACTACATGTGAGTAATTTGGAACACTGCAAAACTGAGTAATTTAAACCACTTCACTAAAGCAAAGGTAAATTTCTGTTATGCTAAGGTTTTTCATCACCATCCCACACAATCACTTAAAAGCAGTACTGAATCTGAAAGATCTCCTTGTTCTAAAAGTTAACTGCGTGAACTATGACTATTTCATATAAACTTACATATCCTTACCTAACAAATTCTACCAATCTAGAGATATCTTCCTGGTAAAACCAAAGTTCCTTTTAAGAAAGAGCCTCTAAACCTGTATGTTGTACCTAATTATGCAGCTATTCATATTAGCGTGAACTAAATGTCTCAGTAACTTCCATCTTAATGTGAACTAAACATCTCAGTAACTTCATCTGCATGCAGGACTACGGATTCAGGGATCAGTATGTAGGAGTATGGATCCAAGAAATAAAGTCTACTATAACTGTTCTTACCTTTAAAAGGAAAAGTAGTTAATCACCTTAAAACTTGTGGAAAACATTGAGCATACAGCTACTGCCTCTCCTAAAACTACTCTGCCTACTGCTCTCCTACAACATAGAGGAAATCAAACATTTATTCTACTTTTCCATAAAACTAAGATTAAAATATTTCCATACAAATTCCTTTCAGTGTTAGAAGAAGGAGATGAGATCTCAGCTATTTCAAAGAAGTAGACTAGAAATTATTTCTAAAGTACACTTACTACTTCATATGTTCCCAGTCTACTCAAGGGCAGTTATCTCCATCCTGCATTATACATAAGGCTACTCATTTAGAACAAGGCATAACTTTGAAAAACCAAGAGAAAAAAGCAGACAAACATGCCAGAAGAGTATTCCAAGCTTCAGCAGGAGAATCCAAAGTAGCAATAGGAGATTAATACCTTAAAGGGATGACTGTGCCTATTATACTGTTAAATTGTGGGATCTAGGGAAAGATTCCTGTAGTTCTACTGTTACACTGATCAGTGTACATTTTTATCTGGGAAGTATTTTAGGATCACGATGAATCATTGGGTAAAACAAAGTTGTCTCAGTGATACACTTCCTCATGTATATGGCTTTGAAACCAACCTGAACTCTCTATTCAATAATTAGAGGATCTTGTTATTAATACCCATAGTGACAAACTGCATCAAAACTACAGCTTCAAATCTACCTGAACTGGTTTCAGAGTCTAAAGCCTTGAAAGCTAAAGTAAAAATCAATTAAAGCATTGCTTATTATTTTTTAAACTTCTAAACTACTTCTTTAAAAGTCCTTTTTAAAACATGAACTTTACTTAAAATATTTAAAGGCATAACATAATTTAGTGACAGACAGTTCGTTTACCCCACTGTACATCCTTCCCCATTTAAATTCTGTATCACATCACTAGCAATATACTCACATGTCCTCTGGTGTCCAGTGAAGCAAGAGTTTTATTTTTCCAGAATCTTCTTTTCTTTTAGCTATTACCTGAGAATTACATAAATTATAATTAAAACCAAGTCTGCAGATTTTTTGCTCAAAAACTGTTGTTCTTCGTGTTCAACTGGACATTCATAAAAGGTAAACTGTTTTACTCTTAGAAAGTTGTATTAATTCCACATACAGGTAGAATATAGGTATATATCGCTATTCAAGCCATTCTTAGCAATGCTTAATATTTTCTTTAACATTTGTCTACTGAGTGGTCCCTGAAGAGAAGGAAAAAAAAAATGTATCCTGCAAGTAGTCTTCTTTCTTTGAAAACAGTTCAAATTTTTAAGCAGCTACTCCAAAAGCTCTGAAGAACATACATTCCTCTACAAATATGCTCAAGCTGGTCCACAAGATGCCTATAGAACATGCAAGAAACTGATGTAGCTTATAGTTTAATTATATAGCATGGCATAAGAATAAAATCATCTCTCACAAATGCTTTGACATCTGGACACATCATATGTGCAACTTCCTAGGTAACCTTTACTTACTCCTTTTCAATACCTAAACCAAGGACTGAATGAGGCAACAGCAAAGGCTACTGGAAAGAATCATGGTTTGGGTTGGAAGAAACCTCAAAGATCATCTAGTTCCAAACTCCATGCCATGGGCAAGGACACCTTCCACTATACCCGGGTGCTCAAAACCCCAAAGAACTCAGAGGCTTACAGAGATTGGTTAATGCAAACATAATGAGGACCCTTAACACTGTAGAGAGTACACTTGCTACAGTTGTTACATGAATGACAAATCAAATGACACGTCAAAGATCTGTTAACAATTCACAGAATTTAAGCAGAATGTATGTACTCCACTGCTAAGGTCCCAGACAAGAAGTGAGAGTTCCTTTCTCATAGTTTCTCAGACTAGCTCACAGTATACCAGCACGTAAGACACTCACAGACAATAAAGTTTTTTAGGTGCAGGACCTTGAAGCTAGACTCCCACTTTTAGCCAAGATAAAGTTAGAAATACACACACAAGTATAAAAAAAGAAATCTGTTCATTCAGGTACAAATATATTACTTAACATCAGCATTCAAAAGGTATCCCAAATATTTACAGTATCCTGCAGTTCTACAGGGAAAAGCCTTTTGCTACTGATTTACCCTCAGCTTGTCCTTTACTACACATCACTTGATAGAGATTTTCCTGTTTGCTTCAAACACCAATTCTCCCACCTTCTGCACATCAGAGCATAAAATGCTTATTAAAATCTTTGAAAAGATTCTATACACAGCCACTGCAGATACTGTATAAACTCCAAAAAGTTTACTAGAGAACTTTTAAAACACAGACACAGAAGGGTGTTCAGTGATCTTTATTAGAAAGGCTAAACTAAAATGTCGCATACGGAACTTAAATACTGAAGTCCACAGCCTGCAACAACAAAAAAAATTCCCCACAACTGAATATCATGGTAAATTAAATTCAGCCATGACATTTCAAGGAATTCACAAATTTGTTTAAAGTTTTATTTTCGCAACTATGCAGTGATCCTCTAAACAAAAATGATGTGGAGAGAAGTATCCACAAAATTAACAGACAGATTATTAATATCTGAAGGTATCAATATGCTTGTAGACAAGAACTGGAATATTGCGTGGCAAGGTTTTGGTCATGGTGAGGAGGCTATAGGGGTGGCTTCTGTGAGAAGCTGCTGGAAGCTTCCCCATGTCCAACAGAGTCAATGCCAAACAGCTCCAAAATGGATCTGCTTGGCCAAGGCCAAGTCCATCAGCAATGGTGATAGCTTATCTGGGATAACATAGTTAAAAAGGGGAAAAATTGCTGTGCAACAGCATCCAGAAGAAAGGAGCGAGAATATGTGAGAGGAACGACTCCAGGCACCAGAACAGATTCCCCTGCAGCCCGCGGTGTAGCCCATGGCAAGGCAGGCTGTCCCCCTGCAGCCCATGAAGGTGCACAGTGTAGCAGAGATCCACCTGCAGCCCATGGAGAACCCCACACCAGGGCAAGTGGATGCGCCCAAAGGAGGCTGTGACCCCATGGGAAGCCCACTCTGGAGCAGGTTTGCTGGCAGGACTTGTGACACTGCAGGGGACCCATGCTGGAGTAATCTGTTCCTGAAGGACTGCACCCCCGTGGAAGGACCCACCCACACTAGCCTGTGGGAAGGACTCACATTGGAGAAGTTCGTTGAGGACTGTCTCCTGTGGGAGGGACACCACACACTGGAGCAGGGGAAGAGCGTGAGGAGTCCTCCCCCTGAGGAGGAAAGAGCAGCAATGTGATGAACTGACCCCAACCCCCATTTTCCCATCCCCCTGTGCTGCTTGGTCAGGAAGAGGTAGAGAAATTGGGAGTGAAGTTGGGAGGGATGGGGGGAAGGTGTTTTAAGATTTGTTTATACTTCTCATTACACTACTCTGATTTGATTGGTAATAAATTAAACTAATTTCTCCAAGTTGAGTCTCTTTTGCCAGTGACTGTAAGTGGTGAAGGATCTCTCTGTGTCCTCACCTCGACCCATGAGTCTTTCATTATATTCTCTCCCCTGTCCAGCTGAGGAGGGCAGTGATAGAGAGGCTTTGGTGACCTGGCATCCAGCCAAGGTCAACACACCACAGTGTGTGAGATACTAAGCCTCCAAAAAATACTGAAGACTCACACTAAAAAGTTTGAAATAGAGTTGTCGTGAGATATGGAAAGGGCCATCCAATGGCCTAAGGTTAGAGAAGCAATAAACAAAGTACAGTAACATGCAGTTCTTCCAAAAGAAGGAGGTTCCCATTAGTTAGTCCCAGTTTTAGGATCTCTCATTAATATATATTCACAAGTCATCTGCAAATGCGATTGGAAGGCAGAAAATCTGTTTTTCACTTCAGGTAATTCAAGACAACCTGAAGGAATGCCTCCTGTAAGAACTCCAATAGGAATATCATAGTGAGATATTGTAGATAAATAACAGTAAAAATCCTTTTTTTCGTAATCTTCACCAATTAGACAAAGTTTAACTGACTCTTATATCAAAGAATACCATAGAGTTCTTTAATTTAGGCATGTGAAACATTGATAAGACTTTTCTTTGTAGGTTTCAAGCCATACCCACAACAGGATATATCCTTTTGCTAAATTTGGAGCAGGGCTGAAAACCCTGAATTCTTTTTAAATGAACCCTTCAATCCCTTGCAACTTCAAGTTTTAGCCTTTGCCTAGAACCCAGCTGCTGCTTCTGCAAACTCAGTTCCTTTGCTGTAGAAAGAAAAGCCTGAGCTTGGAACAAAATAACGACAAGTTAATGCTCACTTTACAAGGCAAATAAAACTCATCAGCCTTCCCATTCAAAACCATACATTTTCTGGTACAGTTCAGTTCATTCTCAAATTATCCTTAGAGTTTTAAGGAGACACATATGTTCTCTCATGTAAAACAAGCATCATGGATATCACATGCTGTTTTAGTTTACAGGTGACATTTTAAAATGTTAGCATTTGGACAATGTAAACTAGCTACACCACAGTTAGA
The DNA here is from genome assembly GCA_009806455.1 of Tetrax tetrax. Taxonomy (NCBI): domain Eukaryota; kingdom Metazoa; phylum Chordata; class Aves; order Otidiformes; family Otididae; genus Tetrax; species Tetrax tetrax. Next base: position 18,021 of record WHYT01016366.1, on the reverse strand, counting down.
AGGAAGAAGCTATTCTCTACAAACTGCTGTTCATCCTATTTAAAACTTACAGAATATAAACTAGGAAACCATACAAAATAAACAAGTCACAGATGCATATTATATCTACGTACTAGTTAAAGCTGGAGTCCCTCTATCACATGATCAATAGGACTGCTTCTACAGGTGTTTACACTATAATACATGGTGATTCCAGAATCTCATAGATCTCTGAGGACCACCTAGTATCATCACCTGCATTCTCAAATAGGAAATAAAATGATGATTTCTCATTTTCAGGAATATGCAATACAAAATTCAGGACTCTGCTGTCTTACCGTCAGCACACTGAAAAGAGAGATATTTGTAAAAACTCAAAAAATGAAACACTCGTGTAAAAGAGATACAGGATACAAAATTAAGGGTAATTCAAATAGCACTTGAATTATATCACTGCAACTACCATTCTCTTATTCTAGAGCCCTAGTAACATCTTCAGGCAATCAATGCTGAACTAAGGGCTTGAACCAGCTTTCACATACACACACAGAAGTTTGATCAGAGAAGAAAGTAACTTTTAGCAGTGGAAAACAACAACAAAAAAAGTAATTTTTCCTAACAAAAGAGCTAATCATATATAATACATGAAAACTACGAAAGTTATAGCCAGGATGCCTTCACACAGAGAGATATACTTGTACTCAATGTGAATTTTGCAGACTTTTTCCCCATATGATTGGCTTATCTTGTCCCTACTAAATAAGCAATACTCAAAATCTGAGCAATTCACTTGGTTTTGACTGGGATGAAAGATCCTCTTTCCATATATGGAACAAGCCTATTTTTGTTTAATAACAGGAGTAGTATGTTAGTTTTCTGTTAGGAGGCAACAGAAAACTGGTACCTATAGTTGCCATTGCTTTTTCCCACATGTATTTTGAAATTATCAAATTTAAAGCAGTCTTTAGAGAAGGTATAACTAGTATCCACTTTTATCACAATTAGTGCAATTAAAATTTTACCATATCCTAGGTAGGCTAGAGTCAGAAACACAGCTATGGTGCAGACAAATGCAAAACTGCAAAAATTTTGCAAAAAAAGCAACTGAAAAAATGATTTGCTGTTTTGACATTAATGATCAGAGCTTTACGGTCAAGTCTGCAAAAGTTACAACTGAAATGGAAGAAATCCAGCATCTCTGCAACAACAATGCTCTGAAGACTTAAAACTGTTTTGTAAATAATTTAAGTTTGTTTAAGTTTTGCATTTAAAAATATAATTCAGTCAGTAGATGTATGTTCAATACAGTTTTATTTTTTTTTTAAAAATACTATATTCTCTAAACTTCATGCCTCAGAAATAAAAGGGAAAACTAATTTATCTCTGTGAAGAAAACATGCATTAAAGTTGTCTCAAATCAGAAATGGAGTTTTGCTGACCTCTTCTGGAAGAAGAAAAATATTTCACCCTGTAAACTGGTATGCATCTTACTTTATTCACATACTGTGTTTCGAAGTTTTAAGATTTCAAAACACATGTAACTAGTATCAATACACGTGATTGCTGAACCAAAATATCTAAAAAAGCTAAAATTACTGAAAAACAGTTTAGTATTCAAATATTTTAGATAATTAATTCTAGTTATTTCAAAAAGCTGGGGGGTGGGCAGAGGACAGGGTAACCTATAAGCTGCGTTTTTTAATCAGTGTAATATCTGCTCTTTAGGTTAAATGGAAATGCTTGACTTTTTCCATCTGACCACTCAGAGAGCCAAAGTACCAAAAATTTTACTCCAATAAAAAGAACTAAGCAGAAAAAAAATTAAGCCAAAGGTGAAATCTGGATGGCAAAAACACTTCTTCAAAAAGGCTTTATGGATGACTGCGTTCCACAGCTTTCCATATCTACAAAGAAAATGATGGGTTTAAAAAAAAAAAAAAAAAAAAAAATATATATATAAATAAAAGGACTGCCATTTCATAGGGGATGAAAGGGATCTATAGTGACTGCTTAGAAATTCTTCACATTAGCAATTTTTCACTAGGATATCCATCCTGTAAAATACCACATTGTGTTGACATTATTCTTATACTGCATAAAGAAAGTAAACCTACATAATTTATGTCAGTTTTCAGACAGTAATAGAATTTTATCTTCCTATTTTTCACCTTTCAAATTAATGCCCCTGATAATTACACATTTTTTCTTCATCCGAAGGTAGACAACACAAACTGAATTACACTGCTTAGCCACTCAAATTCAACGCCCTAATGCTTGTAATTTATACAAAATATGTTTGCATCTGAGGTGACAATTAGCTCAGCATAACAGTGTACATCTACAAGACTGCTTCTGTTCTACCTTTTCTTGTTAAAGCAGATTTTTAAGCTGAGTCTCATCAATATGGCTGATGTTCAGCACAAGCCCAACGCAACTGCAGCAGCATGTTGAAAGAGTGCAGCATAAGACTGGAATATTAGAATAGTTCTCCCACTGGTACAACCTCTCCCAGAACTGAGGTTTAAGCAATTTCAGATCTAATCAACCCCCTACCATCTCAAATGACGCATGCATGGATAAGCTAAAAGGATTTTCACCACTTCCTCCAAGTTAATTCGAAGCAATTTTAGAGCATATTCCTCCCTCTAATTCCATTTCCTTGTGAATTATTCCAATAGTCAGAGGTGAGCTTCCACCAGTGAGCAGCCTGTCTGGATAACCTTTCAGATTAAAGCAAGCCGTGAATTGGAAGAGAATCTACATTTCTCACAGCACTGTACAATCCATGTTGGCCTGGAAAACTAGAATGAGATTTAAATACAGTAACAGCTAAGCCAAATGCAAGTCTCCCCTTGCAGCTGGTGCTCGATGCACATGAAGTTCAGGTGTAATCATTTGGGAAAAAAATTGAATGCAGGCCACAGATATTTATAACAATCATCAGTCTTGTAGAACAGGATGAAATAAGTTTCATGCATATAAAATCATATTTTATTTATGGAAAGAGATTGACAGTTTAATAGTTTGAATCATGTGTAACGGTTAAGCCACAGCTGAAGACACAGGAGTCAGCATTCCTTTCTTGTTCTGTAGTTCATCTTGCACTAGTCTTCCAATATACAAAGCACTGCCTCTCATTTTGTCCCATCTCTTAATTCTTTGTCAGCTGTGTCTCTACCTTTTATGTGCCCCTATATCCCAATTTGGTTCAGAAAACCTCATGTTATATAGCTTTTTGAATTTCTGATCCCTATACCACAATTCAGTACTTTTTTCACTGCTTCGAACTTTTCTAAATTAATACTAATGTCTATCCTATCCAAACACAAGTGATATTAACAAAATAGGATATGGAAACAGGACTAAAGATCAATTCCCCACATTTATTCAAGATTATACCTTTTAAACTTCCTTTTAAAAAAAGGAATAAACATAAATTTCAAATGAGCATCTCTAAATATTCAGTTATACAATTACCCTCAAAATATTCCTTATGATAAATTAGCACTGTCACTCATGACTATGGAAATGCCATCTGAATTGCATTCCTATTTAGAAGATATAATCAAATTTTCCTGCAACACATACTTGCTGTTACATATTTTCCCAAGTATATTGGACTGGAAATTTTGCAAGCTATTCAATTTGTAAGCTAGAACAACTACTAATACTACTTTTTAAAAGTTAATTTACTAATAGAAATGGACAAATCAACAATATAAAATATCCACTATTAACTCATTTCTGATTAAATGCCTACAGCAGTAAGAAGCAAACAGAAATCCTTCTGAACTATTAGATTTTTCAGACACATAGGCAAGCAAACAGAATATATATACTTACAGTACTATGAAATACAACACTGTGGCCTTTTCCTAAACTTTCTATATGTGCTGAGAGGTTAAAGCAGATGGCTCGATGTCTTATAGCATCCAGTGTTTGTGCATCAAAGAAGTCATGAGGTCTTGCTAGAAAAAAAAGGAAGAGAGATCCTTAGTGTTCAACATATTGAAAGCACTCAAACACATTCACGCATGTAAATAAATCTGAAGTGTCATTACTAAATAATTCATCATTATGACAGTAGTACTACCTTGTCAGAGAGTTGTAAACATCAATCTGAGAGGAAGAAATAACTCCAAGAGGTGCACAATTCATTTAAGTTTGGTCAAAACACACTCATTGGAGATGAAACAGCTATTTTAACAAAGTGAATTACACTGACTCTTTTTTTTTTAAGTTTCAAGTTAATTCTATTCCTTCTTAATCTTCAAAACTAAGAATTCATTAATTTTGCTGAGTACCTCTGGGTACTCAGCAAATCATACTCTTGCTATCATATCTTTAAAGAAATTTAAAAAAATAAAAAAATAAAAAAAAACAACAAGAAAAACCCATAAGCCCCAGTACAAAGAAACTAAACCCAGAACTCATTAATAAGGGTGAGTTCTAATTTAATGCAAAACCAGCCCAGTTAGTTTGTGATGTTTATAGGAACCTAAGCAGCCAAGTCACCCTTACAGCACAGCCACTAGTTCCAGTATCATTGCTGTGACTTTTTTCAAAATAGTATTAAAAGTACTTCAAAACATGATAGTGTAAACAATCGATATTTTAAAAGCAGAATTATTCCTATATCTTACTACTTAACTTTAATAAAAACAATCTGATCTGATCTTATTTATAATCACTAAAAAGCCCAGCTACTTCCAGGGAATACTGACAAGCTGCAAAGAGATCAACAATGGCACTGAAAACCAAACTTCTTGGTACTGCAGTAGAACACAAAACAAAGGATTAAACAAGAACTATTGTGAAAGTATGGAGAATGCTAGCTTATCAAGAAATTTCTGATCTCCAAAATAATGCTGAAAAACTCCATGCTGCTAGACATGTTTCTTTCTATGTGTAAGTTGTCATTCCATGTTCTTTGATTATTATAAAACATTATTTTCTAGCCAAGAAGCACCAACTGCATCTCATCCTACACTTCAATTTATAATTGCATAAAGTTTAATTAACATCCATCTGATATTTTACAAGTAGTCTAAACCAGCAGGCACTAATAAAGCCTTTTTCCTTTTAGAAAAGGACTTCTATAGTTAAGTGTTTCTTGAGCAGTAAAAAATTATTGAATTCTGATTTGGAGTGTAAAGAAGGTCTATCAGTTCTACAGTAAAAGTACTTTAAAAAATAACTGCTACTAGGCATGTATTTGCCTACTATTAAGAAATACTTTACACAAATTTTTAAAAATATATCACATAGTAGAGTAGAAAAATTACATTGCATAAATGAAGTATGAAAGTATTCAGATTTTTTGAGCTTTATTTGAGAGCAGTAATTCTCTATATAACACACTGAAATTAAAACTGAGAATAGGAGTTTATATTCCATTATCAACTATATACCATCCTTGAATCACTGTTATTGCAGATTACAAGTTCTGTTATCTTCATTTAAAACAACTTCTATTTGCCTTTTCACCAAGATTATCTATCCATTATTTCAAAACAAACTATAAATTCCACTTAAAGCTAGTATTTGCTGCACTCCTGGGACTAACTGTTGTTAAGCATTCATCTGTACATTATGTTCCGTCCTTAGTCTATCTCAGTTGGATACTGCCAATTAGGCAATCATCTCCCCGAATGTTTTATTGCTGTAAGTGGTAACGTAGAACTGCAGCTCATGCTGCAGGTGGTCAGTGATGAAAGTGTATAAATATTTTATAAATAAATATGAGGGAAGAAGATAGGGAGGGTGAAAAGGAAAAAACAACCCCAAATTTTTGCTTTTGGTTTCATACAGCAAATTTCTTCAGGATTTACCATTCCATAACATTCAACAGATGAAGAAGAAAGGGCACAATTTGTAAAAGGCATATGAATAGCTTTATTTATTCCTTATTAAGTGTTAATGCTGTATCTTTTATGTATCTTTTATGTATCATTTCCTCAAAATTATTTTCAGAGTAAGGTATCTTCCTTCCTGCTTAATATACATTCCAAGCACACATCAATTAAGTCAAATAAATTAAAATCTTCATACCAGTAGCCTAATAAATTAAATTCCAAGTTTTACGTAACTAACAGTCTTACTATAAATTCCATGAACAGTAAATTTTCTTATCTCACTTACGTTACTCCAGTAAATTCAATTATTGCTCTTGTTCACAACTATAGTGTCATCTTTGCTACTGGAAAAGCAAGTGACAATATTGTAAATACAATTTTTAGGTTCTGCAAGATTCTTTGAAGTAGCTTCAGAAAAGCAGTACTATAACCTGCTTTAGAGATACACACTTTCAGTATGTTTGGCTCTATACCTCTGAACTACAGACTACATGGAGCAGTGAATGTCCATAAGGCTACCCAGAAGAAAAAGCAAGCTACTGACTGAAATTCTGAATTATTCTACAGTATCAAAATTCGTATGACAAATCAGATGGCCTCTGTAGCACCACTAACGTAACCAGCTATAAGGGTATATATAGTAAAACACGCTTTTCATCATAAAAGTACTAATTTTCAAAGCTAGAAGAACACATATTGTTTACAGACAGGAAAAAAAAAAGCTATGCAAAACAGTTTAAGAATGGCAAGATGTTACAAAATAAAGAAAGTAACAGTAAGAATTATCTTTATGGTCTTAGATAGAAGATCATGTTCTCATCACATATAAAGTCATAGTAAAGTCTCCTTTTTTATTTATGCATTAATGTGTCTCAGAAGGGTGATAACCTTCAGATATAAAACAGAAGCAGCAAGTTTATTGACTTGCTATATTTAAACTATTAAGAATTTATACACGAGTATGCTCTTCAATAGTAGCAAGTATTAGCAATCGATTGCCGTAAGGTGTTTAGTAAGCCACTTACACCTTGCAAAAAAAGCCAGGGTCTAATCAAACCATGAGGAGGTAGAACTAACATGTTGACAACACTTTTTTCAAGAAAAAAAAAATTGGTTTGTGATGCAAAACTAATTTTTTCTCAAATTATTATTTGTGAATGATTTAAACAGACTGTACAATATCAAAGAGCATCTTCCTTTACTCTCATTTGTCGTAACTTCTTGTAACCCAACTTGCAGAGCACCTCGTATATATGTTCAACACCTCTCCTTCTGGACACTTAAAATATCTAAATATAAATCTAGGTTCTTAGCTTTATATACTGTAGAATTAAAATACTTAATGCTGTTATTTTGTTACTTTGGCTTCTTAGATAAGGGTCCTTGCCATCTCCCATTCTTCTTATAAAGAAAAAAAAAAAAAAAAAAAAAAAAAAAAAAAAAAAAAACAAAACACCACCAAAAAACCCACAAGTAACACAAGTTCTCCAGCACACCATCACCAAAACCCTACCACCAGCCAGGAGACAGGACTGAAATAATTGTCTGTTCATAAACAGAGCTCTATTTCTGTGGACAGTATGAAATACAACATGCCCAGTAGTTCAATAAAAAGGTATCTTGTGCTTTTTTCAAATACTGTAAGATTGGCTTTATACCACAGGTAAAAATTAATAGAAGTTTTTTCTTCAGCTGTTGACACACCAGCAGGAAAAAACATCGAAATGGGTTTTTACATGTCTCTGCTTTAAAATGCAACTGTTGCAGTAACAATTTAAAATTAGTAAATAATCAGTTTTGTACTGGAGAGTTTCATCTAAAGCAATTATAAAACAAAGTTAATTTTTTTTTTTTTTGTAATTGCCTAGTCTTTCCTGACCATTTCTGTACATTAGAAGTAAAACTGACATGGTTATCAGTCTCATCCTAGGACAACTCAGGAATCAAACAACTGGATCAAAATGGACTACAAAAAGGTAGTGAGCGATTATTATTCGCTAGAGGAAATAATTCTTACTTTAAATGATAAATCACACTTCTCAGCACATTCATTCCTATAAAATCAACAAATATCAACCATGTGGAGAAAGAGTAAAAAATATAGCAATCAAATCCACCCAAAATTAGATCTTGGTTATGCTCATAAAACTGTCATTAAGCTAACGAAATGTTGTGCTCGGAAGAGAACTTACATAATATGCAGTTATGTCTAACTTACATTAATCTGCAATCTCTGTCTGCAGTACTGATCTTACCGTCACTAAACAGAACATTTTCCAACAGTGATACAATTAGTAAACAAAAAGTACTCTAAAACGAAAGCCTCTAAATTGTAAACTCAAACTGTTGCTCACATAAAAATGATCTTTTCTACTGAACACGTACATGCTTTACCCTAAAAAGGAACACAGAATCTGGAATTGTTTTCCTCCCGCCACAAGGGATGCCAACACTATAATGCTAAAGGTCACCAGCCCTACCAGACCCACATCTGCAGAGAAACAACCACATTGAAGAGGAACTTCCTATTTAAGAGAAAACTTTAGAGAACTACTACTTCTGGAAATACTTACGTAATGATCGTCGTCTCTTGTTCTTCAACTTTCTTCTTTTATTCATTCCAGCTTTAGATGGAGATTCCTCTTTGGCCTTTGGCTGGCTGGCAACTTTTGAAGAGTTCTGCTGGCTGAAGTGTGTGGGCACATGACGGGCAAGTCCTCCCTGAGATGCAAAGCTGGCATTGCACCCACCAACTACACACTAGTGAGAAAAAAAACCACAGAACTGCATCAGTGCGCTAGTTGGCACACATGCACAGGAGTTTGATAATCTTTCGGTTTGACTTCTCTGGTTCAACCTCCAACAGACTAAAAGGAAGATAAATTCTTAATGACCATGCAACTCTTAAAAAGAAAAACAGAAACATAATCTGAAACAAATTTCTATCTGAACTTTATAACTCTCAATAATTACCGCATGGTATAATTTTTTTCTATGCTATATGATATTCTATAGCATAAAATCAATCTCGAACAATGCACTGACAAACTCTTCCCATTGAAAATGCATGCTTCTGAAGAATCTTCCCTTTCACAGACCTAACATTCCCTTATCTTTCAAAATACTGCACTGTTACTCTCTATTTGTCAATAGCTTTCCAAACTTCTGCATTTGATAACAGTAATATTCTCTAATGTCTTTTTTTCTTGTGACAGGACAGAAGTAAAAAAATACATTAAATCTGAAACAGTTTAACATTTTAGTAAATGCAATACACAGTCAGTAAACACCCTTCTTACAGTTCTGTCTAAAACTTCAGTAACAGTTGCATTAACAATTATTTACATATTTATTTTGGGATGCTACTATTATTTCAGAGTTATTTTTTAAAGTTTTTATTTGAAGAAAATGGCCTCTCTTTCTCAAACAGAAAAATAAGAAAAGATCCAACAATAACTAAGCAGGAACAGAAATCACAAGATATGTGTCACTTAGCTAGTACTGGCTACAATAATTATTGATATGTTTACAAGTATTTGGTTTATATTTACAATTATTTCATTTGTAAAATGAGTATTTAATTATACTGTTGGGGAGGGAGACACAAACCTTTTCTCCTGTGCTCTGAGCTCACAAGGGTAAGAGAAGTGATTTTAAGATATGCATTCCCTCTTTGGATGCAATGAATTGTGTATCCACATGATCAATTTTCCTTCTGATCCAGAGAAGGATCTTCTGATCAGAGAAGGATCAGTCAGTAGCAAAAAACCTCATCATTAGTCTAATCATTGGAAAGTTCTCCTTCTTCCAGATCTGTTTTGTGCCTTCTCCTCCTCCTCAGCTCTTTCATCTGTACCTTCTTCTCTATCACATCAAACTAACACGACAGTTCCAACAGGAGATTGGGAATAAGTAATGCTGCAATTACGTACATAGAGCTACGCTTTTTCTGAAGACTAAGGGTGAACTTGCAAGCTCTTACAGTAACCTGCCCCAAGCCTGCACATCTGATTGAAAGACAAGAAAACAGCAGAACATCACTCGGCATGTTTTGTCCCTAAAACCCAATTGTGTTGTTTTTCCAACTGTCACTGCAGAATTGAAAAGTCTATTTCTGCCTCAGAACTAGCAAACAGTCTTCCATGATCATCATAAAACAATACATTGTCCACGAAGACAAAAACTTGTGTTATTCCCAAGGACTTAATACGTGCTATAGAACTAAATATATGCATGTATATTTCAAGAAAGTAAAAAGAAAAAATAGGAGGACATTTTTAAGGAAAAAAAAAAAAAAAAACACCACCTTAAAGGAAGTTAGAGAAAGTTTTCTAATAGCTGCACTAACTACAAACATATAATTCCCTGACAAAAAGCTTTAGGATCCTTCACACTCTTATTTGTTCTGCCATGTCTCCCCCACTAATAAGTATCTTAAGATTTGTAAAGAGTTTTAGCAAAAACCTACCTATGCCTTTTTACCTTGCCCTATAATTTCCCATGTTCAAACAACATTATTATTGGGTACTTATACTTTAGTGTGTTACAATGTAAGAAATAGCAGCACATCTATGAAATTCAAAACAGTCAAGAACTTGATCTCATTTACACTATGGTAACCCCAATGCAATATTTATTACTTCAAATTAATACTGAAGATTAAAATTGACACTTAGAGAATCATAGAATGGTTTAGGTTGGACATCTAGATTAGGTTGCTCAAAGCCCCATTCAACCTGACTTTGAACTTGATCCACTTAATTGTATTCAAAATGATCAAACTTAAACAATCAACAGATACAGGTAAAATATATGCGTGCATTAGTTCAAACATTTTTTTTATTCTACAGTTTTTAAGTGCCTGAAATAGCTCTATTGCCCATAAAAGCAGTTTCATGAAACTAACTCAGCAACTAAATCTAAACTTCACTTTAATTCTCATTAAAGCGCACCTGACTTCAACTTCTAGCTCTTTCTGATGCTACAAATACTGACAGGAAATAAAATGAGCATAAAAAAAAAAAACCCATACTCTGAAGTTTAAATCACACTGAGAAATCAAAATTTCAGTCTTGCAATGCCTCCTAGAGGTCAAAAATAACCTAAAGTCTTGGTACACTGTGTGCATTGCCATACTACAAGTTTATTTAAGTATAATATCAGAAGGCAATATCTTCTGAAAATAGCACACAAACTTCGTGCCAAGCACATTTCTACAACTTTTTAAAATGCAAGTTCATAAGACTTAATTGTATTTCTTGTCAGATGGGAAATATTTTTTAATGATAAACTGCAGTTTGACTCACTTGGCTTTTGTCTAGTCACGTACAAAGAAAACAATCACAGATACTCTAATACAGATTATCTACAGAAGCTACCACTTACTTTTCTTGCTCTACTTAAGTTTTATTTTCAAAAGCCCCAAACTAGCATCTTAAATCTTCAATATATGCAATTTACACCTAGAAATTACCTTTTTCCAGAAAGTCTACTTATAGTCTGCAGTCATAGTATGAAATATTTGCAGAAATCATTACATTCAGATATTGTGTAGTTTGAGACTACCTGATCAAGCCATCAAATCATCAACTGGTATATCAAAGATGACACAGAATGCCTTTGTAGCAGACAGGAAATAGCAGAAGAGGAGAAAAATCTTACCTGTTTTTTTTCCTTTTTTTTTTTTTCTCTAAAATAATATATCCAGCAATCCGTTACTAATGGGTAAAGTATCTTCTCTCCAAAGATAAAGGAGCAGTTCAGGCTGTCACTTCAGGATCTCTGGACGGTAAGTCACACCAAATCAGCTTCCCACCAGATAATTATACAGATCTAGAGGGCTTCTAATAAATCAAACTCAACTATTACGCACAACTTTCAATCAATCAATCTCTTCATTTTCCCCCCAAAACCTAAATCTTAAATTTTGCATTCTATTTTAAATATGATAGATTGGGTCCGGATTGGTGGATATGTTACTTCAAGAGAAAATAAGTCAACACATAAGAAGTTTAATTTCTCCAGTGTACCCATACCCACCACTATTAATGGGCAGTAATGACCAGTGACTTTAACAAACAGGATATAAAAACACCTAGCAATGTAGGTATTTCTCTAAATTCAAAGTAACCAAATCTCCTTTTTAGAATATTCAATGTATAATTTCTCCAATAAATCTAACAGTAATATTTTAAACATCTGGATAAACCTTCTTATTGTCTCAACATCTAAGTATTCAGGCAATGCTTAATGGACTGAAGCTGCTTGGCTGTGGTTTCTAGATTTCAACAAGTGTTACTCCACTAAGAGTCACACCAAATGCAGTCACTCCTTAATGAATTCTGGAATTCAGGAATGAGCATCAAATTTCTTTTTTTTATTATTACTTTCTTCCCCCCTTTTAAACAAAGGACGAAAGCCTCTAATGAACCTGGGTACTATCACTCATTGTGACTGAAAGCATTTACCCTACATGAGCAAACCTTGCATGACTGATCTTAAATATTAAGAGCATAGCCACTGAAATCGGTATGCAAAAGCAGTTGGTAGTGTACGCACATGCAGTCTTATATTTACAGAAGGTTGCTATATGCAGTTATTTTGCATAAAATCTCCCACTGTTTTGTGATCACTCTACTATTTGGCCCTTCATTGTGCCCAACATCTTGTCACTCAGACTACATTTTAAGAGTTTATTTGATAGGTCTTCAAGTAACTTTCAATGCCTTGTACAGCAACAAGGTATGGTGTGCAGTACTTTGAATAATTTATTTGTTTGTTTACCAAGTACCAGAAACCACACTGGAAAATGTAGGCTGTCACAGCACATTAGCTATTTAAATACTGATTATCTGTAACAGCCAAGTTTAAGACAAGTAAGATAAAATTTCTCCATTCCCTTTTTCTCAGCTTGCCACAGACAGTTACCAGCACTGGTTTTCTAACTCAGCAGATTATTCCTCCAGACCCACCTGCTGAAAGCCTGTTCTGAAAGCCTTAAAGTTTTGAAGTTGCTGAACCACTACCACACGTTGACGATACTCCACCACATTCCACCAGTTTCCAAGAAGTTGCAAAAATTATGTAATAACTAAAAAATAATAATAGGATTTTCTCTCTCAACTCTGAATGTAAAATCATACACAAACGTGAACACACTAAATGTCTTCAGAGAAACAATTACATGCTCTGAGAATACCTGTATTAAATGAATGTCTACAATGACAAAAAATAAAAATAAAAAAAAAAATTAAAGGATAGCTAGAATCAGACTGCAATAAGCAAAGAGAAAACTTCCAGCAGCACAAGAGCAATGCACTTCAGGTATTAAGAGCAGCAGCATAACTTCAAAAATACCTAAGAGTGGGCCAAAGACGACTGGCAAATTCTCAATCAGAAACATGTTCTGTAAGACCGGTTTATTTGTTTGTTCCTCTTGACAAGAAAAACAAATCTAGGAAACCATGCTTACCAAAAGTAGGATTGGAAAAGCATATTGCTTTGCAGAAATCTTATTTGACTACAGACTAAGAACTAGCTGCAATGGTAACCATGTCTTATTTAATGGACACTTTTCTTTGGTGGAGGGATTGGTGGGTGCCCCAAGAAAAGACACTTTATCAGTAACAAAACTTAGCGATGACAGGCTCAAAAAAATCAAGCAAAAAATCCAGCCATGTGTTCCACATGAAACTCAAGGACATCTGTATTAAAAATTTAGGAATACAGGGAAGGAATAAAGAGAAAAGTAGTACAATGACTAAAGGCGAACTGAGGTCCTAAATTCTGCCCAAAGATACAGAGTATCTTTCCCTTCTCCTCGCCTTAGTTCAGCAGATGACTCAGACATAAAGAGTCTCTTTCTTATGATCTGCACATAGGCTACCAGGAAATTGCCCCATATGAGAATGGAGCTGGCTTAACAAAGGTCTCAAAAACAGGTATTCATAAGGAAATTTACCTTTTCTGTGACACAACTATTTCAATATTAATGCTGAGGGGGACACACTAAACCACAGACAGAAAAAAAAATAGGAAAAAGTTATGAAAATATGAAACATTTTGCCTTTGTAACTTAGAAGTGGGTTCATTTCTGTGACAAGTGAACTACACAGTCACATAGTTTATATGAATGCATGGAAAGGGCAGGTAAACTCACTAAGACCTGGTAATACGAAAGCTCATTTACAGCAATTCATTTACAGCTGGATACAGCTTATAAAGGACAACATCCTATGTATCACAAAAATAGATAATTAAACCCCAAATGGGCAACTACATAAAAAGAGTCCACTCGCAAGCAAAAGGGTGACAGGACAGGGACATATCCTTCAATAGAGTAATTCTAATGCAAAGGAAAGCTTTATGCCCTAGAGAGCTTTATGCCCTAGAGAGTCCCCACTTGCATTTCAATTTAAGAAAATACTTTTGTCTCTTATTTTGAGTAGAAATACAAGAACATAGCAACCTGCCATACACTCATTACTCTTCTCTGGTCATTATACAATTACAGTGTTCTTTTATCTTTATAAAAATAATTTTTTATGCTTTTATTTGTCATTTTCCTAGCTAACAGTATTTACTTTTTGTAAAAACATCCTGAACAGCAGTTCTTCAGACAACAGCATACAGCTACCTTTTACAGCTTTCCTCAAAAATCCTGATATTCATTTATTTACTTTTTAAATAAAACACTGAATGACTAGACACTTTCAGCATGTTCTCTAAAATAACAGATTCCTTTCTTTTATGCTAGAACTCAAGCATATCCTCATGAGGCGACAGAAATTTCATTTATAATTTAGGTTTTGGGAGATATTTGCCTGCAGTAATCATTGAGAAGTCCTTAATCCAACTTTGACTTGAAAAATTTGTCTTTTTCTAAAAGGTGAGCAATTAAGATTTATAAGAACAGCTAAATGCAAACAGAAACTATTGCTCCATTTTTAATGACTACTGTAAAACAATTAGTAATGGCTGTTCTTGGACCAATCAAGACTAATATCCAACACTAAGTGTTTTTGTATCAGACAGTAGATTTCAAAAGCTTATAAAAGAAAAGAAGCAAGCGAGAAAAGGGAGTTAGTTAATTAATAGCTTGGTATCACAGACACTTACATACTTGGCTACCTCATGTGAGCCCTGGAGCTTAAATGACAGGGGAACAAAAGAGGTTACAAAATTCTACTCAGACCACAATTATTCTCCATTCAAAGCCCCCAGGAACACACTGAGAAACACAGAGACAAAAAAAAAAAAACCAAACAGTGGGACTAAAGACAACAGTAGGAAAAAATACTGAAGTGACATATATTGAGCTATGATGATTAACTACTGCAATTCTAGCCTGTGTTTTGTTGTTTCCCTTAGTATAATCAGAAAGTACAGAAAAATTAGCTGATGAAATAACACATATTTAACACACTATTATTAACAGATTATTATTATCAGAACTAATTGTTTTAAATTTTAGGGCTCTAGCTGTAACCAGACTAGCCAAAAAAACTGGGTTACAACTTTTTCTGACTTTGCTAGGTGTAACGGACAGACTCAAAAGTACTACTGGTATTTCTGAGCTATGTCCAGCTCTTTTAAACGACGGAAAAATCGTATCTGCAAGCTTTCAGGGATCTGTGATCCTTATGCTATGCTTCCAAGAGCACACTAACCTTATTCCTTTGAACAAAGGGTGTGATAACCTCAAAAGCAAGTTTCATGTTGTTATTCACTCTCTCAGTCAGAAATTTTCAAACTAAACTACACAGTTCAGCATAGAAAAAAAAAAGTCTAATCCTTATTTAAAAACTTTTTGACATGCAATGCACTATTTTTACTCTCTAGGTTTTGAGTTTAAATTTGTTTTCTGTCATACCTACTGTTAGAAGCTATGCAGAAGTAGTAACTTCTGGAAGACATCACTGCAGCAGAAAAGTATTTTTTAGTAATAAAGCTGCCAAAAAAAAAAAGGAAAAAAAAAAAGCAGAATATATTACCTGAGAAGAAAGAGAAGAGAGGGAAGTGGAGAAACAATGACTAAAATTTGGTGGGGGCTGGGGAGAGGAAGGCATAAAGTCCTACCTAAACTTTAAAAAACCCTAATTAATTTTTATATCCTACATGGAAGGAGAACTTCAGTCTGAAGTAGTGTGGGTGAGACTTACCATCAAATGATCCAGGACTGACAGCTATGAACTGCCCCAACTGTATCCATAAGAGGATGAAGCAACTCATTAATAACGGATTGGTGGATATGGGAATGATAAACACTACTATACCTAGAATTGCAGGTACAGATTAGGGGGAGAAAGAAAGAGAAAGTTAGAAAATATTATGCAGGAAATACAGTCAGCTCAATGGTCCTGCATCCCCGACTTCCTTATTATTGTCAGAGAGGTTAACCATAAACAGTCACTGACTGTGTTTCAACCAAATTTTGTTAACAAAACCAGCTCTCATTCAAGCACAGAATGTGCACCATAAGGCATGATCCAAAGTTTAATGTGGAAGCGTAAAGCATGAGGCAAAAGATCTTACTGTTACAGTGTAAGCACCTCAATTGGAAAACGCACAAAATATTTAACTCCAGCACTTAGTTTTATGCTCCCCTACCATTTAGAGGTTAAAAGAAATAGGGACAGAGAAGCAGTAACAGTATCTTCACCTGTTTTCATAACAGAATAGAACCTCTGGGCACTATTATTGCAAAGACGAAGGCTCAGCTCACTCAATACTTTTTAGGAAATCCTCCTGTGATGGCATTTTTCAATTAATAAATTGTATCAGAAAAACAAACAGGATCTCTCTTAAAATAGCAGATGATAGATATTACAATGAACCTTACCTTGAAAGGTTTGTCCCCACTGTGTGTCAGCATATGCCTCTGCAACCAACTTTGACTTGTTGAAGGTGTATTATATACTTTGCAACCTTTCCACAAGCAAACAAACACCTAACAGAGTAAAAATCTAGTCAGTTTATAGAAGTCAAAGGAAACAGTAAAAAAAAAAAAAACAAACCCCAAAAAACCCAAACCCAAACAGATTAGCAAAGAAGCCTGATTTTATAATACAAAAAGAATTTTGAACAATAACCATGTATTTTGCAACACACTTCTCATATCTCACCAAGTAAAGAATAAATACAACCATAAGTATTCAAGAAAGCAAGTCACTGGAATAAAATATCAAAAAATAGAAGCTCCTGCAGATCAACACAATCGAGAGTCACATCATCCACTGTAAAGAGTTCGTGATTGCACCAAGTATCTGTATCTACCAGATATTGAGACTGAACATTTTAAAAAGACAAATTTTCATTTTCTAGAAAATAATTTACTCTCAGAATTAAAATATTAATTGAGCATGAGAATTTAAAACTCTTAATTGCAACTCCATTGGTTACACACCAGTTTTATATTACGGAATACAGGTACCTCTAGTTAGGGCCTTATACTCAATTCCTGATGAAGAAAGTTACAATTTCACATAGGATTAAAAAATCTATGGGTGTTTTGCAATTTCAGTGTACAGATCAGTCACATGCACAATAGTGCATTAAGGGGAATATAACTTACTCATGCTGCTTTTCTCTTTCCTCTCATTGTGCCTGTCTATAACCAAGAGAATAAAAAAGCTCAATGAATTTGCCTTTCATTAGAATTTCCTCAACAAGTCTGTGTGTGAACGAAGGTGTAGCCCTAATTTGTAGCAGCCAAGTACAGTCCCCAGGAATAGCGTTGTCCATAACGCAGGTTTTCAGAACTGAAGGAAACTAATTGGATTTGAGCTTCTTGTTCTCTTTTGGAGATCAAAAAACTCAATCTTCAGAAGATTGTGTTTTCAAAACAAAAGAGCAGCCACAGGAGTGCTATGTAATTGTTACATAATATATAGATAACCCAGCTTAATAATACAAAACTGGAAAACTCTGCATATCTGTATGACTGATCCAGACCTACTGACACATAAGGCTTAACCCCCTAAATCTTTGGTGTCTGTCGCTCCTCAATTTTAAGATCTCCTGAACCCACAGAATTGGAACTTCTGAGATCCCTGGCTCTGCAACAGCTCTGTAACTGTCCCAGTATTTCCATCAGCAACTGCAGCTACCACGGCACTTGGCAAAGGAGTACTACTGTGAAGTTACAGATTGTGGAAATGCAACCTCTCAAAAAAACAAAAAAAAAAAA
>WHYT01016365.1:587348-643920 GCA_009806455.1 Tetrax tetrax | reverse complement strand
TAATTATATGCCAAATAACAAAACAGAGATGCACTGAGAATCATCGAGAAATTCAACATGGATTTTAACTTCATATTCTAGCTATAAGGGCTGCTGGTAGCCTAGCAACAAGCAGCATACTTCAGCATGCCAAAACCTCCCTCTGACTTAATGAAACACCTCAGATTGCTACACAAACCTCCCCCACCCCACTACACATTTGATTCTTGTATTACTAAACGATAAAAACAAAGCCTGGCCAAAAGAATAATCAAGCAATTCAAGGTAAACTTAGAGTAATGGACCACAGTATAGAAAGAGAAGTGAATATAAAACATAGAAATTATTTTCATAGAGTTTAAATTCACATTCTGATTAGAGTTGATTCATTGGATTTATTCACAGGATCAGAAAATCATAGAATCATAGAATCATAAAATGCCCTATTACTTTAAGTACCTTTTCTAGTAGACTAAGATGACCAGTCAAGAAATATTTAACAACTTACAGCACTCACTCATCTCCAAATTACTCCTGATATACAAATAATACTGCTGCAATTGCTTTCTTTTACTTTCATCCTCAGTGAGCCGGCAGAGGAACCTTATCCCAAACAGCAGTCTCAAACCTATGAGACCAGTTGTAGTCATCATTCTTCTTTGACTAGCTCTTTTGCCATATTCCACCATTTCAGAAGCCACAGTTGGTTTCCCATGTTCTGCCATAAGTCAGGTTTGACAACTGCTTTCAAGTCTTGTAATTAGCACAACTCCAGTGCTCCTGGACCAAAGCCCCGTTACGAGCAACACTTTAGCCAACAGCTTGTTCTTGGTTACCCACCTGAGCGCTACAGTTTCACCATATTCATTCGTAAGACCACTTTAACAAAAGTTAGACTTGCCCTTTGCTAGTGAGCTGGGAAGTCATGATGCAGCTTCAGCTAACCTTTCCACTTCAGAGGCATGTGTTAACCCTAAACAACAGAAAGCCCTTCCCCAAGGGGCGAAGCGTGTTACTTTTCAGCTAGGTTCGTTCTGCACACCCTGACATGGGGAGCAGCAGCACCAACGTTCGTTGGTACGCACCCCGACATGGGGAGCAGCTCACGGCAGAAAACCCAGCGCGAGGGAGCTGATGCTGCTCCTTCCACAGTGCCACTTTGCACTGCTGCCTTACAGACCGCAGTCTGCGCAAACATTTGCCAGTCTGCCTCCCCAAGCCTCTGGGACACTACTCACACAGCCTGCACGGAGCCAGAAATAATACACAGAGCTACAGAGAGGGACCAACATGAGCTTTTAGGACACAGTACAACAACACCATATCGCCTGAAGGCATCTGATCCAGGCCGTACAACGTGAAGGTCGACGCGTTAGTGTGCGTTCACGCACTTACTGCTGTTACAGGCAATGCCTGGCGGCGTTACAACCTAAAAGGAGCGGTACCGATGGTAACAGACATCCCCCACAACCAACACTCTACTCTGCCAGACTCAAAGGATTAACAAGACTGAGACAGCTGTTTCCTGAGAAAGGTAAATCTTTTGGATGTGCAATATTTATCATCCTCCTCTCTGGTGATTTTGACAGCTGCTGAAAGTGTCACCTTTGTTCAAAAGCTGCAGGAGGTGTCAGGGACACGAGAAACCTGACAAACTTCACTTGTCTTTAGGTCATAGTAAACTTGTGACCATGGGTGAAGATAAGCCTCCTTCACTGGCATACAAAACCTCAAAAAGATAA
Organism: Tetrax tetrax; assembly: GCA_009806455.1. Taxonomy (NCBI): domain Eukaryota; kingdom Metazoa; phylum Chordata; class Aves; order Otidiformes; family Otididae; genus Tetrax; species Tetrax tetrax. The sequence continues at coordinate 642,199 of WHYT01016365.1, read as the reverse complement.
ATTAAAGTTGCACGGGGCTATTGACACATTAGATATGGTGGGCACGTATGCTGCGATTGTGCTGTGCTTGAAGGGCAAGGAAGAAGCAACAAATCAGTCTGAAACAGAAAAAACTGAACCCTCCCCTCAAATACACAGAAAATATATTTTTACAGATGAGAACTACTTAAAATTAACTTATGCCACTACAGACTTTTCTATTGTTAGTGAAGATTAAAGAGTTCTTGCAGAACAACGCGAGATCCTGTCCTTTCCACATGTTGCTCTCTTTGACCCCTCAACACTCCTCTACTCTGCCCAACTCCATTTCCCCCAGGCTACTTTTTGGTCTCAGTGCCCACACAGGAGATTCAACTGAGGAGAAATGCCAACACACACACTCTAGGGAATCCAGGGATTCCAGTCACAGCGTGACATCAGCAGATCAGGTTACATAGGCTGAGGAAGACGGGAGCACTTGTGTCTCGAAGCACAAAAAGCCTGTCGATGGAGTCAAGGACATGAAATAGGGTAAGATCTTGGGCACCATGTATGCAAGAAAGTTGAATCTTCAAATTCACCAGAACAGTGACAGAGAAAGAGGTATTAAAACAAAAAATAATTATCAATGAAGCCTGAAATTAGCAGAGCTAATAAACATCAATGCTTCGCTTGCACTTCTTAACAAAAAAAGTTCCTATGGAATCCTTCCTTGTAAATTTTAAAAGACAGCTTGCTTTCTTGGAAAGAGATGGCACTAAGAATTGTCTGCCCAGAGGAAGTCATCCCTTTTGTCCTATCTTGCTGCTTTTGACGTTTTCCACAGTGCCAGCAGCCTTGAATCACATCACAGCATGTGCTAGGATGCTCAGTCCAGAGACCAGAACCACCTCTCAAAAGCCAAGGATTAGCAAGTGATGTCTATGGTACTGTTCTGAGGTGTGTAGATGCTAAAATGATTGCACAGCTAGAACTTGTATTGCAAATAAATTAACTCTAATTTCTTCAATTGAGTTTATTCTTACATGCATCTCATGTATTTCATACTAAATACTCTTTAATCAGTTGTGACATACCTGATTTTCTACTAAGATCACCTTCATCTGGATTAGAAAAATCCTCTGTAAAGTTAGTTTAAACTTCTCTCCACTTTGGGAAGTGGTGTAGTCACCATCCCCAGAGGTGTTCAAAAAACGTGGAGACATGACACTTCAGGACATGGTGGTGGTGTGTTGACGGTTGGTCTTGACGACCTTAGAGGTCTTTTCCAACCGTAATGATTCTATAATATATTTGGCTAAGGGCACATTCACCTCCAAAATGTCTCCCCTTCCCCTAGAGAATAAACCCAACAGAAGTCCCACCCACAGTCATCATCCCACCACAGCGTTTGTTTAAAAAGACCATGTAGCAATCAATACATCTCACCACAGAAGTCTGCCTTCTCAAACCCGAAACAGCAACCTACATAGGACAACGAAGCATTATACTGTACAACTTTGTCTTTTTTGAAAGTCCACTCTATTCCCCTACTAGCAAAACACAAATTCTACCTTGGCCTAGCCAAGTAGAAAGTAGAGAAGTTGAATCAGCAATAGAACTTGTTTCAGTTTGACTTAGGATTTCAGAACAAACACCGGGAGGTTGTAAACCTTCAGATGTTAGCTAAGGTTATTAAATATTTACTTCCTCTCCTTTTAAAAAAGTACAAGGACATTTGTTTCTCAACCACACTTTTTTTGCCACCATAAGTCTCACCTGCCTATGTAGCCAATAAGCATTTTAACCCATGCCATCACAGAGGAACCTGTACTAGGTCTTCATTGCTCCCGAAAACACAAGAGGATATCACTTCACAATTCTGAATAATCCAAAATATAACTTCAGAATTTTCAAATAAGTCAATTTTATTATTTCCCGCAGGGATGAAGTTTACTGTATTTTAAAATGGATATGGCAAGAAGAATGGTGCCTAGAAGTGAAAAAGATACTTTCTCCAATCTAAAAAGAGCAGAGATCCCTCTGCTCTCGGCTTCTGAGAACATGGTGGGAAAGACTCGGGACATCACCTCTCCTGGTCTTGGCCTTGTGGAGGGTGTGAGCCTGGTCGGAACCCGTAACAACAAACCCAGGTTCTTAATCTCTGCTCTACTCAGCTGTTGGCTCCCTCACCAAGAATTCTCTCAAAAAAAATCTATTCCCAAAAAATAAGTGATACTTACTAAAAACACTTTCTAGCTCATAAGCTTATCTGTAAGAAAAGCAGCAATAAACATTTGTTTTTGAAGTAAGCAAAATACTAGTCTCAGACAAGAAACACAGAATTAACGCTCTGACAAGGGTCTTCAACTATCAGTCAAACATATAAAGTACGCAAACTGCAAAATACAATCCCTAAACAACATGAGCTTTACATGGAATACCATTACATTAATATGTACGCTTCCTGTGCTATTTAGGTCATTAAACTGAAATGGTTTTTTTTCTCTTAATTACTATTTATCTTATGAACAATTTCAAGATACACACGGACTTGAGAACAGAAGATGTGTTTCCCTAATGAAACTCAAGAGGAAAAGACAGACAACTCTAACAACAGAATCTATTCTTGAAACTTATGCTTCATTCTCCATCTGATACTACTAGGAAGTCTGAGCAGATTATCTAAACATCAATTTTATTTGCTGCAAAAGCTATGTGTATATTTCTGAACAACCACTCATACTTGTTTTCCCTAACAGAATGTTTGCTCCTTGTCCGTTTGAATGCCTCGCCAATTGAAAATTGCTAAAAATGCCAAAAGAGAATACAAGTACTTCTACTCACCACCTGAACTCTGGATCATGTTTCCAGACTTTTGGACCTCATCGAATTTTGTAAAAATTACATTCAACCTGTTTGAGAGTTAAAGAAAATCAAAATTAACTGTTGAATTTAATTTTTAGGAATCTTCACACATGCAGAGCATACAGGTAAATCATCCCATTAAATCTTAAATCAGTTAACTACACATCTGTAATCATTTTACTGGTTTTCCAAAGATGCTGTGGCATACTTGGGCAAAGGTACAGGATCCACATTAAGTGAAATTAAGTGTTTGTAAGACAAAAAACAAAAAAAAAACCAAAAAAAAACCACCCTGATCCCAGTAAAAGGTTCAATCATGCACCTCTCAAGCTTTCTAAAGGCACAAAGGGAATAAAAAGCAGCCCAACAGTGAAGACATAACGACATTCTCAACTTACCGAGACTGGGGTAATCCTTTTTTACTGAGATCAGCCCTTACACGTTCACCAACATGTCTGTAAATTTCCACAAGGCTGTTTATTGCTGCATCTCTAACCTGAATGTGAGATATGAGAGAAATCAATCATCTTCATTTAAATAAATTCCTGCCCTACCTTGGAGAAAAATATTTGCATATTTTTCAGCAACAACAGTTGCCCTAAACACGTTACACAGAGTTCATAAAGGAGCTTTCCATCCCTGTGTTTCAGATACTGGCAGTATCAGCAGGTCCAATTTAACTGAAAAGGCAGTTAAGACATTGGATAAAAGGTTTTGTCCACAGGGACACACACTTGGCCATCGCCAAACTCCACCTATTGTGTGCAACAGGTATGTCTACCTGGACCAAAAAAAAAGAGCACAAATAGACCTTCTATTGGTAGTACATTATAAAAAAATCTGATTTTTAATGTCACTTTACAAACATGTTTGTGTTGATAACATATGGGAGTAAGGGAGGAGTCATCAGTCACCCAAATCACCATGAATTTTGCATGTTTGCCAAACTGATTTGCAAGAAAACGCTGAGCACATCCTTCCCTCCACCTAACAGAAGAGTCACAAATCTGTCTAAAGCATCACCTTTCTGTACTGAACTCCCTTCCTCCATCAGACACAGCAAGCAGAGAAGGTAAACTATCTGCTCTGCCTACAGAAACACCTACAGAGCTGTGCACTACTTCTCAGAACATGGCCTGGCAGCTACCCAAGCACCACACACATCAGGACTAGACATGGGATATTTTGTAGGCACATGCTAGACTCACCTGTAGGTAGGAGTCAAGGGGCAGGCACACGTCTTGCTTCCTAGCCAAAAAAACCCTAACACTTAACTCACACTCATGTCACCCCATTCTCCTGCTCTTCCACCTTCCCGTTCAGCAGGTCACTGCCGTGTCCAAACCCCTGCCTTCACTCCCCCCAGCCCTTACTCAGCAGTCCTGTCTCTTCTCTCTGCCCCTCAGCCCCGTACGCCACCAGGCAGGACTTCTGGGCGCAGCTCACGCGTGTGTCCCTTTGGTGTCCCCAGTTTCTGGGTACGCAGACCCTAACCCAGCCTCGCGCTCTGCCTCCGACAGCCAGGGAGGTGGCAGCGCCTGCAGCGAGTTTGCCCGGCCCAGGGCCCAGGCCCAGACACCGGCAGCGGGAGCACGGGAGTCTGGGCATGCTGACAAACTCTGCCATATCCCTAGCCCGGTGCCGTGCCCCCTCCAGCCACCAACTGGGGAGATCCTCACTGTGTGATCTGGAAGGATCGCCTGCGTGCGTCACGTTAATTGGAGGTACGGTTGCAGGACTGGGTAATGCCCGGGGTACAGCAGCGAGCCCCTGCTCTCATGCTTGGCTTAGTCTACCGCACAAAAACCAAACTTTCACAGCACATTTTATTTTTGAGAAATATAGTCATAGTTTAAATACTGTTGTCATGCCAGGTGCTCACTGGGTTATGCAATTGCGTTACTTGAAAACAACAAAACTACTCTTTCTGAAAAGGACGATAAGGAAAACAGCTTCCATGTCCACAACAAAAGGGAAAAACCACTGCACTCGGCCTGGATCTGTGTTTCTCCATCGCCTCTCACCAGGAGAGGGCGGCATCGACCGAGCACCAGGTCTCCCAGAGCTGAGAAGGCACCCGCAGCGCGGCAGCGGCCCGAGGGGAGCCCAGGAGCAGCCCCTGCCCCGCCGGGAGCCCACCTGACAGCCGCTGGAGTCTGATCGGTTGGGGCATGGGCTTTCTGGGGATGAAGAACCAGACCCAGGAGCAGGGGCAAGAAATGAGCCTCATTCCTCCCTGCAGCTGGGATAATGAGCTGTGCCAGGCACATGGAAGAGGCAGCACAGAGGGAAAGCACGTCCCAGTGCCCTCACCAACTTTGATTCACTCAACAGCTCACCGATGGCAGGACCAACATGTCTGTTTGTGCAACGAGCCCAAGTTCTAAAGCTGGTATCTCCTTGAAGAGCTCAGTCACAGCTCAGAACTACAAAGCATTCCAAACATTAAATTTCCTTAGCAACTTCTTGGGGTAACAGGTTTATCCTCCTGCGTCAGCACAACTAGCAAGGGAAGGCTGCTTCGCGCTCAGTCCTCCTCTTCGGCAGGGGAGGCCTGACAGCCATGAGAATCCGGCCAACTCCCCAGAGCCAGTGTAAACCCACCCCCCAGTTGGCTGCTCTACGCTTCCTTCCAGCTGAACACCAGCTCCAGAACTGGATCACACACGTGCCATCCATGCTGGGAAGGCAACAGGGATATTCAAAACCTGCTAGTACATGTGTTACATGACGTAAGTTTGAACCCTGCTTCCCCACTCCCTTCTTCTCACTAACCTCACATATTTGCATCTCATTTCAGATTAGGTCCTGCCCATGGTAGGACAGAAACCACATAAAAGAGATGGGGTTTTTTTTCCAGCATTTATTTTCATCACCAATTTAATGTTCCTATACAGTTTGCCTTCCCTCCACCCCTTACTCAGAATCTCCTTGTACAACTTCCAGCAGCGCACACCGCCAGCCTGTCAAACTGGTCCCATTTGCCCTCCTGCCCACATTGGTTCTTCTCTGAAGGCAGAAGGGTGCTGCACAGAGCCCCAGAAGTGCCTCTGCAGCCTGCCCTGCATTTTAGGCTGTCGGGCACAGGAGTAATTGATATGCTGGTTTATGCACACTTCAAATCATACCTCTGGGAAACCAGCTCTTCACGAACAGCATTGCGCAGAGTTCACCACCAGCAGCACAATTAGTTTACCAGTCAGAACGCAGAGCCCCGTGTACCAACAAAACAAACAGCACAGCCTTTAGGTGTGACTCACAGCAAAAGCTTACCTGGCTGTTTGGATCTCCAAGTAAGTTACATATATGTGGCACTATTTTACTCAGTGTTAAACTCTGAGCTCCAGATCTGGGAAAAAAGCACAAAGAAGCACTGGTGACAATCACAGAGCAGGCTCGTGTACGTAACACATGTTTGCAGGAGGTTGTGACTTACGCATTGAGCGTTGCAATAAGGCAGAGGCAAATTCCTTCTCTCGTCCGGAAATTCTTATGTTTGAATCCTCCTAGCATCCTGTCCCACACGTACTGTGGAAGACAGACAATAAGGTGAGACAGGAAAAAAGGAGGTGAGGAAAGACATTCTTTCTTCCAGTAACCATACACCATGACATCTCCAGAGCTTAAATACAAGCTTTTATTTACATCCATCCAAGCAGAACGGGACAAGAAGCAGAAAGACACTTTTAGATCTGACTAATTCTTTGTTTTGTGCTGACTTCACAGTAAGTCCCCAGTAGCTAACAATACTTTTACTTACAGAAAGCAACTACCTTCCAAAAATCCAGAACAATAACAATGACATCCACCCATCCCATCCTTGGGAAATCCACTGATACTCACACTCCCGTGTGTATCCTGACATTGCATTCTCAAGCGAATCAAATCTCTCAAAACAAGGTGCAGGGAGATGAAGTAATTTCAGACAGACACAGGAGAAAACTCTCTGACAGAAAAAAGTTCTCCTCCTTAAACAGCCAGTCACTCCCTCATGCTGCAAAGGGCTGTCGAGCATACCTGAGGGTTGGCGGCTTGCTCCATGATTTTTAGCAGCAAGGTCTGATCCTGCTCCCTCACTGAGTCCTTAGAGTCTCCCAGCCTATCAAGTAAACTTGGCAGCACTGAGGAAAGAAAACAGGAACATCCAAATGCCTCAGAAGGAAACTATGACAGTGGCACAGCCTCTCTGCTCTCCCCTTGCCCGACAGAGGGGTCAGCCCTCCTGCCCTTCAGCAGAGCCCGAAACTACCAAGAGCCTCCCAAGTGCTCTCCTAAGGAGAAAAAAGGCTTAGTGTACAGCAGCCAGAGCAGATCCCACCAGACTGATGGAGACATCCCCATCACTCATGCACAGATCCATTACCTGTGCCAATCTGGGCCTTGAAGCGATCTTGCAAGCGGGACACTAGCGCAGAAAGGATGTCAATCCCCAGGAGAACCACCTGCAAGCACAGGACAGATGGCATTTTAGTGTGCAATCCTTCATCTCCAGCCTCGGCAGACGCACTCAAGCGACGGGAGCACAGGCACACGCTCCCCTGGGAGCGGGGCCCCTTCCCACCCATGCCGCCAGCACTGCATTCGTCTGCTCCAGGGCGGCGCTCGCTCAGGTAACAGGGGTGCACAGATCCACACCACCCTTCCTCGCGTGGCATCTGACAGATGAGCCGAGTGGTTTACGAATGGAAAAGCCTCCAAATTATTGCTCTCTGTGACAATTACAAGCCAAAATCCACTGCCAAGAACTTGACAGAGCCAACAACAGTAATTGCCACTCAATGCTAAAATCATGCATATTTACGTACAATGTACACATGCCATATGCATAACAATTTCATTATTTGCTGTAACTAACATTTCTAATTAACTGTAATTATTACGCTTATAATTAGAAAATGGTGTGCACTAACAGCTGCTTAATTATTCATTTGCAGAAATTAAACTCCATGCTTTCATGACATAATGGAAACCTGGGAAAGGGCGCTTTGAGAGAAGCCTGAGGACAGGCTGCAGATCGGCAAACCCGCTCTGATGAACCGCGTTTAACGGCGGCGCGGAAAAACGCACCGTCTGTTCACTGCACCGCCCGGCCGGGTGCTAAATCCCTGGCCAGACCCCACGGGTGATGACAGTTCTGGTACGGGACAGCTCTCCCCGACGGCGCTGAGGTTCCCCATCCCGGAAGGCGCCGCAGACGGCCAGGTTTTTGCGGCGGTGTCACCGGCGCTGTCGCGGCGCGGCCCCGCTCCCCGCGCGCCCGTAAGCGCGCAGGCGGCTGCTGGCGGGACGGCCGGCAGGGGGCGCTCTCCGCCACGGCCGCCGCCCGGCCAGCCCCCTATGCAAATAACCGCCCGCCTGGCGCGGGGCACTCTGGGTAGCGCCGCCACGGCCGAGGAAAAGGCCCAAACCGGAGCCGCGGGGGCGAGGGGAGCCGCCGCTCTCCACGCCGGGCCACAGCGCAGCGCGCCCCCGGGCCGGGCGGCGGGGGGAGCGGGTCCGGCGGCGCGGCGCCCCTCGCCCGCACCTCGGTGGCGGTTGGCTTTCCCCTAGCAGCGGCGCGGAGGAAGGTCTCCCCCAACCGTCCTTATCTGGGGGTTGCGCGGCTGCTCAATGAACGCGTGGTGAGGGCAGCCCTGCTAACGCTTCGAACAACACGCTCAGCGCCCGCTCCGCGCGCGGCGCAATTTTTGGAACCTCGCACCGCGGCTCGTGCCCGGCGCAGTCCCGCACAAAGGTCGGTGGCCGTGAGCGCGGCCGCCCCGAGAAACGTCCGCACCCGGCCGCTGCTCCCCTCCTTCCCCCCATTGCCCGGGTGACCGCGGCCGGCACCCAGCAGCGCTGCAGACTGCGCTGCGCCGGCCTGCGCGCGTAACCCGCCCGCGGCTGCGCCCGCTCTGCGCGCCAGCACCTGTCCGTGCCCCCCGCCGCTCGCGAGGACACGGACAGCGACACAACCAGCTCACTCCGTGTCAGCTCTCCTAAAGAGAAACTTCCCAATACAAGCGCCTGCATCCCAAATCTCCCAGCACACCACTCACCTTTACCTCACAGAATGGTTTGGGCTGGAAGGGACCTTCAAAGGCCATCCAGTCCAACCCCCCTGCAAGGAGCAGGGACATCTCCAACCAGGTCAGGTTGTTCAGAGCCCCGTCCAACCTGGCCTTCAATGTTTCCAGGGATGGGGCATCCACCACCTCTCTGGGCAACCTGTGCCAGTGTTCCACCACCCTCAGTGTAAAAAAAAAATGTATTCCTTTTATCTAGTCTAAATCTGCCTCCCTCTGTTTTAAAACCATTACCCCTCGTTCTGTCACAACAGGTCCTGCTGAAGAGTTTCTCCCCTTTAGGTACTGGAAGGCCAAGTAGAGAAGTATCTTCTCCAAAGAGCTCCTGCAGTTTTCTCCCATCACAGTAACAAATCCTTCAACCACATCTTTTTTTTTTTTTTTTAAAGTCAACATCATTTGCAGCATGCCGACAAAATCTAGAATCTATTCCTATGCCAAAGGAGAATTTTCCTCATGCTTTTATAAGCCGTGTTTCGTTTTCACATTCATCTTGCACACTGGATTTAATCTACCATTGACAAATGCTCAGCCAGCTGCCTTCAGCCCTGTCCCTGCCAGCTCACTCTGCTCCCCCGGCCAGGGTGCAGCAGCAGGGCCCCAGCAAGAGGACAGGCTTCAGGTCCTCTTCAGCCAAGAGATGCTTTGAAGAAAAGTTACTGAGACCCTGAACACCGGTCACCACTCTCAGCCATCCGATCAGAGTCCCATCACAGCAGCATCCTGCACAGAGAAGTGTGCTGCCTGCAATTACAGAGGGGTGCCCGGAGATAAATCCAATCCCAGGGGAGGAAGAGATCCATCTCTTCTTCAAACTGCCTGCAAGCCAGAAAGAGCGAGGGGAACTCGTCACTCAACCATTAAAAGGGAACACACGCACAGCGCAAACACAGCCAGTCACCCTGGGGTTCGCCCCCAGGATCAGACGGGGAGGATGAGCTAAGCTTCTCAAGACTTTTTTCCTCTTGTGCTTATAGGAATGGAGAGCTAATTAGCACAGTGATTACAGCGGTGGCTTGGAGAGCTCTTGAGGAAAAAGCCACCAGGGGTGACCAGGTTATTCCCTTCCATGTTGGATTCATTTATCAACTCCGATGTGGCACCTGCCTCTCAAACTGCTGAAGGTCAGAGGTGGAACGTTGAAACTGTGTATGGATTGAGATCCAACAGATCCATAACAGAGACAAATAACAGAAAACCCAGGGCATGAATGGCAAATGAATGAAGAATGAATTTCGTTCCAGCCCTTGTTGCATGATTCCGTGCCCATGACTGCACTGAAGAGCCCACCCCAGCCTACCGCTGAAGCGGTTACTCGGGCTGTGCCTGGATTAGCACATACACACAGCGACAACCGGGAGGAGCGTCAGGAGCACAGAGACCCTCACACAGGGCCAGAGCAGCAACCGTCCCTGTCAGCAGCCACCCCATTGCTGCGATCTTGCAGCACGCCCCTCCCCAGGGAAGTCAGCCAGCAGGCACCGGTCCACAAAGAGGCACAGGAAGGGCAGCTCCCCATCCAAAATTCCAGATAACGCTGCAGTGCTGATAACTACAGAGCTATTCCAGGCCTTTACATCAGCACAGGTCTTGCTTCATGCTCCAAGCAAGGTAGAACTCAACGCACCAGTGTGTCTAGTAGCACAGAGGTCCCCAGCCCTCAACCAAGAAAATAGCAGGTCAGCAGTTGCTGCTTTTAGCCCCCTACTTCATACAGACCCCAGAAAGTGATCTCAGGTCTCCCAAACCCACTGCACACACACACACAGTGGCACAGCCCTAGGTGTGCGGCTCTGTCACTTTGCTTATTTGACTCCCCAGGTTTTTCAAGACAGTCAATAAAGCAATTTGTGCCATCCAGTATTTGGCTCAGTTGGCATCTGCTGCTGCTTGTAACGTCTCAGAGCCCTTTCTGCAGGCACCACGGGCTGTCAGCAAGCCCTTCTGCCTCCCTCCAACTGCCAGGTCTCGAGGCACCACCATTCCCAGTAAACAAGGCTCTTGTTAGTTCCCAGGATGCAATAAAGCCTTTCCCAAGACAGAAATTATTTTTTTCTTTTAAGAGGTCATCAAAAACTTACTTCAAAGAACCTGTCCTTTAATACCTGGGTGGTGTTGAAAGGCCTGCAGGCAGCTCCACGTATCAGACAGCCTACCATCACCTGCTCTAACAGTAAACGCTCGCCAAGCACAGCAGATAAATAAAAGCATCCAACACAGCTTAAAAGACGACACCTAAATGCACTCCCAGAAAAGGGCAAGAAAGCAAGCTGCACCATCCAGCACCAGCTGATCCAGCACAAAGTGACCAGAGTGAATCACAGCCTCGGGCTACTCCGACAGCCTGCACTAACACGGCAGCTCTGACTGCAGCGGGGAAGAGAGGAGCCCTTTCCTCCACTCTCCACACCACACACAGCAGACGTGGTGGCTGCTGCACAAACCCCTATTCCACGTCTTTTGCAGGGATTCAGGATGGACTGAGCGGCACATCCCCACAGGCTGGTTTCACTCTGCTGGCTTCCTGCTGGACCTTCCACAGCTGGCAGCTTGAGACCCAAAGGGGAATGCTGGAGATACAGTTTCTATTCCAGCTGTGTCACCAGCTTGCTTCATGCTCAGTTTTCTCATCTCCAGCACTGTGGTGACATAGCTTGGCTATTTCACTTTGGAGTCAGTCCATGAAGTCTTTCTTGGGAGGAGGAGGACAGACTTCTAAATCTCAACACACAAAAAACATTGTAAGATAATTCAATCAGGTTGGTTTTTTTTTTTTAACATTTACTTAATCTTTTGGATTCATAAACAGACATAGAGAAGCACTTGCATGCTAAACTTCATACATTTGTGAAAAAGGAGAACACTTCAGACTACACATTGAGAAGGTTACGGCAGGTACCGATGTCCCACATCGCTGCCTGATTCCTAATGCTCATCAGTCAGACACGGAGCAGCTCTAGTTCCTCAAGACACAAGACATTCACCACAACTGAACTGGACACCCAAGACCAAGCAAGAACTAAAGTTAGCTGACATTTGCAAATCTAGTTTTGAAGTCAGGTATGTATTTTGGATCAGTGCAGTAGTAATAAAACTCCTGGCAGACAGAGAAACATGAAATTAGCTTCTGAAATACTGACTGCTGTGTTCCACCTGCGCACAAGTATAACCATATCAACCCTGGAGGAGTCCATCTCCTCCTGCTGTTCCAGCAGCTAGCGCTGCATGTTCCAAGGCAGGATCACATCTGCACTGGCAACAGGAGTGCATCGCCCCAGCCCGATGATCCTAGTACAGGCCCAGGTTGTATGAGCTATTCTGTATCACACAATTTGCAAAGCCAACACCAGCAAACCAGAAGGCAGCAACAGTAGCACAACTGGTTTTACTGGCATGACTACAAGCTGTGGTCAGAGAGCTGAATAGGGGGAAAAGTCCAGTTATTCATGGATTCTTTCTCCAGATCCATGAGATACCATGCCATCCATTCTGTGACAGACACCACCTTCAAAATCCACAAACCATTTTGGATGCTGGGTCATTGATTTGCTATTCAATTCAGCAATGCCTTGAAAAACCCTCGGGATTTAATCTCATTGTGACTTTTCTTCTGGTTTAAGATACTGATGAGAGTCCAGACAGCTGCTTTGGATTTAGAAGAATGGGGAAAAGAGCTACAGAAACTTTTCAGAGTTTTTTTTTCTGTACTCCTATACTATACTACTTATTCTGCCCAGAACAGCAAATTACACAGGCAACACTGGATCAAACACAGACAGTACCTATGGCTGACAACAATCACAGCGGGTCAGGAACATCCCTGCTGAAGCACCCTGTCCTGCCCTAGCAGGGAGGCCAGATCCTGTACGCTGGAAAATATCAGCACCGAGGGGCTCCTTACAGCACAGCACGCAACTGGTCAGTAAATCAGGCTAGCAGCACACTTAACAGACCTGGCAGGATTTAAACCATACAACAGCTTTCATTTCTATATCCCTCCTCTCAGTCTCTCCTATCTCATGTTTGAAGGCCTTTTCTCCTCTCCAGATGTACTGCTGGGAAACGCTTCACTCTTCCTTCTCTTCTGCGAAGGCATCCGCTGCTGCCCATGAAGATGGCCCATGACAACAGCCCTCTCTAAAGGCAGCAAGATAGCCACTACTTGTAGTCTCTCCTTAGTCCTAGGCTCTGCTCAACATCATCCTGCACATTATCTTCCCTACACCTCCAAGCCAACACCACCCTGTGCTCCTGTGACAGTACTGACCCTGCAGGTCCATTGAGTCTCCTTTCCTTACTGTGATGACAGCCAGTACAATCACAGAGTCCCCACAATACAGTCCCAAATAGCTGAGCCTCTGGCAAGCACCTCGCTTGTACACTACAAGGAGCAAGACAACTTCCCACAGGTCTTCTGGCACTGGAGGAGCAGGGAGAACTGCAATCAGCCTATGTCTTAATCCTACCGCTGCTCCAACATAACAGAGAGCTCAGAGCGCATCTCAGCACTCGAACTGGGAAAAAGTATCAAGCAGCACCATCTATGAATTAAGGACCACTGCACACCCCAAAATTCAGGGGATCAGTTTATTCAGTGTCAGCTTACCCAAACTGCAATGGTGCAGCACTGTGGGACAGTGATCAAGGACAGTAAAGCCAGTGACTGCCTGCCAGGGCTTAGTGCTGGACTGATGGAAACGGCTGAACCAAAACCCCCAATGAAACCACCAGCACTTGTAAAATGAGCACAAGCCTGGTTATGGAAAGTTCTCCTTCGTTTAGAGACCTGGGAACAGAGGAGCAACTCCGTAAATAATGCATAGCTCTAGAGTGAAATAAATCCCAGCACGACTAAGGTCATTTAAATGTTTGGAGGTATTAAGAAAAAGTTGTCAGAAATGATCGTTACACAGATGTATTTTTACAACTACTGTTAAGACACAATTTTCTTATGCAAAAGCAAAAAACCCCAAGAACTACTTTCTGGATCCACTAAAAAAAAAAACCACCAACAAAAATCCAGTTGTGTCCTGATGTAAGAGCTAGAGACTTGGTATAACACATGAGAAACCCAAAACAATTCAAGGAAACGTACCACAGAGCAAGAAGTTATCACTACAGAAATTACACAAAAAAAAAAAATAGGGGGATGCTTAAAAGAATGTGATCTGAAATGTGGACATCTGCTTCAAGAAGAGCTGAGAAGTATTGTCCTAGCTAAAGCAGCAGAGCGGGTCAGCCTACAGCCACACTGCTCCCTGCCCTGCCTCTTCTCAGTGGAATTGAATGGGCGAGTTCCCAAAAGTAACAAATTCGCCCTCTTTTGCAAAGATTCTGCATTGGTCCTTGAGTGGCTGCACATAACAACGACAAGAAGGTGCAGCATGTAACCACTGGGCTCTATCCAAAAGACACAGAGGGAATCACAAGTTGCAGAGTCACTGCTGTGGAGCACAGGTGGCTTTTCCAGCCTGAGCCAGGTGAGAGCTCCAGACAGCACAGCAGGTAAATCACTACTGACACAAACTACAGCCCGTGCTCAGTCTCCAGGGAAGCAGCACTCATGGTAATACATCAGGAGATCTTGCAGTTGAAGGCAGAGTCCCAGTTTAAAAATCACACTCTCCTGTCTCAATCGCTCCAAACATCACTGAAAACCAGCAGCGGCAAACATTGTTTCAGGAAGGTAGTCCCGTTTCTGCAGCACCTTACAGGTATGGATATCTGCATGGTAACACTCAACGCTTCGTGTCTTCACATAAAACAACCAAACAAACACCCGCACTATCAACTGCTATTGCCTTTGGCTCCTCACCACAAAGTAGTTACATATCTTCATCACAAACACTGCTGCTATTCTGCACATTTCCATTGCCCCCAGCTGAACACTTACAGCCAGGTCCTCAGCCAGTAAGGAGAAACTGATGTAGCTCTGTGAGCACCGATGAGATCACGCCGGCGTGCGTCAGCTGGGGATCAGGCCCACCGCAGCCCTGAAGGAGCTCGCAGCTTTGGTGACAAGTTTCATCTCAGGAGCTCAAGGCAAAATGAAGTATCACACAATGAGTGCTAGGATCTCTCTCACAGAAAAGCAAAAGAATATGTCAGGGAAAGGAGAAAAAAATAAAATAAAATAAAAATCATTGTAATGCCCTGCTTTGTTTGTCAGGGAAAAACTGAAAGCCTTTATTATGGCAACTAGTAAATTGCTAGTGTAGCTATGTGCCTTGTTAACAGACCGGGTCAGTTTACCCAGTACAAGTGTTTTCCCCTCCATTAGAGGCAAAAGCCTGCTCCAGTACACAGAGGAAGCAAGAAATCACACTGGCAATCTGCCTTTAGGCAGAACCACATTAGCTGGGGCACCTCAAAGCTCCCAGCACAGAAGCACTGACCCTGACGCCACCTCTAACACCTACAGGAATAGAAAGTGCTTGGCACGTTTTAAGATTGAAACAGAAGTGCTTCAGAGGGTTTAGACAGCATCTGGAAAAAACAAGGCAAACGCAGCCTGGGAGATAATCACCCACAGTCCTCCCTTGCTCCCTTAGGGCTGAAGAGGAGTAAGAGTTGTAAGGATGCTCAAATATCCAGCTGCCCTCCTTGACCGCTAGCTCCCATGCTTCTGAACACCTGCACTTCCAGATTACACTGTTTAATATAAGGTTTTATGAGGAACAGCAATCCTGCAAAGCAGCGATGAGAGGCCGCATGGACAGCCTCATGACACCAAATAGGTGCAAACACAGCCAAGACCAACCAGCTGCTGGCAACGTGAACAAAAAAAAGCCGGGGATCTCTCAGAATGAGCAGCTACTGTGGTGAGGAGTCAACAGAACCTTGAGTAGGGCAGAGGGTAGTTACAGATGCTGACATTCCCTGCTAGATCACAGCTAGTGAAGCTTTTTTCCTTGCCTTGTTTGGGAAGAAAATAACATATGCAATTAAGGGCGCAGTAGCATTTTCAGTAGCCACAGCCTTTGCAAAACTCTGGAAACACCCTAAGACCTGAAGCTTCCACAGCAGCTCCCAGCCCTGCACAGTCAGATGCCTGCTCAGCGTCTACCATACACCCTACACTCTTGAGAAGTCTCCAGACACAATCCACATCAGCCCAATAGTACAACAAAGAAGAACTCCACTGAAGAAAGGAGAAGAAAGGTTCAAGATGCCTTTGTTAACTGCAGGAAGAAAAACAATAGCCCAAGTAAGGGAAAAGACGGGTGCCAGGTAGAGAAAGGAGCCTCACGTGACAGCAGGGAATGCTTCCTCCAGAGGAGGAAAGCATCACTTCAGCAGGGATCCTGTTCCTGCAAAGCTGCTGCTTTAGCTCACTGAAGTCTTTTCACCCAGAGGAGGCTGTGAGAGCTGAAGCTCTGACCAGCCGGCCACATGGAAAGTCTTTAACAACCTCTTAAACACAAGGCCAATAGCTTCCACACCCTGCCTAAATTCCAGCTTCGGTAATTACAAAATCCCTACCTGGAATTCTCCTTCCATTTCCACCTGAAGAATCCTTTCTTCACTTTCCATTGCTAAGAACTGCTGGAAAGTGCTGCTAGCGCTGCAGTGCTCTAACAGCCAAGCACAGAAGCAACGGATTTTATAGCTCCCAATGAGCCTAAAAGGTTCAACTATTTAGAAAGAACAGCACTAAGTACTATGCTGGAGAGTGCAGCTGGAAGAACGGGTGAAAGTCAGACTACACTTAACCACAGAAAGTGAGAGTCTGCTTATGTTGTTCTCACCTGCCGCCGTAAGACAATACAAATTCGCAGCCAAAGAAAATCACCTCTCAGTGCAGACACACACAACCCATAGGGTGAGGCTGGGACACAGCTGGCTGTCCCAGCAGCAAACACAGCAGTTCAAACTACAGAATCCAAGCAAAGCTCTCCATTAAAAACAAAACAAAAAACCACACACACACAAAAAAAAACCCCTCTTCTTGCAGCATGCCCTGCAGACCTTCAGGGAAGTTTTACATATGACAGGCCCAACAAGCGCGTTTCATAATTCAGGGACAGCTCTTCCAGGGCACAGCACCACAAGAAGAGATTATTTCAAAGCCTTGTGTGACAAAACTAAAATTCTGATTTTCAAGAGATTTCAGAACCAAGTGGGACCCTGATAAATAAAGAATCAAATCTGCTGAGAAGCACAAAGAAACCAGGCTCTGGGACTATGCAGCATCGTCTTAAAGTACAGAGGATCTCTCAACATGTGCTGCCTTTCTCTGCTGGACCTACACCTTCTGCTCCCCTCCGCTTCGGGCTGGTGTAGCTGCAGTGACCCATGCAGTACGGGCAAGCACCACCCTAAAGGATGCCTTCAGCAGTACTTCACAAGATCTTCCTCCACGAATGAGCCTTGGAGAGGACCAAGTGCATTTCAAACACCTTTCTGACCCCTTCAGGAAAGCCCAGAGGATGACCCTTAGAGGCATGGGTTAAAACACTTCTCAGTCTCTCCGACACCAGTGAGGGGTGCACCTGAGCTAGATCTAAGCCAGCACCCACAGCACACACAGGATCTAGCACAGCCCATACAGCAAATGTGATGTTTCTCACAGCTTGCTATTCAGTGCTCCCAAGACAGATCAGTGAAGACTGAGAGCTACTAGTTTAAGCAGCTGACAGTATCAGTTTCTGCTTTTATCATTCTCTTAGTCCCTCCCAAGATATAGCTAGAAGTTGTTTTTCAATGCATATCAAACAACTTAGAGGGAAGCTTCCAGAGATTTATTATCAGTGCTATACCGGTGATGCCAGCTGAAACCAGGACCACAGAAAACCAAGTGCCACAGAAACACCGAAAGGGACAGTCCTAGTCCTGTCCTGCTCACCCCAACATGCCTATGCAGGTAGAACCAGACCTCACACTAGCAGACACGCACCAGTGCCCATCTGCAACCGGGGTGGTTGTCACCGTGCACTCTCTGCCTGAGCCGCTGTGTCATGCTGCAAGGGACCAGGGACATTCAACTGAGAAGTGACACAGCTGGCCCAGGCCTAGCACTCTGCAGACCTCCTTACACAGCTTCTGGCTCAGCAGCTCCAACCAGTCTGTAACCCACACAAGCCTCTTGCAACTACGGCTCTCTTACAGTCAGCTCTTAGCACAGTTTTGATCAATTAATGCATTATTTTTAATATCTTTTAACTTCTGGCAAGTAGAAGTCTTCCAAGAATTTTATCTTGTCTAGGCAATAGCAATCATAATGACATTAGATTCTGATTCTGCCTACTTAAAAGCTAATGCTAACTTTGAGGGCAATGCTTTCCACATGCTCCAGAACTAAACCCCACATGCCACTTGACATACAGGAAATAAGCTTTATTGTCCTTCCTAAATACGTTCCTCTCCTCAATTCCTTTTGCCTTGCGCATCTGTCCCTTTGCCTTTTTGGCCGTCACCATTGAGATCTGGAGCAACAGCTGAAGCATCGCTCTACTGAGCTCTCACGAGGGAATAAAACATCTGTTTTCCTCCCTCTGACTGAAAACAGATGCCTTGTTAGCTGTTTCTAACAGATACTTAATTATACAACAGCATAGTGAAACACAATGCATCTAAATTAGGCCACACCCTTGGGCCACACTGATGCATTGCACATGGTCAGAAACTAGAAAACGTTTTGCAACCTTGGGCAACTATCCACAAGTACCTAGGGTCTGGAGACATCCACACACAGGCTCAGACAGACATCTTGCCTTGGCACTTAGAGGTTGCAGATATCTGCAGAACTGCTCTGGAGCAGAACACGTGCACCAAATGCTATGCACTTCCACTGCAGTTCAGCTGTGTACTTGTTGCTTTTCCAACAAGCTGTCCAGAAAATGCAATTCCATACATATAACACTTCACATCATCCTCTCACCTGATATTCCAGGTCTGAAATGGGTGACAGTCATCACCACAGAACAGCTATTCAACAAAATCTGCCTGGAAAGAGTTATACTGGCTATTGCAGTCCTGCTGGAAACCCACTGCCACACAAAACTCACAACTGGCACTGGTGGAAGCCCAGCCATGGGCAGATTTAGTTAAGCAGCCTGGCAATAGCTGGTTCCAGACCCAACCCAAGGATGGGCTGACACTGCTAAGGCTCAGCTCAGCCAGTACTCATGCTGTATCTGTTCCCGTGGCTGAAGGATTCCAGTCTCCAGAGCTGCTAAACTGTTGAAAAACTCTACAGAAAACAAAAGAAAAAGATAAAAACCAAAACACAATACACAAACATCTCAAGGGAAGAGAAGGAAATGCTTCATCCTGCACTGCTTGCCCAGTTTCGGCAGTGAAACCTCCACAAGGAGCCAGCATCATCTTAAGGGAAAAAAACAAGCCATTTGAGCAGCTGATAGCACAAGCAGAAAAACAATCAGTAAATTACAGGGACAAGCCACATACGTTTTAGCTTCTACATCCAAGACATTTAAACACGTCAGGCAAATAGTTCCTATCAAAGCTTTAGTGCCGCAGCTACACACAAACAAGCATCCCTCATGTCAGAGGCTTCCACAAATTCTTGTGAACTCATATAAGAAAGGATTTAATTAAATGTTCAACTAAATAATTAGCTCTTGGATTAATTATCTTAAATGTAAATCTTAAGAAACTGAAATACAGCAGAGGAACAGAAGCTATAAACGCAATACAAGAAGCCACACAAACAGCTGACACCCTGGGAAAGCACAGCCAGGTGAAGCAGGTACCTCCTGGACAGGCTCTACTCATTTTGCAATGTTTTTACCATGTTTTTCTCTCCTTCACAACTCCCATCCCTATTTTGAACACAAAGGGTGAGCCAAATCAAATGTTTAAATAACCATTTTGATCGTGATTTTAGATGATCAGTTGCCTTGCTTTGCAATTCAGCTGTTTTCTCAAAGAGGTTTGTTCTCACCGGACACTTGTTAACAGGAACAGACTTCTAAGTTCCTGCTGAACAGATATACTATATATTTATGCAAGCAGTTAATAGCACAGTATAAACTTTACAAAAATGCAAATACTTAAGAATCTGAATATAGCTTAATAAAAGAAGCTGGGCCATGCTTCAGATGGAAGGAAAGTTTTTTTCCACCACAGCACTGCAGAAACTTGAAGCAACTTTGAAGAATAAATGCAACCTCCTGGATGTAAGTTACATTTCACCCCAGAAGGTGAAGGAAACAATGACGTCACAGTTTTTGACAAATTGTTCCTTCTACAAAAAGACCTGTTGATTTTTAACTATTGAAATCTAGAAATATTTGTAATTTGCCAAGTAAGAGACAGAAGAGACCCAAGAGATTCAGCTGTCCCCTGTCATCACAGGCAAGTTCATAGGTGTATTTTTTGGTTGTTTATTTCTAAGATTTTAAGTGAGGCTTGATGGAATTTTCTAAAGCACAAATCAGGTGCCAGCTTAAACTGAAATCAGTAGTACCCAGTGGCACTGACACCTCTAAAAATGTGCCCTTCACCCCTTTGAAACCTCTTCACTCTACGCTCTCTTACCTTTTTATTCATACAGGTTGGAATTTATGCAAGAGTTCCTGCTCCTGTAACTTCAGAAGTGGTTTATTGACTTTGATGCAACTGTTCCAAACTAAAGTGTCCCATTAGTATTAAGAAATATTTTATGCAGAAGGGAAAGCATGGTAATTCGCAGAACCAAAATCTGGTGTCTTGTGAATTCTGAAGCAAGACAGACACAATGCTGGACAAGACACTGTGCCATTGTTAACCTGACACGAAAAGGATGCTGCATTGCTTCCTCCCGTCCAGCCTTACTGCACATTCTGTATGGAGTCAAAAGACAATAGCTCTTTAAACTTTAGCACCAGGATAGGGCTCACCAATAAAATCAGGTTAGAAGGGGTCTCCAAAGGCCTACTAGTTCAACATCATTCACACTCCACTGCTCAAAATTAGATCAAGTTGGTCAAATTCCTACAAAGTACTGGATTTTTTTGTTTATTTATCTAGGAGGTTTTGTTTAACTTGACATCATCTGATAAAAGTAAAAAGTTCAAAGTCACACACAGTGACAGGCTCCAATTACTACTCCTCTGTTAGTCTGTGTCAACAGCACCCTTGTTTAGGAAGGAGGACAGATTGCTGCTGGCAATCTCTTGCAGTCTATGGCACAGGAACTATTTCAGAAGAATAGGAGATTGAGTTTCACAGATAGTAACCATGTCAGAAAACATCATTTAGAGAAAGAGAAGCTAAGATATGGCGATGGCCAAGGATAACACTAAGAAACAAAACATGCTTTCCTGATAACACTGCTTGTGGCACAGGTTAGAGATCAAGCGGCTGCTTTTTCTTCAGCACAGACTTTGTAAGAAAAGTCAAGCAGATTAGTAGCTAAATCTTCCACAAAATGACCACCAACTGATTAGGAAGTGGATCCAGCTACAGTTAGGTCTCTTGCCCTTCATTTTTTTTCCTCCTGTAGGTTAACAGCACTTTCCTGCATCCTAGCAAGATAGGAAATACAAACTAGTGTTTTTCAAGAGCTTTCATATCCTCACTTGGAACCCCAGAGCATTATTACTATCATAAACTTGTCACACTGAGGTCTAGTAGTACTGACTGCATGTTGGAAAGAAGCACTATTTGGCTACTTCATATACATCTGCCTGCAGCGTTGGGCCTGTGCCAGCATGCAGTTCCAGTTAAAAAGTTCAGCCTAAGATCTATACAAGCAGAAAAAAAAAAAATCCGTGCAGAGCTACTCATACGCTCACATCACCATTTAAAGAGATTTCTCCTTCATCCTTCAAAGGACTTGAAACTTTTGAGAGCATGCATATACATTCTGTTCTTTGTCTTTGAATTCGTACATCAAAGCAGATGTCACAAACACAAAGTAACATGGAAGCAAAGCACAGATTCTCCATTAACTCTTTCTCTCAACAAAAGAGCTGCAAGAGATGTGCAGGCCTTGCACAGTTTTCTTATGTATTTTGACTTTTTAATCAAAGGTAAGGAGTTCAGATTTGCTGCTACGGGTTAGACTGACTCAACAAACTAGCATAAACCCAGAATCTGAAACCAGCTCCCCACACTCATAATTCTCCCTAGAAACAGAACACAGGAATCAGCAGTCACTGCACATTTCTTACCTTCTGATCACTTAATTCAGACTTTAAAGATCTACCTTGTATTAGGCAGGGGAAAAACAACTCCAGAACAGATTTTTACCTGCTAAGCTACTTCAGTCTACTAGGTAGATCATATGCTCTTTAAAGAGTTGCCCAATTATGTGCTGACCTTACATATGCCTTGATGGTTTCTTTAAGTGACTCGCTAAACAATCCAAGACAGTGGAGACTTTATTTTACAAGATAGATTAATTCAGTTGCATTATTTCTCCATAAAATAATTCTTGATCACTAGATAATTAGGATGAGAAGTCACAATATGAGAACATCATCTCCCTTTTATCCCTTGTCCCTAGCAAGAAACACAAGGTCCCAGGAAAAATACCCATGGAAAGCAATCTCACTCCGTGCTCCTCAAAGCTTAATCTGCAATCCCTGCTTAGGAGGCTTTGAGAAGGGATATAATACTAATCAACACCAGCATTGTATTGTTCCTTTCGCCTGGGTAGCATGCAGGGTAACAGCACCCATCAGCCTATACTGTCTCTGCAAGGACACAGAGATTTTGGTTCTGAATTTACAGAGAGGAAACTGTGCGCTTCCAGCTGACTCTGGGCACCACAAAACAGACGTGCAGAGCCAGGATTAAGCTCCCAAGCCTGCCTCCCAAGCCTTTGGTCAGGCCTTCGTCCCCCACGCAGGAAATGCAGGTCTGAACCATCTCTCCCCAGCACTCCCACAAGGAGCTGGCAACAGCAGGACAACTGCAATAAGCCTGGGACGGGGTCAAACAGCAACATCAGAAGAGATCTTAATTCAGCCCCCTCGGGTGGGGAACCCCTGACCTAGCCCACGTAAAACTAACTGCTAGAAAGGAACTGTTACAATATAAGCAGTAGTTCATTTTCGCTACAAATTATGTCCTGCCTAAACAGCCTTGAGGGGATGACTTTACCGCTGTCCCCATCCGCTAAAAGCCTGAAGGTCAGTTCAAGTGGATCCAATACCTGGCACCTCTCATCAGGGTCCTGGAACAACAGTGCCTCCCACACCTCCAGTTTTCTGGGGTTTAGTTAAGTTTAAGGAAAGGCAGAGTTTATGTGATGAAGGCCCCACAGAGGAGTAATTAACTGACAGACCATGGCTGGCGGATTTTGAACGTACCTCTGCAGGTGCTGCTTGCTGGACACAGCTGCCCCCACAGCCACACCAAGCAAAGAGCAAGCCCAGCCCATGCCACCATGCTCAGGAGGGAGCTGACAGACACACCGCAGCTCTCCTGCCCCACAAGTTAATGCAGAAGAGCACAAGTCAAACCAGTTTTCTGCTCACGTAACTGCAGCTGAGGAACTTCTTTCGAGGGAGGCCTAAAAGCCATCGCCTGCTCCTTTCAAGATCTCACTATACTCACTTGGCCCCTCTCAACACAGCAGCACACAGTTGTTCAGCCTCAGTGCACGTGCAAGGTGTACTCTTCCGCAGGCTGCGAAGCCAACCGGAACACCAAACAGGCAACTCTGCCAAGGAATAGACAGGAAAGACTATGACCGAAACGGACACGGACAAACCAAAGCCGAAGTGCCATTAACACCACCAGTCACTTCTGCCATTTATCTCGGATGAAGGTAAGACTCTGCATAAACACAACGACCACAAAGGGAAACCACAGCCCAGCTGACTTGTCCAGGACACTTCTGCTGCCATCAAGAGAATGAGCCTCAAAGAGGCTCCACTGTTGCTTTCCAGGCTGTACACACAAGAAGTTCACCCAAAGACGACTGACTTGAGGCCTCTGTCTCCAAGGGCAAAATTCTCTGTACACACAGATCAACTTTACCATCTCCTACTGATCCCCTCCCCAGAAATTTCTTTAATTCCTATTGTCACGATCTTGATCACAGCAGAAGTTCCTACCCAGAGTGACAAACCAACATTGTGACCCACTTGTCTGCCACAGCATGAAAGCTTCACAACACTGTTTCCTCAGTACGACCGTAGCTGCACTCACCCCATCTGCCAGCGTGCTCTTTTCCCTGCCACATGCTGTGCCTTTCTGGAGATTACAAAAAGTATCTCTGCCCACGACAACGCCTTTAAAGCTTCGTCCCACAGCTCCCCCCACCTCCTCCTTGTTAATGACATTGCTACAGAACTGGAGCTGGAAACCAGACCAGCTAGTGTAAAACAGCTAAGGATTCCTTTACGAGATCTTCATTCAACAGTGAAGATGTTACACCTCCGTGGGCTGAGGATCCCGCAGTCAAAGGGAGGCATGAGCAAGGCCTCTCCCTTTGAGCACATCCATCCACAGGCCAGTGAGACCGTTCTTCGCTACCCTTCAATTACTTATCACCTTTCTGGGGTGAAAAGGGCAGTGTGCCCTTTATCCTGGAATCACACCAGATCTAGCCATTAGACAATGCCTCAGCACAAAGCTCTGCCAATACACTGCAGAACAAAGCACAAACTACCAGCTTCACACGGCAGACAGGTAAACAGTTGTAGTGGAAACTACATGGAAGAGATTTTGCTAGCATGGACTTGAACAAGGGTGGTGATCACCTTTTCCCATATCCTCCAGGAGAAGGATAAAGATAAATCCTCTTAGATTAGCTAGAAAGAAATTAAGCATGAAGAGCAGAGGGGCACTGGAACAGACTAATTCAGGAGACTACAAAATCTTCAAAGAATTATTTCAAGCATAGGTTGGATAAACGTCTGACAGAAGACATCTGGGTACATCCAGTTGTCTTCTGTGAAGAAGAAATTGGATTTGACTATTTCCTGAAGTCCCTTATATTACAATACCCTCAAATCCTAGAAGTTTCCTCTTTGCCATTAGAAATACAGTATCAGCAAAGTCAGTCATGTTACTAGTTGGTAAACATCCTTTGTGAACAATAGAAGGCAAACTGAAAATAGACTCTTATTAGGAATCTACTGTAGACATAAATTACACTGGCAAATAGAAGTTACTCCCCAGGGTAAGGCTGACACCTTGGTTAACAAAACTTTCCAACACTGGCTTAATTTAAGATTAATGTACAACTACGAAGGCTAAGGTGAACATTAGACTCCCTCTCCCACGTCTGAAATCCAACCATAATAATCCTTTCTTTCCCTGCAGGATCCTTAACTAACTCTATACCAACAATTCCGACTTAAACACAAACACAAATAGAATTTTCTTGCCAAAACTTATTTTGGGTCCAGCTTTGAGAAGTATGAAGCATGCATTTCATGAGATTTCTTGGGGAGGAACAAACTAGGGAAGCGCTTGCTTACAGAAAACATCTTGCTGCAAGCAAGACGCAAGGAGACATTTGGATTCTAGCACATTGAGCCCAATAAAACTCCTCATATTTGTGACATTTGTTATTCAATAAGAAACAATAGGTCTTAATAAACCCTTGGCTATTCAGAACAGCCTTCTAATCACCCATACATCTAACTTCACAGATCACACATGCTGGACATCACATGAAAGGGAATACAGGTTAGCATATTCAGCATGCTCTGTCCTGGTTTCCATCTCAGTGTGACTCTGTTGTGCTGCTTTGCCACAGCAAAACCTGCTACTAAAGCCAGAATAACACACAGACTAGCCCTTTCTGAATTAAACTGAACCCATTTATACAACACTAAGTAAGCTAAACCTTGTGAAAACATCCCCAGGCCACCAAAATCAACAAAAAATTAACTTTAGGCTTGCAGTGTTTTAGTTCATTAAGGACAAATTTAAATTGTATGAAAGCGTGTCAAAAAAGGAATTTAAACCATTTCCCAAACTCTACAATATGGAAAGTGTCTTCCTTCCATGTAGTTAAGATCTACCGTTGAACGAAACCCCAATGCTGGAAAGCATTCCCATGTTATCCTTAGCTGCTGGCACGGGAGAGGGCAAGAAATAAGCTGATCTTAAGTTAGACATCACCCCTCAACACAGAGGTCCTGACATCAGCCTCCGGTTTCAAATCATTACAATAGGCTTACACAGCCAGTATCCTGCATTTAATAAGCACAATATTTTCCCAAAAGAACAGAGAAGAGACTCAGGAGGAGGGAGAGACGTTATATACTTGGACACTGCGTACTGTCAGTCAGTGGCAGAGCTGCCAGCTGAACCTAAGTCTGTAACAGCCCAGTTCCTGCACGGAGCACAAGCCTTGTATCTCCACTGGCTCAAGCTGTGAGGTTCACAACCTGTGCTCCCAGGCCTGGCAAACAGACTCAGTGCTCCTCATACAAGTCAGGATATAAACAGCCCAAGTTACCTGGAAAGAGAAACATTCTTTTAAAACCTTATCTCAGGAGATTTTTTTTTTTTTTTCCCTCTTCTATAAATAGCCTAAGTACCATAAAGGCAGAGACCATCAAAACACGTTAGTCACCCCAGGCTAGTCACACACATTAACATGTAGTACTCATGTCACATTATGGCTACTCATCTTAAAACTACAGGGGAAAAATACAATCTAGGTTGTGGTTAAGGTTTCCTATGAAGTCATATGCAGTCTCTGAACACCCCAATAGATTTTCTCCAGATTTTTCTCCTGAACGGAGATGATCAAAATTGGCAATAAACTTCCAAGTGGGTCACTCTGCACTGCTGCTGCAACAGTGACTCCTCTTGCTTCCTCAAACACAGAGCACAACCTCCTACGGACAAGGGCTGCATCTCCTTTTTGCCTGCAAACA
Organism: Tetrax tetrax; assembly: GCA_009806455.1. Lineage (NCBI taxonomy): Eukaryota > Metazoa > Chordata > Aves > Otidiformes > Otididae > Tetrax > Tetrax tetrax. Next base: position 615,513 of record WHYT01016365.1, on the reverse strand, counting down.
CCACAAGCAGGACAGAAACAATCAGAAAGTCTGCTGGTGTCTGCAATGTACCCAAAACTTCATCTCATGAGCAACCCTGTAAATACACTAGACTGCTATTCTGACTACCTACACAGAAGAGCTTGGTTGTGGTGCAGACCTGTGTGGTTTGCAAACTTGGATTTTGTCATAATCACTTCTGTGTTACAGCAATCAAAGGAGGGAGAAGGGTTTGCTGCAAGGTAAGAGTCAATGGTAGGCTCTTCGCTATTAACCACTCTTTGTTACCACTCTTCTCATTCATGTGAAATAAAATCCACACAGCTCCTCCGTGTGTTGCTCTCTCAATGTACTGCGAGTAGTTCTACTTGGCTAACAGGGATCAGCAAGAGAAGTATTCTTCTTTCAAATCTAGGCTACGCAATACGTTCAGGAAAGGGGAAACAGCAAAGCTCTGCCCTCTGCTCATTTCAGAAGAGCTCAAAATACTGGAGGCATAATCGTAATTACGTGCTGCTACAGCCAGCAGCTCAGCAGCAATTAAGCCCTTCCTGTGGCTCCTGAGCAAATTCACTGTGGTGGTTTTAGGAACTGGGTGAACAGACCAGACCCAGCAACTGAATCCTGCCAATAAATTTCTCCCTCCTTTAAAATAGCCTCCTCAAGACCTGGGGGAAACAAGGCATCATTAACCTGGAAAGAGAAGCATCTGTACTTGGCATTAGCTACAGCACCTGCATACACAAGAAAGAGAAAACCCCTTTTCCTCAGGAGCTAATCCCTGCAAGGGCACTTGCATTCCCTTAGCAAACCTTAGCACCAGCAGAAACCCAGTTCCCACTCACAGTTGCTCACAGCTCAGCAACCCAGACAGACAAATCTAACTTGTAAATGTAATCTTCAGCCACACACAAAACCCACCTGCAATAGTTTAATCACGGTCTTATATCTAAAGGGGCAATGCTAGCAAGTAACCCACCCGGCCCCTTCCACACAGTGAGGAAATCTTCTCAATAGCAGTTCATGGAGTAGTCTCCATTCTTTTGGGAGCAACTTACAGCTTCAGAGAAAAATAAGGCAGAAAATGAAGAGTGTGAAAAATAACCAGGGATTTCCTCTTCACCACAGAGTCACCTTGCCTGCCAGCCTACTTCAATCAAGCAGACAGAGGAGGGCTCCCTCCCACCATGTCTCATACAAGCATTTTCCAAACCCTGGTTCTGTACCTCTCTCTCCAAACAAGAGGTGGTAATACTCCACACCAGGCTCTTGAGCTCAGTCACACCACAGCGGGCCAAGGAAGCTCCAAACCAGCCTGGTAAGCAAAAGCTCTGGACTACCAGAGCTGCGGTGAGCAGATACTGCAGGCAGAGCAACAGCTCTGGCCCCAGGAGCCAGACTACCTAATGCAACTGCTGGTGAAATAAATAGAGGAGAAAGATGGAAGAGTTTCTCCACATGAAGCAGGAAAGAGTGAGAAAGAACCTCTCTACTACTGCTTCAGCAAACACTCGTATCTTCAGGGCAGTTTCTTTTCCATTCAGAGGGCAGAAGGCAGGCAGCGCACACTGCAATTACCCTGCACCACTTCCTGGCCAAGTCCCACAAGGTCTGATGCTGTAGCTGCAGAAACACCGAGTGGGAAAGAAAACGTAACAAGTCACATCAAAGGAAACAGGAGAGAGGCACTGTCTTGCCTCCTGTCTAGCCACCTTGTTTGTTTTGCTTTGTTTTTTAAATTAGACCTTCTACTACAGAAGAAACCCTCTGCTAACACAGTTTGGAGAATGCTGTATCTGAGAGCAAAGGACCATTCCAGCAAGAACCAGAACAAGCTCTTGCTTGTAAAGCAAGGAAGGACATCAGGTAGGAACCTAGCTCCCACGGGCTTGTGGCACCTGCCTGCCACAGGAAAAGACAGCCGTCAGGACCAGCACCTCTGCAACACAGACACAGCTCAGCAGGGCTCAGCAGGGCATACCCTCAGCACGGCTGCGAGAAGAGCTGTGAGGGACGAAAGTCATTCCCCACTCCTCTTTTGGAAGCTCCATTCAACGTGCTGTGAGCTCCCAGACCTGCTCCGCACTTCACTGGCAGCCCAGTGACTAGTTCAGAGGCCAAAGAGTTAAAATTCACTAGCCTACTGCCAAATTTTCCCTGTAGGATTGCCTTGCCACTTTACCTGTAAACTAGGAACTAAAAATCTCTGCCTTAATGTCTGGTAACTAAAGAACACAGCATCAGTATTTAAAGAAATCCAATTTCCTTGATAGAAAGCAACACATTTATGCCAAGTTTATTGTTCAAGCAGCTAAAAGCAGCATGTTTCAATGATAAGTTTAGCCATTTTGTTGGTCTGAAAAGTAACTCCAGTTTTTTTTTTTTTTTGCATGAAAAGTGCTACAGAGTTGTAAAATCTATATTAATCTCATCCTTCGAAACTAATTTTATTTTCTTTTGATCTAGCAAAGACTTTCAGGATGTGTGTATCATTAACTATGCCAATCAGAGGAGCAGTGAATCTCCAAGCCAACTATTTACAGTATATGTAGGGAAAAACATGCATTAAATATTTCTACATCAGATCTTGTAAGATCAGTGGAGAAGTGGAGTTCCTCCCAACAAGCAGGACTTCCAGGAAGTTTTACACACAGATTAGTTCCAGCAAAGGCTTTAGACACTAGGCATCACGCAGCATCAGCTGCAATGACAGAGTCCATTAAATGCTCTAACCCAAGTATTCTAGACAAATACAGCCCCTACTGAAAGAAGACACTACACAAGGCATAGGCCATCACCACAGTCCAAGATCCACCAGGCCCAGGAAACTACATAGAGACTGACAGGTGAGGCTCAACTGGCCATAGGGCAGACAGATCACTTATTGCTCACTGCTAACAAAAGATCATCACAGTACAGGAGACCCACAGCTCCCCTGGAACAAAACATTTATCTCCCCAACTCTCCCCTTGCAGACTGCTGGTGCATGTGCACAAACTTACTTTCAGCAAAAGCTGGAGCTCACTACATTAAGAAGAAAATTAGCTGTGCAAGTGAAATGAAGAGGGTATGCTTCTTTTCAAGTTTCCTTTTAATCTTTTGATGCCAGATAAAAGGAAAAAAAAAATAAGATCCATCTCACAGGTATGCAACTGTTCCCAAAATGAGCACTTGAACAGCAGAGATTCAAAACAGACAGGCACAAAGATGAAAACAGTATCCATGCGCAGCTTAAGTGTGTCATCCACAAACATGGAAGCTGCCAGCAAGATGATCTTGTGGGAAAAGATCCCCTCTCAGCCTTACCTGGGTTCAATCCCATCTCCCTCCCTGCTCAGCCTCAATTCTCAATTCAGAGGGACATGATGCAACTCAAGTTCTTGCAAGAATCTGGACCCTACTGCAGGTCCTGAGACAACCAAGCACCTGCTGATGGGCTCTTCCTAACACCTCATTCTCAGCTCGATTTGCTACAGAACAGTATTTCTTTCAAATAAGGATGACAAACCCCCTGACTGACCACCCAGCATCAACTCAAGTAAATAACATTCAGTACAAGGACACCCCTTCGTGACCAAAGCCTTAATTCCAAATCACAGTCCAGCTTGTAATGTTGGCTAGTCAGCTGCTCTCCTCAGAGACATTTATACCTATAATGATTCTATTCAAGTCAAATGAGATTCTAAATTTGTTCCAAAATAACCCAGAGAAGAACACAAGATGTCAAAACAAGCACTGTCTGGGAGTAGAGGGAACATCCTTCTCACACCACTGATCCGGGAAGGGCAAAGGAAACAGCAAGGACAAGAGAAGAAAAAAAACTGATAGAAAACAGCATTATCTGTCTATCATCAAGCTACATTATTTTAAAGAACATAGCCAGAGACCATGATCTCTTTACCCTACATTATTTGCACCAGTAACAGATTTTTAACTGACCTAATGAGCCCTTTTGCCTCTAATCTGATATCCTATGTAATACAGTTCATGAAATCCCAACCAGTTCCTCCTGCCCTGAAACAAATTATTTTTCTCCGAATAAAGCATTTCTTCTGGTACAGCACTAGGTCTTAATCTGATTTAATATCTTCAAATCAAATAAAGGAAGAAGATCAGAACTAAGAATTCTGACTAACGATTTATTTTTTGTTACAGATACAAATATTGCATGCATCACAGTAAAATGCAGAAAGGCATAAGCATTTTTCTCATCTGCCAAAAAGGACCCTCCCATCCCAAGATTCACATGCAATAGTTTTCAGGCTTCTGAAGTGTGCAGGCACTAGAGAAAATGTAAGCCTCACTTACTTCAGGTTATCTTTTATAGCTCCCTAAAAAATAATCCAAGTTCCACATGGCCCAGAGATCACAGGTGGGAAACTGGTGCACTCCCACCAGACCGCAAACAGAGAGGGCTTGTGTTGCTCTCATATCAATGCCTGTGGCAGTACAAAAGACAGCAATAGACCAGGATTTTTTTCCCTATCTCCTAGTTTGTAAAAGCTTTATAAAAAACAGCATCTTTCAAAGATGCCAAATTCACACAATGCCACAGAAGCCAAAATTTGACACAAGTTTACATTTAATTGACTATAAAAAACCTACCATGTTAAGAGAAGCAATGTGTTTTTACTTTAAAACCATCAAAATTATCACAAGGAGATACAGATTCAAAGGTTTCAAATAGGAGTGGAAAAATCATAAATTTCAATCATAGACTCTGACTTCTGTAACAAAAGAGCAAACAAGATTAGCTACACACCTCTTCCCCCCATTATTAAAAAGGTTAGCCTCAAAGGAATGTATGCCCCCCCAAAAAAATTCTGTAAGAAACAAAATTCAAATGTAAATTGTAATTAACATGCACACAAGTAACACAGGCATAGATGTTATTACAAGAATTTAAGGAGTTAAAACTAAAAAATAAGATAGATCTTTCCCACATCATCTGTGGTGTTCATCCAAAATTACGTCCCATCTCCGGAGAGCCTGCACACGGGCAGGCTTTAAGCAGCACATTGCAGCAAGCAGGGTCAATGTGAGTTTGCCTGACTTTAATGGCAGCAGGATCTGGCTGCTAAGTACCAGATTTCCCATTGTCCCAACCCTACCACACCTTTCCTGATTTAAAAAGGCAGCTTTTAGAGCATTTTTGTTTTAGTTGCTGCTGAGCCAGTTTTGGCTGCAGAGCTGTTTTCTGGCATACATTCACTTATCAGAACTGCTGCTCTCACAACTGCCTTTCTGATCCATGGAAAGCAGCCCCCAATAACACATTTCATTTCCCTCCTCTCAGCTTGGAAATGCCAGTCACCTACAACTGTTGATGGCCATAAAGAAACCAGAAGGAAGATAAACAGGCTTAAGTCATCTCCTTGACCTCCCAGAAGTTGTTCCTGGCTCACCTCCCACCCTGATAAACACCATCTCAAAGCCCTGCCCTCAGCCTCTTCTCTTTGCCTGCCCTTACCTCAGCCCAATTTTAAAAGGCACACCAGAACCTGTCCTCCTGCTCTGTTCCTCTAAGTTGATTGCCACATGACAGTCACCACTGGACATCTCCCCACAAGAACAGTAGAGTCTATCCCACCCTCATCCTTCCCCATAGCCCTGTCTCTCCTCAGACCAGCAGCTCCCTTCTCCTCCAAGCTCCCAGCTCACACACACTGGCTCAGATTCCCTGGAAGCCTTTATCCAGGCCTTTTGAACTGCCAGCGCTACCGCGTACGCACTAGTTCTTTTGAGACATGGCCACTCACACAGCTCCCCACGCGTTCTCAGTAAGTCTCACACACCCAAAGCACAGCCTCTGCTAAGCAGCGTCTGAGGGCTGCAGCTGCAATGAGCCCGAAAACAGCAGGGCCACCCCAGCCACCCTTTTGTGCCCAGTCCAACAGAATTATATTGATGTTGGACCAACAATCTTGGGATCACCGTAAAATGCACTCCTGTAAGACAACTGTGACAAATTTGGATTTTAGTTCAAAAAGAAAATACACAACAGATTGAAGGAAGGCTGAAGTACCCACACAGGCCAGAGCATCTAGTACATACTCCACCAGCTGATCTGTCCTAAACAGCTAAAGTCCTCATGTGATTGTCAGTAGCTCCCCTTTCTGCTATTACATATCCTTTCCCTTCCAGCTTTCCCAAATACTCCAGCTCTGCCCTATTTATATCACTACTGCTGTAGAAGGAACTGTCTTACCCTGGTACCTTGGCTAGGATGATCCCTTTCACACCCCTACCCCTCTCTGCACACTGAAGCTTTCATCTCTCTACCTTCAAAGCACTGTCATTTGGCCTGAGATGTCAGCTCCTACCTTCCCATTCATTTATCGTGCCATCACCTCACCTTCAAGTGCAAGTTTTCAAACAAGAACCACTGCACTTTTTACTGCACATGCCCTCCTGCCTGGGAAAAGCTTCTCATTAATTGTAAGCTCGTTTACTAGAACAGGAAATTCCAGAAGGAAACTTATGAAATTGCATGGAGAGAATGTGACCTGAGCAATACGAAGAAAGAAGCAGAGCTGTTTAAAGGCAACAAGAAAGCTCAGATCTTGACAAGGACTGGAGCTGGTGGAGTCTTTCAGAAGCAGATGTATTCACAATCCAGCAACATTATACAGGTAATAACGTCCCACAGACCTGAAGGGACAGAAGGCAGACAGCAGACTACCAGAAAAGCCACCTATGCAGGCCTGGAAGAAAAGCTTTAGCCAGACAGACAAAAGAAAACAAATATTCCAGTCTGTAAGAGCAAGTACCTCCTAAAACCTGCGTGTGGTTTCAGCTTTCTATACAATATCCAATCATTGAGAAATAAATTCCTTTTGGATACCAAGCAGCTCAGCCATGCATGTAACAGCAGCACGTCAACAGCACCCTTCGTTCCTCAGGATACAACCGCAGTGCTCCCCTGAACATCTCCAGAGCTGAACAAGGGACACAACTACCTTCTTCAGGGTCTTAACTAAAAAAAGCTAGAAGTGCACCCCAGCATCTGCCCAAGGACCATTCTGTCCACAGCACTCTAAACAGATACAAGAACGTGCACAGATAGATTGTCTATTGGGGAGTAGCGGGACAAGTAAGTCGGTGCAGCAGGACTGACTCCATCAGCTATGAGCAAACAGGATTCCCTCCAAAACTCAGGTACACTTTCTTATTCCAGTGTGAAAGAGTTGTCTACATTTATAAAGGAATTACAGAAATTGGGTTCTTAACAGGTCTGGCTCCGTCAGATAACTTTGATGGAGGGTGCACATCAGTAAAAGCCTGTTACATTCAGCTTTAAATAGCACTCCTTTTATTTAAGGTCCCAATAGTGACACATTAAGTCCTCCTAAACTGTTAAAAGCAGACATTTGTTCCACGTCACTGCATAAGCAGCAATGCCTCCATCTGCAGTAAGATTTCCACTTAGACCCATCATTACTGTATCACTTGATATTAGTCAAATGAAAAGTCATGACAATACAAAGCAAAAATACTGTCTTTTAATGGAATATAGTTCTAACAGACACACAAAGAACTAAAACAATTAGCAGAAAGAGCTGATTTTGAACATATAATTCACCGTAAATGCAGATATTACTCAAACAGGGTAAACACTGAGTAGAAGCAACTTGGAGTTTTCCACTTGCTGCTATCAGGTTCTCAGCCACCAGCACACAGGCATGCACGCTCTTAGCCTGCCAAGGTGGCAACACCACAGTTAACCCTGCAACGCTCCCACCTCCCAGAAGAGATCCTGCCAGCCCTCACGCTTCTGTGCACGTCCTGCCGAGCCAGCCACAGGAAAGGTATGGCAGGATGGGGTCTTCCAACTTAATTTCTCCTTGTTTCCACAATCTTCTCTCAAAAAAAAAAAAAAAAAAAAAAAGGGCTACTTTTGGACATGAAAAAGCATTACTAGGTATGAAAATTTTCTTTCTCACACTTAATTCAGAGCCCAATCCTACACATTCTTTCCTCTGGCTAAATTCCCAGACACGCTATAATAAAATTATCTTGCTTTTCACGCTCTGATAACTGGGACTCTTTGCTCTGATTCTTGACTACTCAAATGTTGCTTTGTTTTAAAGTTTCATATTTGGCACAAAAGCAATACCAAACGAGGAACGTAGCAGGTTTTGTCTACTTTAAAAAAAAGATCTGATCTAGGAAGAAACTAATGAACAATTCGTGGGAGGTAACGCTCACTTGGAGACTACATGTCTCCAATGTGTTCCACCTTCCCTCCTGCATTTAACAACGTGGCCAGAGAGCAGATGACACACGGGAAACAAATACACAAGGTAGCTTTATCTCACACAGAGCACAGCCTGGCCACCAGAAACCTGGGGCCCTGAGCAAGCCAAGCAGCAGCATAAATCCACCCGTGCTGAGCCTCAACTAGACTGTCACTGATGCCTTGGGTGGCTCATCTTAGAGCCAGCTCACATATCTTTAATACAAACCCAAACTGTTACGCCGTCATCACTGGCATCCCAAACACATTTATACAGGAGTTGATTCACACAGGCACTTTCGACACCTGGACACTTACCACTTACGTGGTAATAAATTTTGTTAGAAAACCAAGTAAGAAACAAGTTTTAAGGCCTTGACTGCAAACAATAATATAGTGGATGGAACTAGATGAGCCCTTGAGGACCCTTGCAACTCAAATGATCTTTTGAGCCTATGAGCTGATCCTCCTACAATACACAAATTCTTACCTTTCTGTCTCAAAATGCAACTGCTGCCAAAAGACTGCAGCCAGAGCCAGAATCACATATCAGAAAAAGTATTCCTCCACCAGACTACCCAGTCTAGCGGGCTCGTCCTCCAAAAACTAATATAGGTGCACTTAATGCTACAGATACATTAGAAGGTTGAAAAAAATGTGCCAGGATGAAAGAAATACATGTATCTGTTATTATACATCAGGTATTTTTCAATCTGATTTTTAAGGAAGATTGTCATATTGTTCATCATTCATATATTCTACCCTCTCGCCACAATTTCCAGATTCTTTAACTGACTTCAATAAACTTCAACCAAATGTGGTAGCGAAAATAGAGATCCCAAAGATACTATGCTCTTACAAATATAGTACCCAAGCAAAAGAGGTTCCATTAATCAAAAGACTTCAACATGAGGAAAACCACAGGATTAGACACCAGCAAATCTACATAGAAAAAGCCAAAGGAAACAAGGCTTCATAAAACTTCTCTGCTTACAAAATTATTTAATTAAGACCAGACAAAGTCAGAGGAAACTAGATCCCACTGCCAGTGGGATTATCAGTAGGTGATTTTTCATACTTACGTTCAAAGGGTAAGACTAGAAGAGCTTTCAAGAAGACTTCAAGGAATACTCCCCTTTTAGCTGAGAAACTAACAGGCAGGCGAAGCTGGTGTTGGTAGAGGACCCTAGGGGCTGATGAATATTTCTTTCAGCATCAATAAGCCAACAGAACTCCACTGAACCATTTAGAGGCTCTGCTTATGTCACTAAGCTGCCCAAAAATCAAGATGCCTGTAAACCTGCCACCACAACTAGCCTCCAGTTCAGGCAACGATCCTCAGGCAGGAGTCACCACATCAGGGAAAGCGAGGATTCTCCCCTACTCACCCTGCTACCTACTAAACTTCAGGGAAGCTGGAACACACATGAATATAAGCGACTGGCTAATTCTGATCCAGAAAATAATAGCCACGTGATCCTCAGGCACAGCAGGAATAGTTCCTGTCACTTTGGGATTTGAGGACCAGAACCAGCACACTTTAAAAAATATTAGTATTTATTCAAAATGTTAGAGCAGTTTCAAGCACAGTATCATATCTGTTCTACCATACAGAGGACTGAAATGAACTTTCCCAACCACTGTGCATAATCCGGTTATTCTATATTGTACAAAAACTATTCAAAATCATCACAAGATCTATCAAGACATCAAACAGATGTCTTGTCCTTATCCATGCCTCTCCAAGAGTCTTCCAGTCTCAACATTCTTGCTGCAGGCAACTTTCATCTCATATCCAGTCTAAATTTACTCACAGCCAGTTTATACCATTCGTGCTTGTGCTAACCTTGCCCTTTAACTCTAGCAGTTCTTTCCCCTCCCTGATGTTCACCCCTCTGATGTATTTATAGACAGCAGCCATATTCCCTCTCAGCCTTCATACTGTAAACTAATCAAGTCAAACTTTTAGTCTCCTCTGGTTAGGCAGGCTCTCCAACCCCCTAACCACCACATTAGCCCTTCCCTGCACCTGTTCCAGCTTGAATTCCTTCCTTGTAGATGGGCAACTAGAACTGTACAACACATGCCACAGAAGGGCCAACAAGGCACTGTACAATAGCATCAGTACGTCCTGATCCCCACGGAAATAAATCCTCAATAATCTGTCTTTTCCATTGATGCATCAGCTGTGACCCTCAGCCTGCAAGTCAAGTAATACACCCAAGGGTTCCCAAGAGCTAGTGAACTGTGTTAGACCTCTGAATAAACCCTAGTAAGAAGCACTGAAGTGCTACAACTGAAACATTACACCAGCACTAAAGGAATAGCTTTATCCTCCCAAATTAGTAACCACAATGGTTCAGTCTGTTGTGTGTTCACCAGACTCTCAGTCCCAGCCAGGAGCCTGTTTGGCCTTGCCAATGCTGAGGAGGCCACACTACCAAGTACTAAAAGAAAGCAGCTCTAGGAAAAAAAAAAAAAAAAAGCCATAAACAACACACTTGCCCTGAGCCAGTCCCAGGACTAAAATCCTATGGGAATGTACTATAAATTTGGTCAGAAAGCAAAATCAGGGGCTTAAATCCCTACAAGCCAGAAGGATACACCTTTACTTTGTATCCATTTTCCTACTCATCTCTCACAACCACTACCAGCCACCAGAGACAGCATACCAAGTTAGACAGACCCCGTGTGCGCACTATGGAAACAAACTTCTGTCCTATTTACTTCAACACTGGGTCTCCGCTCTTCAGACTCCCTTGGGATCCCGTAGGTTCTCACTATTTATACTGGATTTCATAAGACCTTGGTAAACAACTGAAAGATACTGTTGCCTGATAAACAAAAAGTGTTTGAGCCCGAGTGTGTTTTACACAACCAGTAGCACATTCACACTGTATACAAAGCAACCAGAAAGTATTACTACTCCACCACAGTTCTTCCCATCCCAGTTGGAAAAGGACAACCCTTCCTGCTACAACCAGTCATTATATCTTTTAAGTGTTAAGAAAAAAACATGGGAAAACTCTAAACGCTGACTTGCTACAGCAGTTCATTTTTCCTGTCCTGAATAAGAAAGACTGAAGCTTAGTACTAAATGTGATCTAGTCCAGCTGCTCCAGATGTCCTACTCTGTGCTGCATCCTCCATGGCACCCCTCGCGCTGCTGATACCAAGTAGGCAAGAGCTGCATCACACGCCGATCAAATTACTACAGACTGGTACGTGTTGGAAAGGCAGGCCCAGTTACTAGAGACACAGAAAAAAAAGTGATCAGCTGGACTGGGAATTAACATCATCAATGCTTACAGGAAACTGGATATCCCAGAGCCAAAACTCTGCTCTTTTTCAAGTTTAAGGCAGGAAAACCCCCCTATAAGGAGCACGCCTGTACAGGAGCCTAAAAATCAAGGACTGGGCACACTCTGCAAATGCAGCTCAAGCCCAGTGAGTCTTTAGTCCCTTCTAAAGTGCTGTTCTCCCCACATGACAGGAGTCAGAGGCCATTTTTGCCAAGATACCTTCTGCAATATGGGCATTCACAAGGAAGAGGCTCTACTTGCAAGTCCAGATCTCAAGATCACTCTTCCTCCATAGTCCATTTCTTGTATCTTTTGGGCATCAAAATTAATTTAATTCATTTTTATTAGCAATTACAGCTTCATGGTAAAGAAGTTTTCAGGGATGAAAATGCTAAATGAATGTATATGGATATATTGCTAATTCTCATGGATCCCTCAGCATCCCAAAACTCATCAGCTAACAGCAGCTGCTTGGAAACCCTTTACAAGTTCTTTTTTACTTCTGCAGATGGTGAAGTCTTTTTTTCCACCCTGTGCATTAAGTACTCAATAAAACAGGCTCATCATATCAACCCATAACCATGCATGATAATTATTTCTTAAATCGGGATTTCTTCCACTGAATTTCAACCAAAATAAACATGGTATAGAGAACAAATGTATGCTTATAGTGAACAACCATTCATCAGCTTAAGTAACTCTAATGGACGCCACTTTAAACTAAGCCTGCACCATCTGTTCTACCCCTCAATTAGAGAAGCAAAAAAAAAAAAAAATTATTCAACACGCAGTTTAAGAAAGCCAGCTAATTTATGTATGTAAGTTTTCTTTCTCTTCAGCTCAGTGAAGCATGCTCTTGTAACGCTTGATATTCACACCCAGATGAGAATGAAAGGCTGCTTTCTCTAACACTAATAGGAGTTTTGTCTGGGGAAATAAAATTTCCCTGCAATATTGCACCATATAAAAATGTCTCTAAAATACAACGTATGGTGAGATACTGCAAAGAGTGCGGTGTCTCCAAGTAACAAAATCAGCTAGGAGCTAAACAAATCAAATCTGAAGTCCTGCCCACATGAACACAAACAAAGCTCAGGATACAGCCCTGTACAGCTCTCACCCAACAGACTGGGTTTACCGCACGGCATTGCTTGTTCAACCAGGAGGCCTTTGCAAGTGGAAGTGTCCTCAGCCACCGTGGTCTGTTAACCATGTCAGCTCCCAACTCCTCTTTTACAGGCAAAGCCCAGCCCTGCGAGCTGCTGGGCACAGAGCCTCACACAGATCAAGCTGCACTGGGGCAAAGGGATCATCCCATGCAAGGGCGAGACACTCCTTGGCAAGCATCACCCGCGCAGTGAGAGCAATGCAGCGCCCAAAAATCACTACCTGCCAAAGTGCAGGCAAAAACCAGAAAGTTTCATCCAGCTCCTTACTGCAAACTCCCACCTAGTTTCACTTCGAACTGGCTTCTCCAGCAATATGAGAAAATATTGAGTAGACTCTCTCTTCAGCTTGAAGGCTGTGTCACCACCGGTCTCTAAGCTGAGCTCACTCTTGGGTGTTGTTACACCACCAATGGCACTTCCAAACTTCAACTCCAACAGCACAGATCAAAGGGAAGAAGAGAAAGGAGCAAGAGACCTCATCCCCGTCGCTACAGGGAAGTGACCGTAAAATACTCCCCTGTCGTAGAGAAGCAGGCAAGAGAAGGTCACTGCCAAACACCCTCAGTTCACCTCTAGGAATATCAGGCTGGTAGAAAACTACTTTAAGATCCTGGACACATTCCTTTCAATTTGAGGTGAAGTGTAAACATCAATGGCACATCATAGCCTGTGCACATGGGCCACAAGGGAGGCAGGAGATCCTGCCTACTTCACAACAGCACTACCAAATACTGCCACAAGCAGCTCAAAGTGAGATTGTTCACTAAGGAATTACTGATTATTTCAGCTCTCTCCACTTCCTATAGGATTGTGAAGCTCAGAGGATACGCTGAAGCCCCTGACACTACTGCGTTGTTTTGCTGCATGTCTCGAAACAGTCAGCTCAGTGCAGGCTTTCGTTATCGTTCATGCCAACGCAGAGACAGCTTGAGTCCTCCCTGTAAAGGCATAGTAACTCCATACTTTTAATCCAAACTGAACCGGATTGCCTCAGAGATGTCACTTCTCTTTGGTTCAGTGATATTTCCTCAGTGCTAACATATAAGCACAAGTATTTAGTTAGAAGAGTCCTTACACAGGCAGGAGCCATGAATCAACTGGATGCTCTCCCAAGATAATGGATATGTTATTCAAGCACAGTCTAATTCCGAGAGCACACGTTGTTGTGTCAGTGAAGTGCTAGGAAATTTCAGATCATGCAGATCTCAACTCTTCTTTCAAGCTGATATTTGTTCAAATGAAGGGAGTGAGGTAGTAGAGAAAGACTGTAAATATAATAGCTTTTTTAACCGTGACTAAACAACTGCAGTTTAGCTCTCCAGATGGCTACTCCAGGGCAGAGATGCTTGGCCTTTCACTCTCAGGGTTGTTACACTAATCCACGAACCGGATCAGATGACACCAGCTACCCTGTTCTCCCCCACACCAGAAGGGCTGAGCTTCCAAACCACCACCTCAAAAGCACTCAAGAAAAGCGACAATAATGCAGATGCACATTCAAAAATAAAAGGAACAGACTGGCATATGCTGATGCACTAAGCCCTGGCTGGATACTGAAACAGACCTCACTACATCACTAACCCCCAGGTAGCCAGCTTGCCCCACTCAAAGACTTCACATCCTCTATTACAGTCATTCACTGAGAAAACACCCTCCAGACATCTGAGACCTGTCTCTGTTATGCTTACTAAAACTTATTAAACACAGCAAATGCTATCTATGGAACATGCACATTAATGAACAGCCAGCTCAGCAGCAGGAGTTCTAGAACAGAGTCACTGCAGTACAGAAGTGCCACCGGTTTGTTACTGGAGAATTAACACAGTGAGCGTTGTAAGTGTGAGTTCAACAGACAAAAGACTGGGAAGTGGGGTGGAAGAGAAAGAGAACAAGTTATTCTAAAATAAATTTTGCAAACTAAGCATAATGCTGGAAATACAAAGTATGCATAGCTCTGTGATACCTATCACTTCATAAAAATCTATGCAAACAGCACGTTTTTTTAACAATTTCAAGTTTACTATGCTTGAGTCACCTTTCCACTGAGAATCATGTAAGTTCTTAAGAGAAAGCCAGTTAGCAAGAAAAGGGGAAATAAGAACACACAATGCTCTCAAAATCGTACGTACACTGCTTGTTCACAACAGTAAAGTAAGATTTCTTCACGTGCTTCACCACAACGGATCCTCTACTGAGACTGTACTGGTAGCGGTGGTTCATTGGTTGTTTTCTTTTTTCTGTTCCTACATATCAAACAGATTCTACCACAGCTGTTTGTTAACAGAGATGAAGAAAAAAAATGCAGCTGTGCAGAACACATTGACCAATACGCTGCAATCTACAGCCACTTCTCAAAATTCCTGTTAGAAATAGTTTAAATTAATCTGAGGATGTTGAGCTCCAGAGCACTTGCAACTTATACAGCTAGCCCCTCTCCTTCACTTCTACAGGGAAGAACTCCACTACAACTCTCAGTTATTTATCTTCAGGCTCAGCTCTGTAGAAACTAACTGTCAGATTTTTCTGGACTTATCATAAAGGACAAGCTCTCCTATTACCTCCCATACAACAGCTTAAGTATCCTATTAGACTTGTCAGAGCACCTTTTGAAGGGACCAGACAGGAGTTTTCCAAGCCACAGCTGAGAACCCCTCCCCACTCCCACAGTGCATGGGAGTGGTAGGACTTCCTCGCTAAGACCTGCAGGGAGATGAAGCAATATGACAGGGATAGCAAGGCAGTGGAGTACCACGTCCTACCAACTCACTGGAACACTGAAATTCAACAGAACATACATACACACACACTACCTTTCCCAAGCTAAGCGCAGTAAATCAATTGTACTTAACTTGCCCACAAAAGCAGGAAAAAGCCCAGAAAGATTTAATGTCAGTGAAAAACACTGACATTTATATATGCTTTTTGCAGTTTTATAAACAAAGAAGTATGGTAGGAAATCATTAACATTGCTAATTACTGGGATGATCAAAGCATGTCACTGGCTAACAAGGTACACAAAGAAACCAGGATATCACGAAGTATGAACACCAAAGATAAATCCATTTATTAAAAACCCATGTACTGAATTCTTACTGTCTCAAGTCCTCAGTATCACATCAGCTATCAAGTACCAGGAAATGGGACAAGAATGGTTTACTTAGCATAATTATCAGCTTAGAGAACAGTATATTAAAAACTCTACAACTTTCAACTAAGATCAAGTAGCACTTGACATTGAAACTTCTGACAGTAATCACATTCCATTTGACAAGCCTTACCTTATAATTGCTGGAATTAACCCAAGAAGTGGCCAGTCCATCAACCATTTTATCCAGCATAGTCTGATCATGTTCAAGATCAGCCGACTTCTGTTTATCCGAGAAGTAATCTATCAGTTCCTGGCCAACCTGAAGTCTCTTTCCAACATCCTTCTGCAGCACCTGCGCTAAGCAGTACTCCATACTGGGCTCCATAGTGTCTTAGAAATACAGCACCAGCAAGAATGCTAGAGGGCAGCAGGTCCGAAAAATCCCTCTATAAACGTACACAGAAGGTCGCCTCTTTGTTCGATGAAGGTTACTAAGGGTCTGAGTTTCAAAGATGCAATTCTGAGAATGGCAACAATGCACCATGTGTGTGTGAACAGCAGCTGGCAGGATATTAAAAGTCCAATTTAAATAACTAGTAATAGACGAAGCAATGAGCACTGCTCTACTGTTGAGTCTTCAATAACTCCCAATTCAGCAGTCCATTCTGAAAGAAATGAAAAAGAACAGCATTATAGGTTAAATTAAGACTGGAGCAAAAAAAGACTGAAAGCGTGTCACAAAATAGGTTATTCACATACAGCTGGAAAGCTGTGATAAGCTGGATACGAGCAGCGTTGTTCTATTTTAAGGAACCAGACAAGGTAGGTCAGGACAAAAACCTTTGGTTATTCTTCATAACAGCAGTTACCCATGCGCTCCCTAGAAGTTTCACTGACAGACAGTAAATCCCAGGCTTAAGTAACAGCTGATTAGTAATCAATATTACTGCAACTACTACCATCACCATCCTCCCACAAAGGTGGGGATAAAATCCATAAGCAGGTTACCAGGAAGGCACATTTGCTTCAAGAAGTGAAAGCAGGAAGAGGTCTGGATCCTGTTTTGACTGTTGGCCTTCAACAATCAACGCCATCAGCTGGCCAGCACCAACACTCAGCTCCAGGAATGTAAAACAAGCAGTTTTCAAACACAAGGTGCTCAAGCTGTTTCCAGGTTGAATTCTGTAACATCCCAACTACACATGTTCAGTAAACAGCACTGGCAGAGTCTAAACACGGTTCAACCAACTGTGCCCAAGGTGTCCTGAGAACCTAGGCCACACAAGAAAGGTCAGGCCAAACTCTGCCACCACTTGGAGGCACAGCATCATCTCTGAAGCAAGCTTTTGGCTTATGCATTAAAAAAAAAACCCAGCTATATGTCTGGAGTTTGGTTATATTCCTCAACCATAGAAACTCTCTTGTCCAAGGACTTCATTAGGGACCCAGCTGCAACTTCTTTTGTTTCATCTCTCCATCTGCAGCCAAACAAATCCCTTAGGGGAAAGGACCCCAGGCCCGTCCTCCACCCTCCCACAGAACAGAACTCCCAGGATCACCATACTGCTTCACAGGTTAGCTCTTTTAGGAGGGGAGGTGATAAAAATCTAGAGTGACTTTTCGTTTTCTATCTAATAATACCCAAAGCTAGAAATCTGCCCTACTTTTTCCACTAGCGTGAGGAAAGCAGGTCAAGCTCAGAGCAAGGGAAGAGGCTGTGGAGCAGACACCTGGTTCAATAAACAACTGGAAGGAAGCTGGAGGCACAAGTTCACTAAATGGAAGCACTGGGGCAGCAAATATAAATATCTTATGTTTAAGCAAAAGAAGCCCTTCGCAAAAGTCTTAACAAAACAAAGCAGATCTGACAGCAGATGAGATGCACACAAGAACCCTGGCTTGGAAACAAAAGCACACCTCACACAGCAGACTTTCAGTTCATTATCTCACCTCCATCTTCCTTGGCCAGACTTAGGAACTGCCACATCCCACCAACGCCAAGCACAGCATCTAGAGCTAGTCTTGAGCTTCCCTAACCCTATAAGTGCTGCCAGACATGTCCATTCATCAGGCAGTAGGAGACACCAGAGAGCAGGTCCCTCCATTCCAGGCAACCAGTTCAAAACGCTCGCTGGCTGACAGCAATCCAAACTGGTTCTGTATATCCAGGGACTCACCTCAGCCAACTGCCTGACAAATTCCACCATCAGCCAGAAAGGATTGTGGCTGCCCATAGACTAAATTTCCTTCTCACCAGCAAAACCTCAGCCCCCAGAGCAGCAAGGAAGTATTAGCTGCAACTGCACACACAGCACCTAGGGCTTTAAGTTAGTGCCGTGACAGCTTATGCTTGTGACCACTACCCCAACCTGAACTGTCTAAGGAATATATCAAACTATCTATAAAGAATATATCAAAATATATCAAATGCTTTGAGTCACTTCAAGAATGATTCAACTTCAAATTCCAAAATTGTCAACAACACCCCAATCAAAGCTCTTAGAGCAACACCTTTTTTCTTTCTAAAAGAGACATTTGTTCCAAACTAGAGGAAAGCCATGCCTTTTCTTACTGCTGAACCTACGGTTTCTCACTTGTTTCAGTTTAGCAGCAACTCTGAAAGCAGTGCTCTGAGCTTTCCCATCATCAGCCAAAATGGTTCACAACACAGCTCCAACTACTCATGGCACCACAGGCAAAAAAAACCAGAGCCACTTCAAGCAATCTTAAAAGCACAGCAGAAATTTTCCTCCAAGTCTCTACGTCTGTACCTTTGAATATTGGCCCCTGCCCTGCCCTCTAGCATGGGCTGGTCTGGAGCGCCTGCAGCAAGGAGCAAGTTATGCGAGACAGTATTACACACAGCAGTTCCTAAGCATCTAAGAGAAGAGAAGGATTTTCACACAGTACGGCAGCATTTCACTGGATACCTCGCTAGTAGAGAGCTACTGGAGAAGGGCTCAGTAAGTGATGCTTAGCAGCTACCACATTCTAGCCAAAATCTTTCAAGTTATCTGTGTGGCTTGCTTCTGGACTCCAGAAACTGCACACATGTTCAGAAGGGGACTTGTCTGTTAAACTGGATAGAACACGGTGAAGAAAGTCCCTTAATTGTTTTTAAAATGGAAATATGGAACTTGCTTAAACTTGAAAATTCAGATTATAGGAGGGTGTGAGTGACTTGGTTACCACAGAATAGCTATTTTTATTAACTTCACACATAGACAAGTCCCAACATATCCAAGAAACTTGCCATACTGCCATAAGAAAGGAACACTAAAAGTTTCAAGTCTTTCTTCTATGTGGTTTTCATGTAAGAGTCTGCAAGTCTCTGCCTACAATAACAGAAAATCTTTCAAACAAACTAACAAACAAATTTCTCTCAGAGTTCCTCATTTTTTTACATATATGAAAGAATGCATAGGATAAAAATTATGGTGCACTACAGAGGAACAGATTTGCGTCAATCTTGAGATCTGTAGCCTAAAGAAGATCCACTATACATTACGGCACCACCACCAAACACGTGGGGAGAAAAGCCAGAAATACCTTTGAATCCTGCGGAAAACAGCAACAGTAAGCCAAGAGGAAAGGCTCAAGCTGACTTGCATCTACCAGCCAACGGGTGTTTATGTTGCACTTTTTTTTTAACCAAAAAAACCCACAGCTTTTCCACACATGTTAGGAAGTCTGTTGACTCCCCCTTTTCCTCACAAAAGGAAGTGGAAAAAATACTACCTGAGAAAACCAAGACCCAGGCAACGAAGCATATGGCTGCTGTATCACATCAAGTTTGAAATCAACTGGGCAAATGCTCCCCACATAATAAGCTTTGAAAAACAGAAAGCTACAATCTCAGCCCCAGTGATCCATTTCTGTTCCTGCAGAATTTAAATGCCACGGTTTTCAGGTAGCCAGTGTTACAAGACACAAACAATTTAGGTTTAGGATTTTGAGTATAAACTCTTCCCACAGAAGCATAGTCACACA
This sequence comes from Tetrax tetrax, assembly GCA_009806455.1. NCBI lineage: Eukaryota > Metazoa > Chordata > Aves > Otidiformes > Otididae > Tetrax > Tetrax tetrax. Next base: position 595,749 of record WHYT01016365.1, on the reverse strand, counting down.
GAAGTCAAAACTACAACTCAGTGGCACAGCTCCTGTGTTTGAAGTTTCTCCAGGTTTTGAGAAGGGTTGTGAATATAGGCTCCAAAGCAAGAGTGTTCTCCAGTCCTCCTACTAGACTTGCAGTTTGCACTCATGGAGACAGACTAGGCTAAATCTGACAATGTCAACACGTAAACAAGGTAATCCAAGAGAAAAAAAAATATTCTCCCCACCACCTCAACTCTGTCACTGCAAAAATAAAGTTCCCTCTTCATAAGTCATCAAAACTATGTGATTAGTCAAAGCCTCTGCCAATAACATCTAAATCTTCCATCAAGAGCTATCCAGCAGAAAACCACTAGAAAGGTTTAGTTTAATACCAATTTGGAGCTCAAAATTATGAATTTAAAGGAGAAAGCTGACAAAGACTGAACAGCCCAGAGTTACTCAGCCTAGACACTACCACCATAACACCATAGAAGCTAGTACAATTCACAGCAAAGCAACTGGCTCAGCATGTAGAATAAGTCAATACAAATAGTAATAAGAAAATACTTGTTACCTAAGATGCTGTGACAACATTGAACTGGGTACATAAGACAATGTACTTTTTTCAGTGCTTAGAAGAACCCCACTGATCCCAGACTAAATGAAACCACATTATTTGCAATTCTCAAGACAGACATTATCTTAGGATAACTTCACAGGAAAATTTAAATCTTCTTCCTCTTGCAATGAGGAAGAAAACCTGAAGTGCGTAAAGAATGCAATACTACTCTCCTGGGGGCTTGGCTATACTTGGGAGCTCTTCCAACGTAACTACTGGACTTCAAAAATTATGCCCCATTCTTCTGCTCTAGGCATCAGGTTGAGTTACCATCTTTTCATGTTTCACCATCACCTTCATTTGCCAACAAATCAGCGGAGTCCACAACCTCCCCACAGATAACTCAAGACCCAAGCTTGCTGAAAGACAAAATATTTCTGTCACTCATGATCACTGTAGGCAAGAGCCAGTGCTACTCAGTAACCAAGCCTTTCTAGTTACCCTCCTGAAGGTCTCTCTGTGGTTAGTTGTAGAAATAACACAGCAACACAGCCGTTCCAAGAAGTCTCCTTCTTCACAAGTCTCAGGACCTAAATGCATACAAACGTCTGTTTAAAATTGGTTCAAGGTACATTAGACAGACATTTCCTTGAACTTTGACTTTCCACAACAAAGAACTCCTCTCCTCTGTCAGGAGATCTTCACTCTAACCAAATGCTGCAATTTTTCAAGTACAAGAGCTACCAAGCATCAGACCTGCAGTGGTTCACCGCTACTGGAAAGTGGGCAGTGTAAATACTTTACTATTGGGTTTGCCAGTCAAGTCCTCTTGGGGTAAGAAGTTCAGAGCAATTAGAACAGCACCTAGAAATCACATACTGCAAATGGAGATCTCCACAGCAACGCAGTGTCAAAGTGCAGCTCTGCAGGAAGGGTGAAATTGCTCAGCCCTCTGTCCACTCAGTTTTCCTCTATTCTTGCTTCAAGGGTACAGCTATCCCCTGTCCAGAGGGGATTTGGTATCAGGCCTTTACAAATCATGCACTCAATAAAACCTACTCTTCCCTCCAGGTGCAAGCAGCAGTGGACAAAGTAACTGTACTGACAGCCTCTAAGCACAAAGTATTCTTAGCTATTCAAACCCTCTGAGAGAACAAGGTGGCAAGTACAACATCAAGTGTCCTACTTGAAGAAGAAAGTAGTCTTTTTCTGGAGCCAAAGGGAGTTTGCAGGAGACATCCACCCAACAACCGACAGATGGGCTCTCCCTTTTGTTCACCTGTCTCCATAAGAAGGCAATAATGTTTCTCTAGTGCCCGGGAATATTGCACAATCACTGTGACTGTTTGTTTTAAATCAGTAATTAGTGTTGCCTTCTAGATGAGCCTCCCTCTAATCCAAAGATGGTAGCTTAGATTTCCAGCCTGACAACTCATGCTTTTCTAATTAGTTGACTGGATAGCCCCATCCTTATCTCAATGTACTACTAAGTGTCTCTGCAGAGACTCCTTCCACACCCTCTATACAGTAACTTTAACTGTCTTCTTCAGACCGAGTAGCCACCACACCTCTAGTACTCACCAGGACAGCCTTGCTGACAGGCCAAGTCTTGCTCATGTGCAGCTTCCCTGCTGGAAGCTTTATTAGGTTACACAGAGGGTTTTTTTCCTCCTCCCACAGCACAGGCCACGCTAAAGAAGTGTTTGTAAAACTCCCTACTGTTGCAGGCAGTTCACCCCCAGAACCACCATATCTGGCTCAAGGCTTGCTAGGACTCCACTAAATATTAGCTCTTCTTCAGACCTGCTTGGAGTCTACTAAGTGGTTCATGGTTAAAGTACCAGGACACAACTCCACTGCTATGAGGAAAACTGAGGCAGATTTCTAGAAGGAAGAAGGCTGAAAGATCTCCAGGGCTTAAGCCAACTAAGGCCTTCTAGCCCCCACACAATCCTTCTAGGACAGATGCCGGCTGTGAAAGTTGCATTACCCTATCCTGCGTAAGATGAGAGATAAGCTTCAGATAACAGGAATTCTTATGTCTCCACTAAAGGTTAGCACTGCTGCTCGGTAACTGAATACCTCATACACAGCTACTGATTTCAGCAAGGCATCAATCTTCAAAAAATCTCCACAGTAACAAAAGCTGCAGCAAATCAAGATGGCTTGCAGGTCACCTCAATGTGACCCCAACACTCTGCACTAATGGAACCACTTTGCAGAGCGGGAGTAAACCCTTCAAGAATATGGTAGAAAATTAGATGAGCTTTAACATTCTTTGTTTTCCTAATACAACCCCTCTCTGAAATTAGTTTGGTTTTAACTTTGTCCGAGACCAAGGACAAGTCTAGAATGAGCTTTCAAGGTCTTCTTCCTTTTTAACAGCTTGAGCGCTGAGATGCTGGTCAAAAGCCTGTAATGTTAGGAGCTGCTCTGTGTGACCCCCCCTTGTAGGCATCATCCTCATGACACTTTACTCTGTGCATAGTACCTAAGCTGTGGGCTTGCGTGTACAAAAATATTCTTTTCCCCCCCATTCTAGAAATCTAACCTTACCTCAGAGCCTGCAGACTCCAGCTCTGACACCTGTGAGACCCTGGCCAACAAACCATACAGCACTGGCTCTCTGACTTCCAGCTCTGCTCTGCAAGCTGGAAGGTGCACAAGGGCCAAGGGTGCACAAGGCCCCCGAGGGGCTGTGAAGGTGCATCCCAAAAGAATGGAGGTGGCATCCAGCCCCCTTCCTACTGCAACTATGAGTGCAGGACAAAACTTTCCAGAGTCATTCCTAAACCTCTCTTCCACAATTCAGCAGCAATATTGGATCACCTGGAAGAATAAGGGAAGAAAATAAGAGACACTCACCTGTAGCCTCACGTGGGTAAAATGCTTAGCAAGGTTTGGAAGTAGAACACTACTGAAAATTATAGTAGGGTGGTCCATCACTCGCCAGATTCCTAGCAGGACAAGTGGCTTCACAGCACACATCCGAATCTTGCAATCTCTATTTGTATTGCAATAGATGAAGCCCCTTAGGCTAAGATCACTAATTTAGCCAGTCCTGAAGATGGAAAGCATTTCTTAATGTACATCAGTTGAATAAAAAGGTGTAAAAAAACCAAGAATCTCCTATTCAGGAGAATTCCTATTCAGGAACAGGGTAGAAATTCAGTGCCTTTCCCAGAGCCACTGCAAAGCAAGTGGCAGTGGGAACCAAGGGCAAGATACCTTAAGGAAAGGAAAAACCCCTACCACCACATGCTGGTACATGACCAGGATAATCTAGTTTTAAAGAGATCAGCAGGTCTGATAGAAATTCCATACTCAACAAATCCTCCAGGACCTTATTATCCCTACTGATGTACAACTGGCTAGTGTCACAAAAGTCAGTAAGTTTTTGTGTACAAGTCCAAGCCAGAACTGCCCTGGAAAGAAGTACTTGAGAGACAAGTGCTAGGAGTAAAATGACAGGTTGGAATGGAAAAATAACACACAAGACCGTACCTTGGGTACAAGCCCTCAAGGGATACTGGGTGTCCAACTAAGCACTCTTCCCTCTGCACCCTACATCGTTTTCTCAAAACATGCATGTGTATTTTAGACAATCTTAACAAAACGTGTGCAACATGGGAGTAAAGACGGAAAAAAAAAAGAAAACCTGCACTTTGTGCAGTCTACATCTCAAATAAGTTCCCTCACAGAAGAACCTCAGGCTGCTAAGCAGATACTACAGCCACAGACAAAAGCACCTCCAATTCAAAGACAATGACCTGCACGCATACTTGTGACAACAAGTCATGCCAAGATGCTGCTGATATGAAAACCAATCAGGCACCCAAAACTGAAGAAGGCAGGAACTCAGGCAGAAGCCTATAGCAGACTGTTTGTGGGATGCAACAGCAGCAGTTTTTAAAAAAGTTTATTTTCTCAGTCTCTCTTCAGGCTTCCCAGCAAAGATCCATCTCTTCCCCCATTACTCTAACCACAACCTTGTCTGCATGACAAAACAGGGCTCTTTGCCTACCTTGTTCTCCAGGTCTGTTGGCCAAGGACAGAATTGTCAGCAGCAGCTGGATTTCAAATGCTGACAGGGACCAGCAGAAACCAGCACGTAGGACCAGTTCAGCTCCAGGGAGGGTGCTGTCAGTTAGCCCTGCTCAGAGGCTAATCTAGAAGCGCAGAGGGTCACCCTCTATGCTCAAGCGTAAGCAGCTGCTATTCAGCCAGACATTTGCAACCTCACATAAGCCGATGGCCAAAGAAATTCCCCAACACAGGCAGCAACAGACTGTAGAAAGCGACCACTACGTTTAAGATTTCTAAAACAGCGGGTGGAGGGAGCACAGGAGATCGAGGAGGAGAAAGGGGTTTTGTTTGACAATACCACGAATTGGGCTGAACTCTAGTGGCAGTTAAGAAACTGCTGGGCTAAGACACCACCTGCAATGTGACAGGCAGAGAGACATACTTGTGGCTTCTCCCTTCTGCTCAGCATCACTTTGAAACACATGTCAGAATGTGACTCCATTTTCATTAGATCTTTGCCTCACCAAATCACTGTTGGTTCAATTTGGCTTTCTGAAATATCTTGGACTCTAAAGCATCTACAAGCAAAGCGTAAAGAGAGGGTCCCAGCTTAAACCTGAAACACAAACGCTGCACCAGGGACTGGCCTGGTTAGGCTGCTTAGCCTATTATTTTGCCGGTGGAAGAAACAAATTAGAGATTTTTAAATCTGCCCACTCACTTCCAATATACTAATGATGATGAGTCTTTTCCAACAATTAATTTTGCTGCTCCTACTTGGCATACAGTTCCTAGAAGCAGAATGGACAACTCACTCCTTGTGGAGCCAAACATGCAGAGATTTGATTAAGTGACAGAACAGGAAACCAGATGAACTCAAACACTGACCATGAATTGAGATCCAGTCTCGGAGAGCACATGCAGCCACTCACATCACAAAACCCAGCTGTTGCCCTCCTATAATTTCAACACTTTCGACTCCGTCCAGTTCATTTGGGTTTTGTTTTATGCAAGAGTGCGAGGGCTGCCGAAGAGAGAAGAAAGTGGTGTCTCATGTTTACGACAGAGCCAGACACCAGTGCAGCACAGAATGCCAAGGAACTTGCGTGCGTTTAGCTCTTCAGTACCCTGCTATGCAAAGCTCTTAACCAGCTCACATCAGGCTTTCAGACAGCTTTGAGGACTGATAACAGCTAGGTCCAATACACTGTATCCAAAACACTGAACAAGCTCTAGGAAACATGCAATGCAAACTTCAGGCCTGCGCAGGTTGACGAAAATGAAGAAACAGAGCTAAGAGCAACATGAAGAGTACACCATTAAACGGCAGGTTAAAGCCAAGGCTGTTCTGCACAAGACTGCCACGAACATAAACACTTCATCAGGGAAAGAAGTTAACTCCTCTTCTCGCAGTCAGGCTGCTTACAATTTTACCAAAGTCACAGTCTGAAAGAAATTAATAGATCAACAAAGTCCATTTGATTCACTCAGCTGAGATATCTTTATGTACAAGCCAGCATTTTTTTAATGCACTGGCAAGTGCTGCGTGAAGGTGCGCTGTCAGAATCCAGGAGGAAGCTTCAATTACAACTGCCAGCCGAGGAGGCGTTAACAGCAGCAAGCCCAGTCCAGAGGCACGCCGATGAGATTTCCAGCCCTAGTCTAGGCAAGGCCCGAGATAATGAGGGACTCAGGGCGACAGGTGAGCCAGATCCAGAGTCATTTGAGGCCAGAAGGGTACTCATAATGGTCCACAGCTTCAAATCCACATTACTCTCGCAAAAATCTGCACATATGTTGAAACAAGGAGGTACATGTGAGGGAGGTCATTACTTTATCCATCTCAACATTTCATGTTCAGCCTTTTTCACATTTCTTATAACGCAGCATGACCTGTCCCTAACACAAAGACCATGAGGGTAAGATCTAGCTCCTCATGTTGAAACCCATTACAGAAGCGGCCAGACTTGCTGTTAGCTCTCATCCTCTAAAAACCAACAGCCCTGACCAAATTGCCTGATGGACGGGGAAGGACTGACATGGGAGTTTTGCTGTTTAAGTGTTAAGAAAACTTGATATTTAAGTTGCAGCTCAGATTTAAGATTCCTACAGGAATTCAAAGATGACTGGAGGACGAGCTCATTCGACCGCAGGAGCTCTCTGCAATTGTCCCTCTAGGGAACATCACAGGAACCAGAGAAACGTCTCCATGTCACAAGCATGCTGCTGTCTCACTTCTACCACTGTATGTTATCAGCCAAGTGAAGCAAGGCCAAAGTGTTTAACTTCATGGTGTTTTTCTTCTTGAAACAGAAACTTTTGAAGCTGTCTGATCAATTCCAAGGACTTCACAGTAATGCTACAGGCATCAGTGTGAAAAAAATACACTTATGTTGACAGCAACTTTTTTAAAAAAATGAAAGAAGTGTGACTATGAAATACAGAGAGGATCACCCATGGTGACACAGTTAGTCATTGCTCTGTCCCTCTCGTAACTTCCAGGCTTCAGTCCCACACTAACTGACAGGGTTCAACAGAGAAAACAAGTGCAAGCTGGACTTTGCCAAGCTCAGGACTGCAGCACAAAGGCTTGCTCCATACAGTGAGCTATGCTGCCATGATAAGGAAGACCCTGAACGTGACAGCACTGCCGTTCCATCCTGCACTTGGTGTAGTCCCTTGCTGTAGTGAAAGCGCACCACTATTGGAAGCTCTCAAACATATCCAGCTGCAGCCCCCTCTCCAGTTGCAAATATCTTTTAAATCCAGTTCAGAAGCAAACACCTGCACTTCTAATGCCTCTGCAAGATCTAATTTGGGAACTCCTCATCTAAACAGTAGATTTGCATTGTCAGGTATCAAACGGCAATACTTTGGTTTGTCTTCAACAGCACCCAAGTGGCATCAAGAGGAGCACGTGACAGAAATGTAACTGCTCAAAAGATGTATAGAAACGGTCTGCACTACTCAGCAGCAAAATGGACTCCAACGCGTTTGCCCAAGATGCTGACACAAGTGCTGGCATGGAGACCACATCTCTGCCCTACCAACACCGGCTCAGCACATGCTTCTTTGTCTAATCCATGTCTTCTTTACTAAATGCTGACTTATGAATAAGTCTGCAAGGGACAGAGAGATCACACCTGGGAAGTCTCTGCTCAGCTCCAACACAGGCTTCCCACACAATCTGGATCTTGTCACCCTGCCTCAGTTTCCCACCTCTTTCTCCAGCAGCTGAGCAGGGGAGTGGGGAAGGGGTCAGCTTTTCCCTTCCTCACAGATATCTGAAGATATCTATTGAAAAAAAATCTTAAGCGTAGCCCACAAAGGCCTGTGTAAACACACTGACAAATAACTGTTTTATTTACACAGACTCAGCATCTCACCAAAGGGTTGTCGCAGGATTTGTCTACTGACCAAACCACCTCCTTGTACAGATACAAACTTCCAGTCTTCACCCAACTTACGTTAAAGAATTTGACAGAAATAAACGAAGCAAAACACAGCACGTGCACAAAAGGGCCAAAGGCAAGAGCTGAATCCACCCAAATCACGAGCGGGTTTTCAAAACACAGCAACCCCGAGCCGTCACCGCAACCCCGCACTGCTGCAGGCTGCCTTTCGCTCCCCTTCCCCCGGCCGCCGTTCGTACCAGCGGAGACCCCCACACCAGGCCTCTGCCCCGCGGCGGTCCCGGCCCCGCCGCCTCTCCCGCCCCGCGGGGCCGGCCCGGCGCTGCCGCTGCTGCCGCTCCCGCTCGGCGGCCCCGCTCCGTGCCTGCGGAGGAGCCGGGGCCGCCCGCCCGCCCCCGGGGCGGAGAGGCCGAGGGGCGCCCCAGCCGTTAGGCCC
>WHYT01016365.1:508032-587328 GCA_009806455.1 Tetrax tetrax | reverse complement strand
CTCAGTGCCGGCGGCGGCGCCCGTTGCGCTGCATGGCTGCGCCCGCCCCGCTGCCACGGGAAGAATGGGAGCCAGCGCGCATGCGCCGCCCGCACCCCCCCCCTCCGCGCCGGCGCGTCACCGCCCCGCGCCTCTAGAAGACTCCTGGGCCCGCCGCGCGCATGCGCGCAGGGGTGCGCGTACGCAGCCCCGCCCGTCCCGACGCCTACCGTAGAGCGCGAGGCGGCGGCTCCCCGCGGTAGGTGAGGGGGAAGCCCGCGGCACGGCGGCGGCGGTGAGGTCAGTGCGCGCGCTGCGCATGCGCGGCACCGCCCCGCCCCGCCGCGGCCGTTACGGCCGGGCCCGGTCGCCATGGCGACGCGGCGGGAGCCGTTGGGGCTGAGAGATCCGCCGGAGGAAGGGTTTGACCGGCACGGCGGGGGCAGGGGGGGGGCTCCGCACCGAGTCCCGGCCGGTTTGCCTCAGCGGGAGGCTTCCCGGAGAGCAGCGTTCCCGGCGGGCGGGCCCAGCCGGAGCGAAGCGGAGCTGTGTGGAGAGGAACTCCTGGTGCCGGGCAGAGCGAGCTCGGCGGCCGAGCGCTGCCGGGTAGAAAGAAGCCTGAAGCTGCGTGTCAGTGCACAGGATCCCCCCCCTTCCCCCGCTTTAAACGATTCCCTGTTGAGGGAAACAGTGGCTTGTGCAGTCCCCGTTAAAAAGCTGCATTGAAAAGCCACAAATCCTTTCTCCGAAATGGAATGAGTTGCAGTGCTTCACTGTATGACTGCGGTGAAAACGGCAAACAAACCCCTCCTGCACAGGCTCTTCACAAAGACACGGTTGACCGCTGCCTTCTCTGGGCTTATGTCAGCCTCTCTTGTACTGGTTGTGGGGAACCTTCATTTCACCTCAAACACCCCAGCTGTCCCCATCCTCTGTGCTGCAGAAAGCGGCTGACCCCCCTAACGTGGTGTAACATTGCAGCTTCCAACAAGTACGCACTCTGAGCCATCAAAACACTTCAGATGGAAGGAGCGTATGTGGAAAAAAATGGTTCCTTTTTAGTCATAGCTTCGTGAAATAATAATGCGCTCCTTCATGGCTCACGGTTTTGTCACAGGAATGGCTTTTGGCAAGCACCCTCCAAATAACACCAAATTTGCTAACTTGTTCTTTTCCACCATCAGGTTCCAGAGCAATATGTAACTGCTGCTTTGCATGAAGGAGCCAGCATAGGTCGAACGTAAAAAGTGGAACAGGCGGCACAGATGTTGAGAGAAAGCTGGGGATATTAGTGCTTAAAAGGATGGCAGATCTGTGTAAACTGAAAGCAGGCGATGACAAAACAGCTTTAGAAATTATGGTGGTTCTTACCCCCCAGGCAGTAGCTAATCTTCAGAGAGCCCTAACTGGCTAAGTACCACCCAGGGCAGAGACACAGCAGCTCTGCTTCACCTGCTGCGGCTTTCCAGTCCCCACATGGCTACCCGTGTGCGCTCAAAGGGACACAAGCTCTGTGCCAAGTGCTCTCCCTCCCGAGCTGGGCAGTTCTGCAGCCAGGACTCCAATTGTTTGCCCTTCTCTTGTTTTGCAGTCTCCTAAAAGCAGTTGATGGCGGGGTACGATCATCAGTACATTAATAAAGCACTGATCATTCCACAGCTGAATCTGTTTGAACTATAAGCAAAGTTTTCTTGAAGACTCCCCCTCTGTTACCTAAAATACCATCACATTCCATTTTGAGCAATAAAATTAGATTAAAATTGATCAAATAGTTCTGTTAGCTGAATTATGATAAGCAATATTTCATTTAGCTTTAGTAAGAAATCAATATTTGTGTATCACACATTGGCTGTGAATTCATTCTCTTCAGTGTTACAATAAAGAGGCATTTACCTCGGAAATTTCTGAATACTGCCTTCTGATATAATTGAGAGTTTGCCCCTTTTTTGTCATAGATTATTACTTCTGGCAATTTTAGGGTCACTGTTTGGCAGTGACCAAAGAAACGTTAAGAGATGCAGTTGGCTTGGGTTTTAAGTACTTTTTCCCCCCTCCTAGATAACACTCGCACAGAAAATATAATTTTTATTTCCTCTTTTGTGGCCAGAATTCAGGTGACAACCACACAAAACTTAGAAATCTCCTCCCTGTGTAATTAAGAGAGAGACTGTGAACACGGTCTTTCTCTCCGTGTTTTCTTCACATTTTTATTATAAAACAGGTAGAGTCTCTGCACAGAAATAAGTTTCTCTGTCAGTTAATCAGCTCTAATGTTTGATTTTTTTTCTGTTATTATATGACCATCTCCTTGGCTCCCCAGAGAGACCTTTAGAACAGTTTATGCCTATACTTGTAAGATAACCGAAGTGCTCCACCAGCAGCAGCACTAATGATGCCTGGTTTCCCACAGATCTGTGTTCTTTGTCCCTCTAATCTGCCCTGCTGCCTCAGCAGCCCTACCCTCCTCGGTGTGTCCTGTGACGCTCCCCTCTAAGGGGACACGGGCAGCACCAGGTGCCGTGAGCGCGGGGCTGTACACGCTTGCAGACTGACGGGCAGGCTGCTGCCAAAAGAACCACACCACTCCCGAGCTCCCTCCTGCCTTTCCCTGAGGCTGGCAATGATTATTCTTCTCCTCCAGTTCTCATGAAACGTGAGATTCTTTCCTCCTCCTTAAATGCTAAGAAGGAAAAAAGGAGAGGGCTAGCCTGACAGCTGAATAAAAACAGACTGATCACATAAGCCTCCTTTTAATTAGGAAAAGAAGTCTAATATATTGTAACCTGCAGGTTTCCTTCAAACTTTATTAAAGTAGGCAGTGAAGGCACTGCTCTGATTCTTGCTCTTTAGGTTTCTTAAAATTAATCACTACTGCATCACTATTGCACTCTATCACACACTACATTGCATGCTTCATCCTGCCTTCTCTAACAGAACACTGTCTTTCCATGGATTTTATTTTTTTTTTTTTTAGCTTTCTTTCAGTCTCACAACATCTCAGTATTCTTTAATTCAGCTCAGAGGAGGCTCCTCTTGATTATACTGCGCAGTCCATCAGTTTTCACAGGGACGTCAGTCTGCATCAGCTCTAGCACCATCTCTGACCGACCTGTGCGTCCATTGTCTGTGACAGTTCACAGTGGAAACCCACCATGAAGGCACCCTGGGATACCCCGCGGGCAACTACATCTAAGTTTCCGGGTGGAATCAAATCTGCGTGGATACCTCAGCTTCTCCAAGTTATTGTTAGGTAACAACAGTGCTATTTCTAACCAGTCCTTGGGGATTCATCCTGCAGTGCAGAAAGGATTCTCTAAATGAAGGAACAGCAGTGACTACTGGAGGAGCTTCTACCATCACACACGTCTGCTTGACAAGGACTTCACTACCAGTGGTTTAACAGCAGGCATTTGGGATTACCCTTATAAATAACATACCTAGATAAAGGTACTTCTTACTATGCTCTCATTTCTGAAAGATCTGCATTTACTTACCTATCTCGCACGTGGAGCTCCAACACAGACTGGTGCAGCAGAGCGGTAGGGACATCTCTCTCCCGAGAGGGTACTGTTCCCGTGAAGCAGCACGTATCTCTCTCATCAGCCCACCTGCAAAGTACACTGTTCTCTGCTTGTTCAGAAAGGTCTGGTTTGTCATGAGTAGGAGGTGTGTGCCTTTGCACATGCGAAAGAAAGCACGGTCCATTTGCAAGATGAGACAGGAGATCAGCTAATGGGCATCTGCAGTGAGGGCGCAGAAAGCTGAAAGTAAGGGCAAAGTAAAGCAAGAAAGCCTTTTTAAAAAAAAAATAAATAAAGGAATGTATGGATATTCTAGCTTACATTTACTAACACCGCTCTTTCAAACAAAAACATATCAATAAAACAGAAGTAGTGGGAAGCAGAGGGATGGATTGGGAGGAAGAGAGATTCTATTTCAGCAGAAACAGACTATACCTGAGTGACCTGCTCTTCCCCTTTCCTTCAGGGCCCTTTTGCACAATGTCTGCTCAGGAATCTGATGTCTGAGTGCTCCAAGGAGAAATGTATTCATTTATGAATAACAGTATGATGATTGTGCTGGTTTTGGCTGGGATAGAGTTAATTTTTTTCATAGTATTGAGTATGGGGCTACGTTTTGGATTGGTGCTGAAAACAGTGTTGGTAACACAGGGATGTTTTGGTTACTGCTGAGCAGTGCTTACACACAGTCAAGGCCTTTTCTGCTCCTCATATCACCCCACCAGTGAGTGGGCTGGGGGTGCAAAAGGAGTTGGGAGATGACAGAGCCAGGACAGCTGACCCCAGCTGGCCAAAGGGATGTCCCATGCCATATGACATCATGCCCAGCCATATAAAACTGAGGGAAGAAGGAGGAAGGTGGGGAAGGACGTTCAGAATGATGGCGTTTGTCTTCCCAAGTGACCGTTATGTGTGATGGAGCCCTGCTTTCCTAGAGATGGCTGAACACCTGCCTGCCGATGGGAAGTAGGGAATTAATTCCTTCATTTGCTTTGCTTGTGTGGGCAGCTTTTTCTTCACCTATTAAGCTGTCTTTATCTCAACCCACAAGTTTTCCTAACTTTTACCCTCCTGATTCTCTCCCCTTTCTTGCTGGGGGGGAGTGAGCGAGCAGCTTTGGGGTGCCTGGTTGCCAGCTAGGTTTAAACCATGACATGCTGTAGTTGCCCACAGCAAAGGAAGCAGCATCAAAGCCTGGTTGTCCCTGGGTTGCTTTCCTAGAGTTGAGCACAGCTTTATGTGCTGTCCCAACTTGATTACTTACACGGCTAAGGGAGAGAACAACCTCACCTAAGTCAACGTAACACTGCGTCTCTCCCTTTGCCATCTCCTGGCACTGACACCTCCTGCACACGTCACCTGAACAGACTTGTGCAGTGCTAAGGAGAAGGCTGGATGGCTGCTGGCACAGAGATAAAAAACACGGGCCAACACCAGGTGAAGTCCAAGTACCCAGCTTCTGGGGGCTGTTGATCCCGCTCTGGAATGGGCTCCCTGTGTGATTCACCTCCCCTACGCCTCACTTACCTGTGAAAGAGAGAATGCACTCCTTGTCCACACCACTTGAGAAAAAACACTTGAAGCAGGGAAAGCACTAGCTACTTCAGGTCAACATTAAATTTAATAATTCCTCGTTATTTCCTTTGCATATGACAGTTGTCACAGCCCCAGATTCGAGCACTTTCAGCTCAGACAATATGCTCCTGCACTGCTATCTTTAATTGGCACTTTCCTGCCAAGCCTCAGCGTTTTACATTGGGCTTTTTCCACGTGAGAGCTGCCACAAACAAAGCAGCCCGCTGACCCACTTAACTCCCACGTGAAGGCACATGAAGCTTTGCTTCGGTCACCGAACAGAAAAGAAAATGCGAGAGCAGAAGGTTTTGATTAAAGGGAAGTGAGCAAATGGCTTCAAGGCTCATCGTGTGCACATGGGCACATCTGCATGTGTTCACTCCTTGCAGAAATTTGGTCACCCAGGGGGAAACATCACATACAAAGCAGGTAGTCCTCATGCCATGTGAATTGGGCTTGAAAGGAGTTTTCCCATTGGCACGAAGGTCCTGTGAGCCATGTGACACCCTCACGGACCTCCTCCTCCGACCCGGCGTGACTGCCTCCAGGGAGGCAGGGGACGGCTCATTCTCCCTGGCCAAAACATCAAGGAAGGTACCAATTAGTGTTAATTGTGGCATTCTTTGTTTTGTGACTGGAGTCTGAGCTGAAACCCCCCAAAACTGGACACAGCCTACTAGCAACAGCTCTCCACCCTTTCTGACCCCAGCTAGGTTTGATGCAGTAGCCTAGAAGGTCTCTAGTCTTAGCAAGCCGTAGGCACTACGTCTCCTATTTGCATCGGAGACCATATTTTTCCTGGCTGCCCTCAGGCCTCTGGGAATAGATATTTACAGGTCAAACTAACAGGAGTCCTATTTTTGTCTTGCACTTAATTTTACATTAAACAACATTTCAGCCCCATTTCCTCTTCCCTCACAATTCCCCATTTACACTATCTGAAATGGATTTATCTCTTCCTGTGCTTGTTCTCTATAGTCATCTGCTGGTGTTATTTTATCTTTTTTCCACCACCCAAACTCTTACAATTATGCTCATATCTCCTTTTTTATACTTGCACATCACACATGCACATACCTTAGCAGCGTGGGTTCTTTTAATCTTTGGAAAACATTTCCTTTTTATCCTCACCCGAATATTAAGCCAACTGGAAAGTGACACATCAAGGTTAGGAATGCAGTCTGCTTCTGACAAGGAAAAAATGCTGAGCTTTGCAAGAGAGGCTAAGTGGATTAAGATCCTTTTTAAAGATTAGGTCACCCTTCACTCCAAATGCAGATTTCTACTGAAATTAATGGAAGCTCTTACAAAATGCAATGGGAGGGCTGACATTGAACAGCAACACAGCAAACATAGACCGGCAGCCCACTCAAAACCGATTGTCCAAATCACCGACTCCAAATGAGTCTTAACAACCAGCTGATTGAACCTATACTACGTATTAACATGGCAGGATTTCATCTTGTAAAATTATGAGCTGATGGGGAAAAAAAGCTGAGCTAGTAGTTCTCAGGATAAAAACCTGGGCTGTGATTCATCCGCTGTGGCTGCATTGACATTACACCAACGGGCAGGTTTGCCTTAGGAGGATCCGTACTGCCTCCAAAACCAGTCCTTTGCACTTCACAAAGCTCTGGCTGCTCCAGCAGCTCCAAACATGGATGGTTTGTTTTTCAGGATACGATTCAACAGAATGCACTTTAAGCATTGCCCAGCTAATGAACTGCAAACATTATGTCTTTTTGTTGGATAGCTGAGGGAAAAGCCATTTATAGATTTGTCTCACATTTCCTCAGCCCATTGCTTCTAGGCAGATGAACCCAGGCAGACCTGCAAATGCAGCCCAGCAGCTGCAAGTCATACCAGATCCCTTCCAGCTCTCACATCAACAGAAATTAAAATCTTGCAGGTAACAAAGCAGCTGTGCTGCTGCACGACTGGCAGAGACCCCTGCTTGCTCCCCACTGCACAACTGCCTTTCGCAGGGCGGGCTGGCGAGAAACGGTAACTCTGAGTACACACAGTAAGCAAGACAGAGAAACAAGGCGCTGCCTTCACTCTCAAAATGGTGCAACGCTTTCAGCCTTGCGAAGCCACCCTGACAGAAGTAACTCTGGTTCTCTGCTCATTCTAAAGAAACCATACACATGGAAGCTGGGGGTGTGTGCAAGCACTTGTGGGAAACTGCCAGCAATGCCACACTGCGGAGCAAGCAGACCGATTTCCAGGTCTGTACCTGCTCCCCAAGTCCTCCTCTCAGTCAGCACTGCAAAAACGCACAGAAAAAAAAACCCTAGAGCTTTCCAGAATCACTATCTTAAAAACCATTTTTATTTGTTCTTCTCCTCCCTGTTCTATAAAATAACAATTTTCAAATCCAGGCCAGGTCCTAGACCGTATGTGATGGGTCAAGTGCAGGGTCAAATGTGCAGCCTCAGAAAGGAGGTGACCCCAGCTTCCACTGCTCGCTGCAGACACCCACCTCGCTGTTTCAAAGTCCTGCAGCATTCATCCTCACAATCCTGCCTGCTCTCTTCAGCACCACATTTGAAGACTATTATAAACGAGCATTTTTCTCCTTGATCGGAGCCAAGACTTGTGTAGGAGCTTCTCTGTAGCTTATTCTTTCCCAGCAGCACAGGAGATCCACATAGCTATTGGCCACAGACACTCAGGTGTGTAACGAGTCCAAGCCTCCCAGGACAGCCAGCATCTCTCTCCCTGCCATATGCTTAATTAATGCTGGGTGGGAGAAGTGATGAGAGGCTTTGCTGCACCCTGCATGGGAGAGAATGTTTCACTTTAGCAATTCTCACTCATGCAATTAACCATTTTCTCAGCTTGCTCTGACAGCTGCCAGCCTTGGGCAGGGAGGGATGAGCCTGGATCAGCGGAGCCAGGTGCGGGTTGACACACAGAACGGCCCTCCTCACCCCGCGGAGGTCCCCCCCATATTTCTGGCCAAGATGGTGCAGATTATTGCTGCCTGGAGTTGGACGATTCAAGACTTTGTGGGTAAGATTGTAAACTCTGGAAAATAGGATGTGTTTGGACAGCGCCTTGGATAATGAAGGAGTCTGGTCCAAGAGACTTGTGGGTATTCCTGGAAAACATCTACTGGAGATCACATCCACTGTACTCCTGTTACCCGCCAGCCCGGCTTCCACCTGCAACACCCTGCCTGGGGCAGGGATGTGCACAGCACCTCGCACCACACAGCCCTACCCTGGCCTGCAGCATCACGCAGGCAAAGCGAAAACCAAACACCCCGGCACTCTGAAAGCTGGGAGAGGAGGAATTTGCTAGAGCTACCCTCTGCCTTGCTGGTGCTTTACTTGGAGAGGAGATGTTATGCCTCAGAGCCACGCACGAATCCTCCCTTGCTCCATGAGCTCTTTGCAGACAGGTTTTAGCCTTGTTCCTCAAGACTGCCGTGATTTTAAAAGCCAGGTATGCAAGCAAACAGGCTTGTTACTGGCAAGAGCAAGCGTCACTTGCCCAGCCTGCTCTCCTCCTTCATTCAGGGCTCATAAGCAAGCACTGACACTTGGACCACGGTTTGCAACACACTCCTGCTGCGCTGTGCAGCCTGCGCATCCCACAGCACATCTAACAGGCAAAACAAATAAGAAAAATATCAAACTGCATCTTTAATTTTGAGCAGTCTAACACCACCAAATTCACCAACGCCTTTTTTTCTAAAGGCGAGCATTGGCTTCATCATTCCTTTCTCCTCTCCATTTTGCAGTCAATTCTGCTTTTTCCAGCCCCCACCCCATTCCTCTTTTACTTCCAGTGCTTCATGTGCTAGGAAATGCTACACACTCGTAAGCCCAACTCCCCTTCCTGCAAAACAGAGAAATCAGAATAAATGAGTGTAAACCAGCACACTTTGCTAGCACGTATGTGTTTCTGAGGCTTGAAAACAGTACTATGTACATAGCTGTTCAGTAGGCCAGCTCCACAAAGTCTTTCATTACAGAAAGGTAGAGAGCTTGGAAGTTATGCCTTGAAACTAAAGCCCCAACACCCATAGCATCCCAGTAAAAACAACTCACAGCCCGCCCTAAAATCAGTGGCCAGGAGGTTCATGTCTGTCCAAGATCAATGAACAAACGACTGGAGAGATGAGAAATAAAAATCAGTGCAAGGACTGAGGCATAACTCATGACACAGCACGTCTGTCCACTTGCTATGGAAACTATGTTTGGCAAATATCAGGTGTCTGAATTTCTGCTTATGTACATCTCCAGGGACAGCAGTGTATTAATAACACAGGCAGCCTAAAAACAGAAACTATCACCAAGAAAAGCTATCCTTCTGCTCAGAGTTCCTTGCTGTAGCCTGAGTATTGTTGTGCTTTACTCAAACAGCACAGAATTTTGTTTCCTTGCTTTCCAGATTTGCCGCCTAAGCTGATCTCAATTGAAGGAAGACCAATAAATAAAAGGAAGGGAAAGGAAAACTACAGCAGGAAGCAAACCTTACTGTAAGCACAGCTTTCTTGAAAGTCTTGCCTTCAAGGCTCGCGCTGCCACAGGAACATGGAGAGCGAGCAGCAAGCAGGGCGCTAGCTTAAAGGCACAAACCTCTTCAAGAGATCCGCAGAAGCGTGAGTCCCTGGAAGTTCACACAGCTAGGCAGGACAGCCCAGGCACAGCAAGCAGCATGAAAAGAAGCCACAGAGCGAAACACAGAAGAAAACAGCAAGCAGACATAGGCTTCCAGGCAAGGGGCAGAATGCTGGGCACTGAGAGGAGCACAGTGACAGAAGCAGAAAAGGAAGAAAGCAACTCCAGGTCCAAAACACAGGCCAAGGGGGTGGGATGGGAAGCACAGAAGGGAGCTGCTTAAGCTTCAGTGAACATGGAACTGCACTGGATAAGTTACTCTAGATAAATTAAGTTTTCTTGAGAGCAGCTTTAACTCAACAGCCTTGGAAGGAGTATTTGTGGCAGCACCAAAAAAAAATGGGCATGTTTGATTAAGATCCACGCCAGCTTTCTCCTGTATTTTTAAAACGTGGTAGACATGTGTTAGTCACACCAATGCAGCCAAACTGCTTGGACTAGACAGGCTTCTTTATAAATCCGGGAGGGCATTTCCCAGGAAACCTTGTGCTGCGTTTGTCAGAGAGCAGCGTGTGTCCACACAGCTGCCCCGTGCTGCCCCCCAGTGTCACACCGCACCCGAGGGACTCCGCTCCGGACAGGACAAAGCCCAGACACATTTCTAGTTCATCTCGACCCAACAGGCATCCTTATTTGCACAACACGACGTTAGAAATACGGATTTTAAAAGAAAACTGCCCCTTCTGGGCAGATGCATTTTGCTTCTCTGCTGCTGCTCTCTGCTGTACGAAGGAAAGGTAGAAAAGTTTTTCAGAGCTGCATGTCAGTTACTAACAGGCAAGTAGTTTCTGACAACCACTCTGATCACGTTTATCTCAAACCTTCGCTGAGGATCGGTTTTCCAGGGATTTGAGGTGTAAACACTGTCTGTTTCACATCAAACAATGCAGAGAGAAGGAAGCCCGCAGGTGTACGCAGCAACACTGCTACTAAAAGGCAAGGACTGTCAGTGACCACTGCGCGGGGAACCCGGGTTTCCCGGCATGCCTAAGATGACAAGCATTTGATATAAAGATGCACTCATGCAAGTGGCTTCCTCTACAGTTTAGAGCAACAAAGGAGAACGATCTAGTTTGTGCCACTGAGAGAATGTCCTTATGGTCACATGATTATTCGAGTGATCAGGCCAGACAGGACAGAATTAGCCAGGCCAATGGTTCAGATTTCTTTTCATCTGCCAGGAGTCCGAATCTTAAAATAGCCAAGGAATTAGTGCCAGCCACCTACCTGAGCAGCTGCTGTTATCACCTGGGCTTTCCTCTGAAATCTTCTGCCAAGCCTGACCCACAGCCAACAGCATTAGAGCGCTTCATCTCAGACAATAAAAGATCAAAGCTGAATATGTGCCACAAAACCCAAACTGGAATTTCTGCAGTTCTCAGATTTGCAATAAAATCCACATTCTAATTGCACAAACTGCATCTTCAAACAGGACTGGGTATCTGCAGTCAGTTGTGACAGGTAACACTGGAACAAGAATAAACGCTGATGCACAACAAAAAGCGACACGCTCTGAACACACGCTCCTGGTGTCCTGGTTTCGGCTGGGACGGAGTTAAGTTTCTTCCCAGTAGCTGCTGTGCTTTGGATTCAGTATGGGATTTTGTATGTGAAGAACATTGATAATACACTGATGTTATTAGTTGCTAGGAGATTAACAACTTTTTTTCCAGCTGCCCAGGTTTTGCTCATGTGCAGGTGCAGGAAGCTGGGAGGGCTATAGCCAGAGCAGTTGACCCGACCTGGGCAAAGGGAGCGTTCTGTACCGGAGGTGTCACGCTCAGTACGTAAGTGGGGTTGGCTGCGGGGCAGGAATCTGGAAGTTGCTGTTCTGAGATCACTGCTCGGGATCATTCCGAGATCACACTCGGTTCCACCAGTGATCACTGCTCAGGTTGGGCTAGGCAGTGAGAAATCGTGCATCATTTGTTTTGTGTATTCTATTATTATTAGTGTTATTTACATATATCTTCATTATCTCTTCCTTTGCCATCCTGTTAAACTGTCTTTATCTCAACCCAAGAGTTTTACTTTTTCGATTCTCCTCCCCATCCCACCAGGTCAGGGCCGAGTGAGCGAGTGGCTTCGTGGTGCTTAGTTGCTGGCTGAGGTTAAACCACAACAACTGCTGACAAAACCTTGCCTTCCCATTCCTGGTTCACCCACCCAGCGGCTTATTTCACTCTTGTGGTGCATTTATCACCCCCTGAAGCAGAAGATATCTGTGTTTCACGCAGGCAGTGAAACTAAAATACAGGGACAAGAGGCTGCTTGTCCCAAAGGACAACGGAACTCCTAATACAGCCCTGACTGCGCTGATTACTGAGCCTCGCTCACTCTGAGAACAGCTGTACATAAGGTAGTTGTCACCATTTGCTCCTTTCTGCAGTTCAGCAAGAAGTCCCTCTAAAAGCAGCCACACTTCACGGGTCCTTGAACATTTTCTGAACCAGGCAACAGCACCATTTATGGCACACAAAACCCCAGAGAATTAGCAAGTTACCTTTGCCTGGTCAGCCCAGAGGTAAAGCGGTACGTCAGTACGGGCATGCCCGAGACCTCTGCAGCATGAAGCACCTTTTACACAAGTGTGTGAGGAACGGACGGTAGCCGTGACTCCAGCTACGCCACCAGCCAACAGAACAGGCACCCTGTGGCCTCCACCGTGGAGTACACTCTCAAACACAAATCTTCTGCCTGCACAGGGAAAGGAACGAGAATCTTGAATGAGAGTGACTTCAGCCATCTTCCTCTGTCTCTTCTCACCACCTTCCTACTTCCAGTCCCTTCCAAATCCTCTGCAACAACTCCACATCCTGGCAAAGGCTGAGCTTCCCAGGCAGGCACTGCTGCAAGCAGGGTTGGAAGGCACTGGCTTGCTCAGGCAGCGTGGTGTCCTACCTCTGCCCTGGACAGTACAGGGAGATCTTGACTGATTACAAACAGATTAAACTCAAGGTATGTCTTCCTCAGGGAAAAAAGTCCCTCATCCTCTGCTATGTGAGCACTCACATGAGACACAGACATTCAGTTAAATGGAAGAACCACTACCAAGAGTCAATATAATTGAAAAATGTGGTGTTTTTTTTTTTTTTAATATAACCCATCATTAATTATAAATGTAAGATACAGCCCACATCAGTGATTTCTGAATGGACAGCCTCACATTTTCTTTCAAAACACTGAGTGCTAAGAGACAAATTACAGAATTAACTAAAGGTTCTGGCACAACTGTGGGCATGTCACAGCACGGGCTCTTGCGAGCACAATGTCAAGAAAATCTTCAAAGGCAGAGAAGACCATAGGTCCCCTGATGGCTAAGGAGGAGGGGGGGGAGTTGTGAGTAGATTCCTTGCCCAGGAAAGACTGAAACAGTCAAGAGGAACCGACCCAAGGCCGCAGAACCACTGGAAGTTCCACCTCAACAGTTTTGGAGTTGAGGAAAAACATGGCTACAGCCATCAAAATTTTAAGTCTATTTCTGGTTCTTCAGGTTCGGTCTTTTTCTCGGCTGCTTCTTTGGTCTCTGCACAGTATTCTTAACACTCTCGGGGGGCAGCTTGAGAGTTATTTCTTTGTCCTCTGCGTCATCATCGGCCTGGGAAGCTTTCCGGCGCTCGAGCACCGTTGGAGTACAGACTGGAGTAGGATCCTGAAGAGATCAGAAAAACACGGTTCATTGCAAAGCAGCTGCCAGAGGAGTTGCCACTGCCTTTGTGGTACCACAAGGCACTTCAGCCCAACTCTGCTTCAGAACTTCCACATGTCAGGCAAAATTGTTTTCTTTTTATAACTAGCTATTTTTGTAGACAGTATTTCTTCAGACAAAAGTGTCATCTTCAAAAAAAGTATATGTGAAAGGCAAATGTAAATTAATTCACATTCTCTAACGTGTCATTATGCACGTTTACTTTCTAAACTTTACATTTCCTGACTCAAAGCACTAAGAAAGCCAAAAGGAAAAGAATCAGGGAGGGGGAAAACAAACAAACAAACAAACAAGTGTATTTGAGACTGGCATACAGAAATGCCACACTCAAGCCCACAGCAGAGCTAAAACACCCCAGCTTCATGATCTCAGGAAGTTCTCAGAACCCAGTTGACTGAATGTATGATTTATCCCGTTTTGCTCACAACCAGCCCTGTCCCAATTATCAAAAGTAAATCCAGTAACATTAAAAAAAAAAAACAAAACCAAACTCACAACAGTGATGAAACAAAACAGAAATGTTAACACCTGAGAGATTTTTCAGGCTGTCAGTGCCCCAGATCTCAGTCCTGAGGACCTGAGACCTCCCTTCATCCTACTGCTAGTTTTAGCTGGCATTAGTTTTCAAGATCTTGGAACACCATCGCTGGAGAGCAGGGGGGACGGGGGACAGTACAGCCTGTAAACAGGGACAGACAGCACTAGACTATTAACGAAGGACGCCAGCAAGGAGATCACTTCGTACCAGTTCAAAGCACAGATGCAGGTGGTGTCTAGGTGACCGTTCCCAGCACCCTGTGTTTCTCCTGCCTCAAGTTAGTGCTGAATAGCAGAGGCTGGCAGCAGGCACACCGCTGCCTGCACGCACCTCAGGACAAGCACTGCTCGTTACAGCACGCTGAGCAGAAGCCTCTCCTGCTAAACGCTCCCACGGGAGCAAGAATTGAGAGAATCCAACCACCCTCCCCTGTTCAAGAGTGTCAATCCAGCTCAAAGGAGCTACTTTTGGCACAAAAATCTCTCAAGCAAATACTATCCAGGTTTCCAGGTGTTGAAATTAACATGAAGAAAACAGTTGCAGACCTGAAACATCTGCCCCAGAGTGAATGGTGGGGTGTGGTGCTGGGCACCACCAGGACTGTTCAGTCTTACCTGGCTGCTCAAAGAAATGTTCAGTTTTGTCTTCTTGGATGTTTTAACTTTTTTTCTCTTTATGGAAAGTGCCTGTGCAGCCTAGGAAGCAAAGCAGATCAGGTGGATCACTACAAGCTTCCTTGTGTGAAGATGCAAACAGTCAATTAATACTTTATAGGTTTATTTGCTTCATAACTACAGAATCTTTGCTAAAGCAATTAGGTTTCAATTAATAAAATTATTCATGGTGCCACAGAGGTGATCTGGTTTGAACAAAATCACCAAAAGCAACAGAAGAAAAGCTGTTACTGTGCATTTTTAAAAAACATTGCGTTGAACAGTATGGCTTAAAATTCAAGTCCTTCACCCAAGCACTCTGCAGATGAGCTTGGTTAGCTTAGGTAAGGTCTAGTGGTGGCAGCTGCAGCCTTGGGACCTGCCTCCAAACACCCACCCAGCTCCCCACGGGACTTGCGAAAAGCCCTGTCGCTCTTCTGCAATCTACAGACAAATATGAAAACCACATGGTATCCAACTGCTTGTACCAACAGAGAAAAGGGAACGTCTTCACTTATTTACTTCTGTAAAGATCAACCCACACGTGCACGTAGTACAACCCAGCCACAGCACAACACTGATTTCCAGGAGCTTCTCTACAGCTCTTGACCCAAGTGAGTCTCCCTTTTTTACCAGTTCCACACAAAACACATGATTTTCTTGTATCCAGCACAGCCTCAGAAACACATTTTGCACAAAACGTTCATTGAAATGATGCCAAACTTACAAATCCTGGGAAGTCGTAATCGAGCCCCTTTTCAGCCAGCCTCTTCCGTAAAAGCCTCTCCTTCCGTAGCAGCCGCTTTGTCATCTTTGCCTTCTGGACGAGTGAACGCACCTTGTTGTACCGCCTGACGGCTGGCTGAGAAGGCTTCAGAAACATCCTGTCACTGCTTTTGAAGAGGTTTTCATGGACCCTTTCAGGAGATATGAACTGACCTGCATCATAAATGTATGACGTTGAGTTCCTGCACAGCCACCCTTGTGACCAGAAGTACTCACAGAACGCTACTCGGTTCTCGTTATAACATGACCCGCTGCTACGGCAGAGCACTAGTACGGCGTTTTACGAACAGAGAAAATGGAAAGTAACAAAATACTCATTCGTAAGAGAACTGATAAAGGGTGGATGGAAAAAAAGAACACTTTTTCGGTTTTAGCCAGAAACCAGTCACAGAAGCTTGTTTTTCAAAAGTTGATGCCTACAGAGCTCATAATACTTTACAAAGCAAGTGTTGCTATCACCATGTCTGAGAAACCTGCCAATTTCATCGATTGTTTAACCAAAAAAAGTCTTATGTCTTAACCGCACAGACAGTAGCTTCAACAGTGATAAATGACAGAATTTCTACATTAAAGGAACTGTCCCCACAGCAAACCCCACCGCTCCCTGGTACCTCATGTCACACCATTACACAACAAGCGTTATCAGCCTAAAGGGAAAAAAACATCGTAGCAAACAAAAGGGTGTCCTTTTGGGACAAAACTTCAGTTAAAATCTCATTAAGACTTCATTTAAAACTTTCATTAAAACCTCAAGATTCTCCAAATAGTAAAACAATTAACACAAATACCTATGAATTTCCTTTGCACGTTAGAGGACTTACAGTTCAGCCTATACTTACACTTCAGCAGTCTTTCAGAAAACAGGTAGTTGTTCATCGTGTCTGCAACGATCTTAGCCACGTCATCAGACTCAAACTCTATAAATCCATAGCCTTTGCTACCTCCAGTCTGCAAGCAACGACAGAAAGAAATCTGAAACAATGCTTTGATACCTGAAGAATGAAATTAAAATGATTTTATGCTTCTGAAGTTATAGCCCATTCTCAGCTATACATAGGTGAAATTGCGAAAAGCACCAGTTTTAGTCCTAAATCAGTAAGACATTATTTGTAAACATATATTTGCACATGAAACAAACTGCTCACCAATACTTATTTGTTAAAAAAAAAAAGCTGCCCTGCATTGCTATTGTTCTGTTCTTGTTACCAAGGGTAAACAGCAATATTAAAATGCAATGATAAATCCAGAAATGAGAAGTTAAATTTATGGAGCACAAAGCATCAAGAAAGCTAAAACGGAGTTTCTTCCATGGCATTACACATTCTACCTTGAATCAGTATATTCTCACGTAAATACACTTCTCATGTAATTGTATTTACTTATGGAAAACAGGGCCTACAGTAACTGTCACTGAAACTGTTTATTTGCTGTCACAGAATCACAGAACGGTTTGGGCTGGAGGGGACCTTTAAAGATCACTGAGTCCAACCCCAACGCCTCGTAAGCTACCGGCCTGATACTCGTTTCGGAAGTTATTATTTTTAGCACAAACCACTGCGCACAGTGCCCCCCTTTGCCCACTCATGAAACTGCAACACAGTTTTCCACGTGGTGCGCACCGAAGGCGGAGCACCGGGCAGACTGGCGACCACACCCGCAGCCGCCGGAGACACCTCGGGAAGGAGTTAACGGAGTTCATTCACCAGATGGGCAGCCTGTGCAAGGACGAAGCCTCAGAGGCTCGAAGAGACTGCATGGCCCGGCCTGGGCCAGTCGGCTGCAAAGGCACCACTGCGTCTCGGGCACTTCACGGCGGGAAGGCAAACGGCCAGGCTCGGAAGGGTCCCGGGCTCTCAGCGAGGGCCGGGGGCCGAGCGGCAGGCCCAGCGCGGGGCTTTACCTTCTTACTCCTCGAGAGGCGGAGCCGCGTCACCGTCCCGAACTGCTGGAAGTACTCGTGGATCTGCGGCTCGCAGAGCCCTCGCGGGAGGTGCCCCACGTACACCACGCCCGGCGTCAGCTCCTCCTGCGGGGCACAGAGCAGCCGCGTCACGACAGGCCTGACCCGGCCGCCCCCCGCCCCGCCGCTGGGCCCTGCTCACCTTGGCCGCCCGGTTGTTGCGGACCCGCTGCACCTTCTGCTGGAACTCGCGCTGCAGCTGCGGCTCCAAGGCCAGGAACTGCGGTGCCGGTGCCGGTGCGGGTGTCGGTAGGGGCGCGGCCGCAGCCACCTCCGCCGACGCGGCCTCGGCCGCCGCCATGCTGCTCGCCCTGCCGCTGCCGGAAGCGCGTCACTGCCCTCGCGCGCGGTGTCGCGCGGCGGCAGGGCTGCAGAGCAGCGGGGCGCTGTCTCCTAGCAACGGGGCACGGCGCTGCCCGTCGACTTCCTCCCGCGCGACGTCGCCTAGCAACGCGGCGCCGTCACCAGGCAGCGGGGCCCTCGCGCGGCCCGGCGGGATCCCCGGGCCCGGCCCCGCCGCACCGGGAGTCGGGTCCTGAAGCACGGACACCTCCCACCCCCGGGGCCAGCAACTCCCCACGGGGCACCCGCCCGCGCCGCCCTCTCTGCCGTCCCTTGGTTCTTTCCGGCCGCTCAGGCAGTGCGCCGGGCAGGCCGGCGCGGCGCGGTCAGGCAGCGCGCCCGGCAGCCCCCGCGCCGGCGGCGCAGAAGGCCCCCCCGGCAGGCGCGGGAGGCCCCGGAGGTGGTGGTGGCGGCGGGCGGGCACCATGTCGGTGAGCGAGATGTTCGTGGCGCTGCAGGGAGCCCTCACCGCCGACCAGGACATCCGCGAGGTGGGCGTGGGGCCCGCCGGGGCCGGGGGCGGGCGGGGAGCGCAGCGCGGTGCCTCGGCTGACGGCGGCCTGTGCCCGCAGGAGATCCGGAAGGTGGTGCAGGCGCTGGAGCAGACGGCCCGGGAGATCCTGACGCTGCTGCAGGGCGTGCACCAGGGAGCCGGCTTCCAGGACAGTGAGTCCCGCCCGGCCCGGGGGAGGGACGGGAGGTACCCGCCGGGGTCCTCTTTCCCAGGATTCGGTGGCGATTGGGCGCTCCTGGGGTGTCCTGCGTGGGCTCCTCAGGCGCTGCTGGTCCCGGGGCGGGTGGGAGGTTTCAAGCCGGGTGAACAGAAAAGCTGCCATTCGCCCTCAGGAAACACCATTCCTGCCCACCCCAGCCTGGTGTTTCCCTGCCTCGGTGCGGAAGAGTGTGGGTTTTTTACAGCTGCTCCCTTTCTGGGTTGTTGAATTGGCTCACAGGTTTCCCTTTAAGTGATGTGCTCATAGATCTCTGTGTTCTGCTAATTCTGCCATCACCTGTTGGGCTTTTGCATCTGTATCCCTTTCCTTACTTCTTCACCCCACCCCGAAAAAGCTGGGATCCTGAAGCTCTGGAGGGTGTTCAGGATGGGGTGGGAAGGGGGGGACTTTGGTTTGTACGAGACTGACTCTGTGTGTGTGTGTGTATAAAATCTGCTTGGTGTTGCAAGACATAAAAAGAATTTGCAGAGGCCGATAAACCAGGAGCTGTCCTTGATGTATGCTTGAGTGGCCATTGGAATTGTTTGGGGTTTTTTTCCTTTCTTCTCGTTTTGAGGTTGGGGTTGTAGCCTGCCTGGTTCCTTGCTTTCAATCCAAATGTGTTTAAGATGTTTGACATAATGTTTCTGGGCCAACCTGTTTCCTCCAGGGCACAA
This sequence comes from Tetrax tetrax, assembly GCA_009806455.1. Taxonomy (NCBI): domain Eukaryota; kingdom Metazoa; phylum Chordata; class Aves; order Otidiformes; family Otididae; genus Tetrax; species Tetrax tetrax. Next base: position 568,244 of record WHYT01016365.1, on the reverse strand, counting down.
GAGCAGTGCTACAGCCCTAGATGCCGAAGTGCTCTTTCTGCTCCCCCACCTCCATTTTTAAACTTACTGGTGAAACTACTGGAATGAACGTTTTTTTCCCTTAAATATTTAAAAGTATTTTTTCAAGTCAATTAATATCTCCTGAGAGAAGAAGCATCCATTCTGACTTTCCTGGAGACCCTTGAGAAGAATTTGGGGAGGGGAGACATCTGGCAGGCCACCCTCTGAAGGTGAATAGAAGAAGGAACCTCACCAGGTGCCGTTTGACTCACCTGCAGAGCTGACTGGCTGCTGCAGCCTGATGATGCTCACCAGCACCCTGGCATTGCAGCTGGAGACCCAGGATTTCTCTGGCCGCCGAGCGGCTACGTGTTTAGTAATGTGCAACCCTGGAGGTTTGAGCTCTGCTGGCAAGTGCAACTTCCACCTATTTAGAAAATCAGCAGTGCTAGAAATTAGAACTGCTAATTTACACAAACATTCACTCATTTCTCTAACCTGAGCAAGCCTGTGGATGCTGGACAGCTGTTTTGCTTGGGTATCAACTGCAGGGGTTGCTTTCCAGCAGTTTGTAGTAGAGATCTGCTTCTGGCTGAGTGTATTTTCATTTGATATTTGATTTCAGGAGAGAGGTGGTCTTGGAACTTGCAGAGTTTGAGAAGAGATTTGTAGTAGTTAAACTAAAAAAATTAGAGAGAGAAGATAAAAAAAAAAAAAGCAACTCAGCTTAACTTTTGTAATATCAAAGATAATGAATGCATGCTTAATTAATAGGTTAGGAGTTAACTCATGATAACAGACCTGTCAGTTTGTCATCAATTCCAAGCATAATAAAGCCAATAAAGGTTTAGATGAATAAAGGTTTACAGCAGGATAATACAACGCCAGTTAACAGATGTCATGTTTTAGACTACAGTTTTATTTGAGAGTGGTTGTAGTTCTGCGCCCAAATGGCTGTCTGGCTCACTACAGCATCTCGTTGTTTGAGTCAGTACCGCATTTTGACTAAGCAACCAGGATGGTTCTTCCTTAGTAGATGAAAAAAGGGATAAGGAATGACTTGTAACTGCAAGAGAGAGGATGATTCATTGCCATGGAGTTCTGGCCAGACTTGGCAGCATCGAGACTTTTTTAGCCGTATATTTATTTATTCCAAGATGTAAGAAAAACTTTGAATAAACTGAATTGAACTATAAAAATATTAAATGCTAAATGAACTGTATAACCTAATAACTAATTATTAAAAAAGCCAAAATACTGTTAATTACTACAAGTTCACAGGTGACAGTAACTACTGGTGGTTGGTGACTGCAGCTGTATGGCGGTGGATGGCTTAAGCTGCCAGCAGAAGCTGTGTTGCTTGTTGTGCTCCCTCCCTTGCGCCAGCGTAAGGGGGAGATGACTTTCTCTCCCACAGCCTGCTGGTTGATCCTTTGTAATTGTTCTTGCATCATCAAATGAGGGAGAGTGATGAAAACTCAGGGAGACAACAGCCAGCCAGGGAAAGCAGGTGAAGGATTTGCACCTGGCTGAGCAATCTGCCCTCCCATGGGGAAGCGTGAGCTCTGTTAACAGAACTATGGGATAGTTGGCAGTTCAGTGAGGGCAGTTCCTGGTCCCAGTCAGCGGTATTTAAAAAGTTATCTTGCACAATGCCTTTCCTCTGTTCTCTGAGGACTTAAAATACCTCTTGGCTAGAACAGTTTTTATTGAATTTTTCATCTAACCTCCTTCACCATGGGGCAGCCACCTACCCACAGACAACAGCTGTTTCACGGTGCCGGTTTCTCTGTGGTGTGTCCTTGCACCGAGTATGAGACTGTTTAGCTGTGGGATAAGTATTTTCAGTCGTAGCCTTTATTCAGCTGGGGGAAAGGGAAGGAAAACCAGCAGAGCCTCAGGCCAGCAGCCTCCAGAGCAGAGTTAGAGAATCTTCTCAGCTTCTGCTTCCTCTGCTCCCTGTCCAAAATGGAGTTTGAGAACCGCTCAGAAAGGCAGCGTGTGCTGCAGGCTGTTGTTAGCTGACATGAGTCTTGAGTGACAGGTAGGATCTTCAGAGGCTGAAAGTCACCTTAGTATGTCTTTGTCAAGTTCAGCAAACCATCAACGGCGACATCCAAGGATGCACAAGCATAGTTTGAAGGTGGGCAGTTATGTGAATATCATTGGGTGCTGTTGTCTGAACTTTACAGCAGAGATTGTTTATATTTGTCACAGGTTCCTTTGTCAGAAGCCAAAGCGTCACCCCAGCTGCCGTGTGACGGCTTACACAACTGAAGCAGAGACCATAGTTTGAGGATGGTGTTCAAAGGGCAGGTGTCAGTGAGCTTCACACATGAGCAATTTTGCCTTCTGCTTCTTGAAGTTTTTATTTTTAAATGTCCTCTTATTTTTTTTAACAGAAATTATGTTTTATTAATTGAAAGACATTTTTTAAACACACTTAAGTGACTCCTCCTAGGGCTTTTTGATAAAAATAATTCATCAGAGCTTTCAGATCTAGCTCCTATGGATCTTGTTTAAATAATCCTAGCTTCTGTACATCAAGGTGCAGGAGAGCCTGTCAGGTTGATCCTCTGCCTTCCTTGGGTCTCGCCCAGGATTTCTGAGAAGGCTGCAGTTAAGAAGTACTGGTGTGATTGGTTCTGTCGGGCGCTGGCGCTGCCGGTGCAGTGTGGCTGTAGCTCGTATCAGTAAACGGGAGGTGGCAGAGGTGGCAGTGGGTGGTATGTAAACAAGAGGCCACTTCTCTGCAGAGGTACAACATACATTGGACAGGCTAAAACCCAGTTCCTTCAAATCCATTGCGAAAGCAGGAAATGCATTTTCCTGAAGGGTTGTTGCATATAATGTAACCTAACTCTGATCAATAAGAAAAAAATACCACATTTTAAAATGGAGAAGGAAAAGTTGCTTTTTCTTTGACTGTACGAGCCGTTTGGCAGTGCTGCTTGGGGTGTGCGCTTTCTTTGGGGCCAGCTTCTCTGCGCAGTGCTGTTCTGTTTGTGATCTGGTTGCGGCTTTTTCTTACAACCCGCTGCATTAGAGTGCTCTCCAGAACGTTTTTTCCTCTTTGTGTAATACACGTACAACCCAGCTGGCACCCCTCTGTCCACACAGCTGAAACTCAGAAGCCCTGTTACCAGCTCGTGCCCGGTCTCTGCAGTGCTGCCCTAGCCCTGCCATTCCGGAGTGCCGCTGTGCGGGTGGGCTTGTAGCGTGGGGCTTTACCTGTGTCACTGCTCTTGCTGGCTCCCTCCCTTGCCCCCCAGTCTCAGCTCTTCTACATTTGCAGACCCTCAGATGAAATTGCCCCTCTGCTACCTCAGATGCTTTTTTCAGCCTTTCTCCATCTCTGCTTGTCACCTCTCCTTCAGCACTGCTTGTTTGTCACCCCGCTCAGCGCGTCACCAAGCTCCTGTGCTCGTTGGTTTGATCCATAGGCAGACACCGCATCGACTTCGTGTTCCTCCGTTCCTGCCTCCGTCCGTTTGTATCCCCCGTTGCCTCTCGGTCTGTAGGCTCTGTGACCTTTCCACTGTTTTCTCTTGTCAGTGCGACAAGTGTGACATTGGTGCGACAATGAATATTTCTTGGATTGGTGTGAATGTCAGTAGACTATCTGGGACAACAAAGGAGCACACATAGCGCTGTCTGCATTAGAAAACTGCCTGTTTACAAAACCCTGTTCTCTGTCAAGTACTGAATGTTGCGCTGTTTCTTTTTCAGTACCAAAGAAATGTCAGAAGGCTCGTGAACACTTTGGTACAGTGAGAACACAGCTGGAATCTCTGAAGACCAAGTTTCCCACTGATCAGTATTACAGGTGTGCAGGATCACACACAGCCAGACATGGAGATGGGAATTGCCCGGGCATATTTGGCATCATTACTTTGGAAGAATGATTTAAATGTTTATGGGCCCACTGCTGCTTTCAGGTTGAAAAGTAAATTGTGGTAGAGAAGTGTGAGGTTTTTATCAGCGTAGATAAAAAATACTTTTGCTCAAACACTCTGTTTATAGCTTTTAACTAAAAATATCCAGTATTTAATTATTTTCCAAGAAACCTTTTTAAAAAGGAAAGTCCAAGAAATAGATGTTCTGTTGGAGCTGCTCTTGCTTCTGGGAGCAGAGCATTTGCTGCTCCATTAATTTCAGTTAAATTAGGTTTGGGGCATTTCTGAAAAGGGAGCTCTAAATCCGTTGTGAAATGGCTGCTTAATACTGCAGATGCTAAATGAAGTTGTCACCTTTGTGTTTTGTTTGCTGCCAGAAGGGGACAGTGTCTAGCAAGAACATTTCAAAGAACGAGAATCTTGTCAGCTCAGATCTGCTGACAGCAGACGGGAGGGACAGCCCTGGTTATCTCGTGGGCAGGACAACCTGGAAAACCCCAGGGATGGAGTAGGTGTGCGAGAGGTGCGAGCAAAGCTGGCGTCCAGCGTAGTATCCCGGGGGTGACGTTCTGGAGTACCAAGGAGCTGACTTTAAGCTGGTGTCATTCTGATAAGCCAAGAGTATCGCAAAAAGCTATGTGTAAAAGTGGAAAACATAACGTATACTTCAGATATTTAAAGTACTTGCTGACTAACTCTCCAGTAATAGATGTTAACTATTTTATACCTTGACTTGGTGTTTTCTTCAACAGATTTCATGAGCACTGGAGGTTTGTGCTCCAGCGGTTGGTGTTTCTGGCAGCATTTGTAGTCTACCTGGAGTCAGAAACATTAGTGACCCGAGAAGCTGTTGGAGAAATACTTGGGAGTAAGTTAATGTTGTAAACTGAAGGGGAAAAGCTTGTGATGTTTTTAGATGTTGTAGCTTTCAGAGGTACAGGGAAACAGCAGAACTTCATTTCTTCCCAAGAAACAGACTCCAAAATGTATCTGGTATTTGATTTCATTATGTAAACAACACATGCTTTTAGAATGTGGAAATCAGCAAACCTAATGTGAACAAAAGTATTTATTCGTTAGTAAGTTCTTCATCAATGAAGATTATTCATTCAGATGGCATAAATCTATGAAAATAATAATACCAAGATGAGAGGTTATGTTTCTCACTTTCTTCCTTTTGGTGTTTAAAAACTGTGAAAAATATGATTTTTTTTTTATGCAGTAAGATAACTCTGTTCTTCCAGAGCAAAGGATTTGAAAAAAATTCAGGAAAATATTTTTCTAAAAAAGGACTACAAATTGCTCTCCTATTTATTAATGTAAATTCAGTTATGCTGTTGGATCAATTATAACCTATTGCATGTCCAGTTGAGGATGTACGAGATGCTAAATTGAAACGCTGAGAAGAGGAAGTAATTGCATCATGTACAGGAAAAGGCTGACTTTTATTTTGTAATAATATTTCATAAATTTGATATTTCAAATTAGCTCCAGGAAACAAATGCAATTTCAACTCACTGGTTTTGCTCGTGTTCAGTACCACCTGATTACCACTCTGTGTTTCATCTTAGTTGAAGCTGATCGAGAGCGGGGCTTTCACCTGGACATTGAAGACTATCTTTCTGGTGTATTAACTCTCGCCAGTGAGCTGGTAAGGAAGATATTTATACATGTATTTGAATTGCAACTGATCTACAAAAAAAAAAAAAAAAAAGTAATCATGTGTGTTTTAACTTTCCCAAGTTGTTCCTGGAAGTTATGATATGCAACAACTTGATCTGAACTTCTAGCAAAATGCCTCTCTGCATGCCAGAGTTGTTCCTCACTGATATTTTAAGTTTTGAACTAGTCACTTGATTGGAAATCCAGATTATGGTCAACAAAAAGGAAGATCTAAGTAAAAATAATCTGCCTGGAACAAAACTGCTTCATTTGGTGAAGTAACTGATGGGAATAGTGACATGATTTGGGTGGTTTCTGGGCTGATGTTCTCCTGTGCATCTCCCTCTCGTAGGCCAGACTGGCAGTGAACAGCGTCACGGCTGGTGACTATTCTCGCCCTCTCCGCATCTCAACTTTTATCAACGAGTTGGATTCTGGCTTCCGTCTCCTCAACCTGAAGAATGACTCCCTGAGGAAACGTTACGATGGCCTGAAATATGATGTCAAGAAAATTGAGGAAGTGGTTTACGACTTGTCGATCAGAGGACTCAATAAGGAGGCAACAGTTGGTGCGGGTGGAGAGAAATGAAGGATGCTCATTTCAGCGGCGTTGCCGATTACCTCAGATGGTTGCCAATTTAGGAGGCGTGCTAACAAAGCCTTCCGACAGTAGTTTAGAAGAACTGCAGTTGAAAGCTGCTCTCTATTTTCTTACAAAAGGTGTAGTACGGGTGTTAGCTCTCAATGTTTTGTAAAATCATGTCTAGATTAGGGCAGGACGCTCTGTTTCCAGTAGAATTCCTCTGTCAAAACACACGGTGCCGCTCTGTGCACAGCAGCAATAGTAGCTGGAAACTCCCATGCACCGAAATTCTCATTAGTTGTGCAGTGTTGCTTTGCTGCTGTGGCAGTGAGGTGCTTCAGCTGTCTCTGCTCACCCCCCTTTAAGACGTGTGCACAGCTCAGTGCAGATACATGTGATGTTTTACAAAACAGTGTGTAAATATCTATACATTTTTTTAAGACACTGATTTTTTTTTTTGCCTTTTTATTTCTTAAACTTTCACCTACATCAGTAAGGTGAATAGATTTGCGTAACTGTTTATTAACCAGATCTTTTTAAATGGTTTCTGTTAATGTCTCCCCCTTAATTGAGGAATTGGTGAAAATGTTCCTGAGAATTTCTCCATTGGAGCCGGTAAATTGCACCCAGGCACATCTTTCTCTCTCTCTTTCGTTTTTTCCTTTTCTCCAAGATTTTTGTTGCTAGGGAGAGCAAGTTTTTCTCAAACATCTGCTCTCACTGACTGGTATCTGTTTTACTGACATAACTAAATGCTGAGTTTTAATATGATTGTTTGCCTTGAGAACTCTGTGTAACCAATTTTAATTCCTTTTAACTACCAAGGTTTCTGAATAGAGAAGTGTTAACTGATAAACTGCAGGTAGTGTCTGAGTTTCAGCAACCTATATGGGCCACAACCGTACCTGTGTCCTGCGATTAAAAAAAAAACAAAAAAAAACCCCAAAACAAACCACCACACCAAAACTACAGTTCCTGTAGTAAAATGTTTGTATCTTCAGAAAAGAGGAAATTACTAGTTTCAGATACTTTGCATGTAAGGTGTTTGCAAACACCAACAGCCTCTTTCATTTGTGTAAATGGACAGACTCATACCTCCAAGGGTGTTCTCTTGTCCTAAAATGACTTTGAGTTTTGCCATTCTTCTCCAACTTCTGGTGCTGCAGGAGGGTTAAGGAGAAAAAAAAACAACTTATTTAGGAGGAGGAGTACTTCCAGAGGATGAACAAAAACAGTCAAGTTTCTGTGAGGTTTGTTAGTGTTTCAGTTTGTTAGCAAAGATTTACCACTGTTTCAGTTAGGGTTTTGTTTTGTTTATTGGAAGAAAATGGTTTCTTGGTTATTTTGGCCAATAAAAGCTGTTCTTTGATTTTGGCCATTTGGTAACTGCCTGTTGTCTGATTAGGTGTTGTTATTTGCTTCCCTTCCTGGGACCCTACTCTGAAATAGCATAATTTACGTTCAGCCTTCAGCTGTACTTGGACAGTAACGGAATTCCTCAGTTTGGCTGTGCGCTGGTGAATGGCACGTTCTTACCTGCTGGCAAGTGGAGCCTAAGTCAAGCTGCACGTAGTTTTCATAGGCTTTTTTAAAAAATTTTAATCAATTTCACCACGTAAAACAGGAGAAGTATGGAGGAGTTTATCATTACCAAATCCAAGATGTGGTAAGGCTCATCTTCAGAGCATCTCATAACCTTTCCTGTTTGTCCTCATCCTTTGTATCTTATGTCGCATAACGGAGGGAGATGGTAATATCCCTCTTTCACAGCTGAAGAAAATGAAGGCGTAACTTCCTGAGCCCCATGGCAATGAGACCAGCTTTCAAAGTAGTGCTTTGTTCTTGCCCTGTGCCACTATTTGCTTCTTTCTCACTTTAACACTGTGGAGGTGGGAGGGAGGAAGGTGTTTAAGCCAGTTCTACTGCCAAAACCAGAGACTCATGAAACAACACCCTAAGGCTCTGAGACACAGCCGTGAAGACCAAGGTCACACAGGAAATGTGTGGGAGCAGGGGAATTAAAGGTTTGCTGAGCATCAGTCTGATGTCTCTCAGGTCGGAGTGGCATGCAGGACTGGGACGTGAGGCCACGTGACCAGGCGGGTTTCTGGTTGCAGGGCAGGTGTTTGTTAAGGCTTTGTGCTGGCTTGTGTCCCAGGTGCTCCAGTTGCATTTGGTAATGCAACAGGTCTGATTCCTGACATAGGATCCTGTGTGCCTAACGCAGCTTTTCAGTAGATCCTGGATCTGCCAGCTCTTGCATCTTACGTGGTTTCCAAGAGCCAGTGGTGATAACAACAGTGCTGCACCACAGACAGGTGCAGAGGTGCAGATACTGTGGGAGGGAAAACTGGAAGAGCAAGTCTCTTACTTCACAGCTTACGAAGTTTGCAAGGTGTGGGATCCTTCTAAGGCTCTGTGGAGAGCAACTGCATAAGAAAGAGAAATTCCAGTGTTGTGTTCCTGGAGGGTGTTCAGCAAACTGCTCATTTTTTCCAGTCCCTACATTTTGGGAAAGCCTAGCATCTTCCTCTGGAAAACCATCATTTGCAAGAGCCAGGCTGCATAATGGGAGGGAGAAGAAATCTAAACTTCCCTAGGGCTGCAGCAGGGAAATATGTGGACATGCTTTTTGTACCTTCCTCTGCGCAGAGGTAATCTGTAGGACCTTGTGGCCCTGATTTTGAATCTGCGTGTTACTCTGGCCTTAAATGCTAAGTTGTGTTTCTGACCTAGAGCTGGGAGCAGAGGGAAGAAGGGAAGACCCAGACCTGCTCCCTCCCATGAGCAGGTTGGCCAGCAGGGAACGGCAGTGAGATGGAGCTCTGAGGACAGCAGAAGCTTGATGGCTCACGATGAATCAGATCCACTTGAACTCTGAACAAATAACTCCTGTTGGTACTGAATGGGCTGCGCAGCGTGCGCAGGCAGCGGGGAGGGGAGTGAGTCAGCGCAGGAGCAGTGGAGAGTCTGACTCAACAGCCAGCACAGCTTTCTCTGAGCCACTTCAGCCTCAAGTGTGTTCCAGGGAGCACTCTCTTGGATCATATTTGTATTCACTCACAGGTCGGGTTTTTTTCCCTATCTTGACGTCATTTCTACATTGTTGTTTTTTTTTTCTTTTTAAAATTTCAGTTAAAAGGGCACTTAAAGAGCAGTTAATCAACTATTTATTTCTGGCTCTGCCTCTTCATCCCCTGCAGATCAATGAAAGTGCTGACCTGAAACAGTTTGGGAAATAGGGGTGAACAGGGCTCCGTGGCACAGGATGTGGAGTAGACCTTGGAGCTGGTGGTTGAACTGGGCTCTGCTGGAATTGATTAACTGAGTTCAGCAACCTCTTTAAACTGGCACTTCTTACAGCACACATTATCACCTCCAGACTGTCCTTTCCCTGTGACAGCATGCGTCTTTCTGCAGTGAACTGGATCAAGGAACTGATCTAGCTGAAACAATCTTTATTTTTCAGTGGTGTTTGCTCCCAGTCTGGTTCACCGCACAGTCCTGCACGATGAGCCAGCGTGTGAGGGAGGCTTCTTCCTCTCCCTGTGGTGCCAGATTTAAAGTGTTCACTGAGCTGTAACACTACATGGTAAATGGTCTGATTTTCTTGCAGTAATTTAACTGCTTCCAATTCTGTTAGGATTGTGAAGGATTTTCTCTTTGGATAAATAATTATTTCATTTCACTGTAAATTAATTACTTCTGTGCTATAGAGCCTCACTTGCATTTTTCTGCTGGTAAGGTCATTATGCACCAAGGCAATTAAGAGTAGAAAGCACACGGAAGACCCCTGGGGTCTGTGCATGGATATTGACCTGTTACTCAGCAGCAGCCCATCTTCCCTCAGTAAAGTACTGTCACTGGATACTGCCGTGTACTGGTGTGCGTAGGGGCCGCTCAGAGAGCCTCCTGCCTGCTGAATTCATGGACTGTCGTTAAGCAAGTGTTTGATTTTTTGAAAGCAATAGTCCTGTATGATATACATCTGTATGCATGATGTGGGTCAGGCACGAATTACTTGAAGATGGGTATCTCCTTGCAGGTTTCTCTGCCTGCCTGTTTATTGTCACTTCAAACTGTGGCACTTCTGGTTTGTGCTGGTTAGCCGTCACTGGGGGATTGCCCTGCCCAAATGGAAAATGGCTGTCCTAACACCAGTCCTTATCTGAAGGCTTGTTCATCTGCACATTCACCATATGGGTGTACAAACGTCTAACCTGCTTCCATTGGGGAAAACGTCAGAGCCGGAGCCCTGCAGAGTGCTGTCTGCTCCCGAGAAGGCTGCTGGCTCCCATCCCCACAGGGAGAGCTGTCTGGCTGATTCTGGGTCTGCGCTGGGGCCCTGTGCAGCTCTCGCAGGCTTCCGTAAAGTCTGACAACCACCAAGTCCTGTTGGAGACTTCAACAGGATGGCAGAAAGCCTGAAGGGAGGAAAAAGCCTGAGATTCCAGCCCCTGTGAAGCAGTCCAGGGCTATAAAGGCCTTGTGCTCTTTGTGTGTTTCAGTTAGCCCAGTTCACTCACCCCTGTGGCTCATGGGATCTGTTCCGTGACTCTCTTGTGACCTTCAGGCTTGCCTCTCTCACCTGCCAGCCCTCCCCACAATACCCAGAGAGACCCTGGATGCAGTCCTCCCAGGGATGTGACTCTGGCACTGCAAGGGAAGTTCCTGCGCTAGGAGGGAAGGGTTAAAACCACCTCGGGCTCCACTGCCACTGAAACAAAGGGTCGCTTTGCCAGCTCCTACACAGGGCACCTTCCCTGGGAGGGCAGTTTGCAGTCTTGGTCTTCTCACCTGCAGCTGAGATCATTTCTCAGGGATACAAAGCCTGAGCTGGTGGAGATTCTGCTAGGGCAGGATTTGAGCTGGACAGTTACAAATTACCATTACGTTCATCCCTGCTAATGGACCTGGAGCCTAATGCTGGCTTTTCAACTTTTTCCAGCTGTGTAACTGTCCCCAGTCAAGCCTGGGCAGAGACCAGTGCTGGAGGATGCTCTGCCTGTCTTCTGATTCCTCATTGGAGTTCTTTCTTCACTCTTGGTTGAAGAGAAGGACCCTGTATGTTCCTTTTGCTCAACTTTACCATGTTGTAGAAAGGTTTCCCTAAGGGGACCACCTTCAGCTTCTTGAAGGAGATGTCTTTTTTTTCCTAATGAGTGCCCTTGGTGCTTGCCTGGAGTTTTTGGTCTGTGCAGTGTTATTGTCAAAACTTTGATTTTTTTTTTTTTTTTTTTTTTTTTTTTTTTTAGTTGCTCGTACCTGTCTCCAGTCACATTCATATTCTGTAGCAGCCTCTCTGAGAAATAAGTAGTCTTAGTATTGTCAGTCATGACATCTGAGAGGCATAAAAAATATTACAGAGCCCTAGCACAGCCAGTTTGGAACAAATAATTGCTTTCTTGGCTTAGAGACAACCCTGTTCCCAAGTACCCGAGGTTATAATAGCATTTTGTCAGGTTTGTTAATCAGAAATGGAAAAATACAGCACAACTAATCTCCAGGGCTGCCAAGTAAGATGTGTACATGTGATACTGAAAGACCTGGAACTTCCCAGGAGAGGGATCATCCAGTTCAGAAAGGTGGCTGGGGATTATGGAAACCTACAGCCTGGTCAGTGTGCTGACACTCCTCACCCGTCCTGTGCAGTCTCGCTTACGCACCCCACAGCTCGAACTCTTGTAGGGCCAGAGAGATTGTTCTACCCTCATGCTCCCTTTCAACACCTGTAATTTAAAGGCAGAGAAGCAGCTGAGTACACACTGGATACACGAAAGATAAATAACACTGGAAGCACAACCTCTGTCTAGTCTGACAGGTCCAACAATCGGGCTGTCATTTCCCCATAGCAGGCAGTCCCAGATCAAAGAGCTTGTACTGTTCCCTGGCCACAGGTTTTTTAGGACAGGGCTACAGCACCAAGTACACGTCCTGTTCGTAACGCAACGCCCGGCAGTTATTTATGGACCTTCTTTTGGGGAGACTTTGCCTGGTTCAAAGGAAATAGGCCATGATTACTAGCAGCCTGGGAGGCAGGTGTTTCCTGTGATACCTAGAAAAATAATGAATCTGACAAACTGAACAATCACCCAAACGCAATATTGATGCTAAGTATCGGACCTTTTACATATACTTATTGTTCTCTAACCTTTTTGAACAGCCAGGGTAACTGAAGGTATCTTGATCTAAAGATATGACTGTACAAACAGTCCATGGCTGGTTTTGAACATGAACTGGAGTGGAAAAAAATCACTGTGCTGGAAAGTAATTGAAAACTTTCCAGAAAGCAGCAGCTTTCTGTGGTTGTGAAAGCCACTCACTGTTTGGATAAATTAAGCTATTAGGCTTACTGTACTTATGCCTTGCCTCATCCAAACTGCCACTGGAGGTAATGAAGAGAAGGTAGCTGTGCCATTTTGATCTTGGGAGAGAAAACAAAGGTGCTACAAGCTGTTGCTTTTTGCACATTCAGTGAACAAGGCTTGAAGGCTGTTAGATACCGATCTGTCGTGACAGCATCAGAGAAACCTTCCTCCAGCAGCTGCTCTGCTTAGGCATCCATCTATTTGAAAAACAAACAGCAAATTGTAAAAGCAATGCCTCATGCTCTTCACTGGTTCTTCAGTGCATATTTTTGGGGGAACAAACAATTTATTGTCTGAAGACTAGAAATAGCTGCAGGGAACTCCAACTTACTTGGGGGATTCAGGCTGCTGCCCTGACAAGCATTTTGCCAGCTATCACTCGCTACAGCACTCAGCTGTGTGCTGCCACCCTCCTATCTTGGGGATGTCTTTGTAAAGCCTCCAGATGACGCAACAACTCCCATTTCCTCAAGGACAAAACGAAGCACTGAAACGCCGGCTGGTGCAGATGGAGATAAAATGCAGGCAGTACGCACACATCTCCCTGCTGCTGTCTGCCTCAGCACCCGGAGCAGTGTAACAAGCCCCTGCAGCGGTGGCAGGAGGACAAAGCACTGGGCATGGTTTGGAGGCCGGCTCAGGTCTTGAGGCAGTGGTTACTTACAAGACTAGGGCTACCTGCGTGAAGGTAGCCTCTCTCTGCCATCGTTTGTGCGCTCACTGATGCTGGTTGATCTCTGGAGAAATACACAAATTTGGTTCCTTGTGTGAATCCTCCTGTAAAATGAATGCCTGTAACAGCGCTATTTTGTTGGGAGTGAGTTATACTGATTGGCTTTGTCTTTACCCTGGAGGGCTGAAAGAGCATTTCCAAGCTGTCCGCTGAGACCCACCAACCAAAATTCAGGCTCCTTTAATTCAGGCTCTAGGGCTGTAATCTGGCCTTTCCTGTGTAAGTCACAGCGTGACATTTGCTGATCTTGTATCGTAAGGCCACAGTCAGTAGTAATATGCCAGGCTGAAAAGGTTAAACCCTGTTTGCCTTTTTACCATTGTTCAGCTTCGAGTCATTTCCCTGCTGTGGAGCTGAGACAGGCTGGACATTACGAGGGAGCGCTTTTGTGGCCTCCTTTTGGCTTTCATGTCTGGTGCACTGGGCCTGACCTGCCCAGACAGGGCTGAGGCCAGAGCACAAGATTTTGTGCCAGTCTATTGTTGTCCAGTAAGAATTAGGGTAGCAGGCTTGTACCATTCTCCCAGTCTCATTAGGAGTAGCCCCTGAGTTCTGTTCAGGGCATCCAAAGAACAGACGTAGGCACATTGTTCACCTAAATGCCACCCACACTAAATGAAATATCTACTCCAGAAAACAAGTCTTTTAAAAAATGCCCACTTAAAGTCATTGAAACATAATTATTAAAACCTTTTATGTTACTCTACAGTACAATGTAAATTGTTCCTTTCAATTAAATTTTGAAATACACTAGATTACATCATTTAAATAATTGCAAACTTTTAAGTTCTCTATTAGTGGTAGCAGAGCTATATTTACATACACTTCTGAGATATTTCAGATGCAGCGTTATGTTCCAGTCCCTAAGTCAGTTAAATAACAGACTTTCAGTGGAGGTACACTGCTCTTCCACAGGTTCTACACATATTTGGAGTGTACATGTCAGAGAGCAAGAACTCCTTTTATTTCTCATCTGCTTTTTTTTTTCATTGCTGTATGCATGCAGCTGAATCTGAGCAAATGGATACCTACTCGATTTGGATTAAAGATGAAAGACCTTTCTTTTTAAACAAGTATTTTGACTGAATACACAGAGGTGAATAATGAAATAGTCCTTAGGAGTAGAAGTGGAAAACAATTTTCTCCAACTTTCTTCCTCTGTTGCATAATACTGCACCTAATTTTGACCCTGACTTTACCTAATGCTGATGAAATACAGTCAATGGTGGAAACCTCTCTGATGCTGTCAAAACTGGCTTTCAACACGATCCATGCAATGGCAGGCATCATACATCATTCTCCCACAGTGCAATATTCACAAGTTAAACTCAGTAGAGATCTGCTCCTCGAGGGAAGCCCAGCTCTGTTTGTGCATCGGCCACAAACAGGTTGTGAGTCCTGAGGCTGAAGACCAGAATTAGGCTGTAACACTTGCTTCCAGTGCTGCTAAGAGTCTTTGTGGGCCAGGCTGCTCCCTGTGTTGTCCATGGAGCAGCACAAGTTCAAGCCACCGAGGCTCTTGATGGTCCTTTGCACATGGCTCTGGTTAAGCCAAGTTTCCCTGTGTGCTGCCCATGCAGGACTCAGGGCCTGGTGTGGGGGGTACTGATCATGATGTTGGGCAGTGCGTTCCGCCGCTTCTTCCAGGAGCCCAGCTCCCTTGAGTACCGCCTGATTTGCCTGAACCAGTGGTGAGTCCGTGCTCGGTCACTGTCCCGGAACACAAATGCCTCCCGCCTGATCTCAATGAGTTCAAAAGTGTCATCGCAGTCGGGATCCGTGGAGACGATGCAATTACTCAGCCTCAAGGGCTCCCTGAGCAAATGGAACTTCCCGTTATTTTTGTCCCTGATGAGTACCAGCACAGCGTCCTTCACAGGCCCTGGCTCAGCTGACTCCAGGCTGGACTCGGACACACGCTTCAGATTCACCAGGAGGAGGACCTGCATATTCTGGAACTTGAGGGTCTTGCTGCCTTTCTTCACCCACTGGCCATCGGGCGGCTGGGCCAGCTGCAAAGACCCTTCCATCACAAATCGCGTTTCTTCCCGCAGCCAACCTACAGTTTTGAGAGCTGTTTCTCTCATCTCGATGTTGATGACTTCCCTCTTCTTCTTGCTGTCCTGGCGAAAGGAGCGGAGGGTCCACGTGTTCCCCTCCTGCTTGGTTTTCATGTTGATGTGCTCCAGGTGGGATTCAATGCGGCTCTTGGCCTCTCGCAGGCTGCCATGATCTGGGTGGTACTCGGTGGTGGCCTTGATGATTCTGCTGAGCAGCAGTGGATACTTGGTGACTCTTTGCAACGGGGCCATCAGGAAGGACCGCAAGTTCATCCGCCGCAGTGCTGTGTTGTCATTCTGGGAGACATTGAGGAATATTCTGCAGGGATTTAAGAAGAGGGAATGAAATGGTTCCTGTTTTGCCAACAGATGTTGCAATCCTAAATGCAAATGAAGAGTGTGGTGCTGACAGCTGCTGGGGACTACAGCCCCTCCTCGGGTCTTAACAGCCTTGTGAATTCTGTCTTCCTGAAAACTAACAGCAATTTCTGCAGCTGTGCTCAGCAGCAGAACAGTGATGAGGTGCCTGGGACACTAGCACATAACATCCTGGCAGTCTTCTATTAAATCATAAAACAATACTCTTTCTCTGGTACACACTGACATAGGCCCAAGGCAGATACATCAGCTTATATCAGATTACACTAATTTGTAGCTCCTTTCATCATTAGATTACAAAGCACTCTAAACAAGAATTTAGTACCATCATCATTTTAAGCTGTTGCAGTGGAAAGAGAGAAGTGACTCGCCTGACACTGCCCAGTAGGTGAGGGCTAGGAATGGGAAACAAATTCAAGTCATGCGTGCTTCACACAGTGGCTTTTCCCAGTGGAAATCCAAACTGTGCTCTGGCTCCAGGACTGAGCTGTTCTCAGCTGAGCATTATTTGATGACAGTTCAGCCCAGTGGGCAGTGGACAAACACTGGTATCAAAACATACAGTAAACAGCTGGGGACCAACTGGCAGCCTCAGTGGAGATATCAAGGGGTTAATGTATTTTGGAGAGTAAATTACTCTGTTCACCCCAAGAGAGAGCAGCTCATCACTGAAGAACATTAGCATCAAAACTTTGATCAAGTTGAGCTGACAAAGGCTTTGCCCTCAGCCTGGTGCCTTCCTGTCTGCAAGCCTGGAAGAATATTCAAGCCTAGCCCTTTTCTCACCTGAGCAACTCTTTCTCCTTCTCCAGCGCGTTGAGCATATTCACAGAAGAGGACTGCTGAAGACAGTAGGTCTGAAATGCTGGCAGCATGTTGACAAACTCTAGAAATATTTCGCCGATGCACACGGTCATCAGGTCATCATCGCCCTGCAAGCATGCGATACAGCCCCTGCTGGGTTAGCATGGGAGAGGCACGGGGATGGAGCCTGCCTTCAGCCCTATCAGCATGAACCCACTGCGGGATCTGGTGAGCACCAGACAAAAGGTGGAACTGGGCTCACCCTTCCCGGTGGGTGAAGCCATGTGTGGGGAGGGAAAGGAAAGCTGGTCTGACTGCTTGCTCTTTTACACATACAGAGATGTCTTCTCTGCTTCTGCGGGCTCAGCCAGCTCATCAGAGCAGGGGCTCAAAGGCCAGAGGCCAGAGTGAGCCTGCTAGTCAGGAGGGTGTACAGGGGCCCTTCTTGCTGGCAGGTCTGCTCTAAGGCTAATGCAGCAGTGCATAAATTAACAGAGAGCACTTAGAAGCAAACGAGCAGAGGAGACTTGTAACTCAGGTAACAGCCATGGCACTTAACAACTGCTGCAGTTGTTCTCAGCAACAGGCCTGGCTGGGAAGCAGTCTCCTTCAGTTGTGCTCTTACTGGCTACTTCGATGCCTAAATGAAAAATAAATTTCATGGTAAATTGTTCTCTGATTTCTGGATGTGTAATAAAATAAGGGAATAGTAAGAATCTGGTGCCACATAATGCTCTTAGCTTTGTCTAGGCATATGCTCTGCAATCACTACTCGTTTGAGCAGCAAGAGAGAGAGCAGCTCTCTGGCTGCTGGTGGCTTTTTGGTGCAGTACTGAGCTCTGACTGCAAAGGGCAACGTGGAGGAGACCAGGAAACCCACGGCTGTTTGAAGAAGCCACTGACTTAACAAATTATCCACAGGGGACATTGTACCCATCTGTCTTCACTGTGCCAGGTGCATCACAGTCGTTGTCAAAGTTGCCAGTTTTTGAGACATGTGTCCCTCGGTCTGACATGCAGTGTTTCAGAGAGGGAAAGGAGATGTGTTTCCTAAAGAACAAAGCATCTTGGTGAGACTGACACAAAGTGAGGTTTGGTTTCTTGAAGAAAGGAGAGTGTGGAGCTGTTTATGTGTCCTTTGCAGTGACTGTCTGCTGCTCTAGGGTCTTACTGCTATTTCTCTGCCTTCTGACCACCATGCTCACAGGGTGGGAGAGTCCCTTGTGCAAAGCAGGGTGCAACAGTAGAAGCAACTGGTACACAGAGCTGTAAGGGCCAGCTGTCACCAGAGCAGGGAGCAGCCCGTGCTGCCTGGCCCCGCAGCCAGCCTAGAGGCAGGCTGCAATAAACAGCAACCCAAGGGAAATACACCCAAGCCAGCCTGAAGCAAGCCAGCTTAGGGTTGGGTAAGAGCATGGCCTGTGAGCTTGGTCCCCTCCATCCCTCTGGTGACCATACCAAGCTGAGCTCTGTGCCCCCATGGTCACACACTTACTAGCGTCCAAGCTAACTGGCTTAAAGCTAACTTTGTTAATAGAATAAACGAGCCAGACTGCTGATGGCCTGCTAATATCAGTGGCGTTACCAGAGCAGAGAGTGAGGCCAGCAGCTGTGACCTGGCATTTATAATAGCCAAGGGAGGAAAGGACTGGGCACATGACCAGAACCCAGGAGTCCTACCTCCTGATCTCCTGCTCCACTAATGCAAAACCTATTCCTGTCTGCCTGGTTCAGCCCCTGTAGAGCACACAGCATCATACCTGGTCAAAGGCCTGATCAATCTCTTCCTGCAGTACTTCCAGGAAGTTCTCATTGAGGTCGATGAGTTCCTGGATGTTGCTGAAAATGCCTAGGAGCTGCTCCTGGCTCAGCAGCCCAGCTGCCTGCATGGGGAGGTAGAACTCCTCTTTGATGATGCGCAGGTCCTCTCCATAGCTGGCCTCCGTGTTGACAAACTCCAGGACAGACTCCTTGCGCTCTGTCCTGCGCTTGCGGCACTTCTCACAGAGGTCAGCCCGCCTCTGATTGCAGTTCTGCACATCCGTCTCCACGGGGAGGTCCCTTTCTCCACAGTCAGTGCAGGGACGGTGCGCTTCCCAGGCCTGCAGGGAGCTCAGCGTTTCAGATCCCCTGTTCCTCCACTTTCTGGATGGCATCTGGCCAATGCCACTGTCTGCCCTCTCCACATCTGCTGACTTGGTCCGGGTGGCCTCGCTGGGATCCAAGTCATCCCGGACATCGTTCACACCAACAATCCCACTGTCCGTGCTCAGGCTGCTGACATTGCTCCAGTGATGTCTGGAGCGGAGGGAGCCACGTGGGGTGCGGCGAGTCTCATCAAAACTGCCACCATGGCCAAGGTTGGCTTTTGCTACCACTGGACCTGAGAACAGACAGAAATCATTACAGGCACTGCCAGCTGCACAGAGCGCACCTGAGGAGCTCACGCTGGCACAGCCATGGGTGGTAGGAACCCTGATGGGGGAGATCTGGTGAAAGCAGGCCTGTCAGCTGTCCACCCTCCTGTTTTGCTCCTGGGAAGGGCAGGAGACAAAAGTAAATGGCTCCCAGGTGAAACCTGTCATCCCTGCTCTGCCCATACCTGTGAACTTATTTGGTCTCTCTCTTCCGCTGCCATCTGCCAGGCAGGACAGAGTAGATCCTGATTTCTTGCACACCTGGGTTAAAGCCAGAATGTTTCCCTCCCCTAGGTTAGTAGATTCACTCCCTATTTACACCAGTGTAGCAGGGCTCAGCATCTGGCCCATCAAGCCCCTCTGAGTGTGCCGAATATGGGTACCGTAGTCTCGATCCTGCCGACGCTTCTGCGCGTGCTGCCGTGCTGCAGCTGCAATCTTCAGCTCCAGCTGCTTCCTCTTCACCGAGTCTGTTGGCATAGGGTCACTGAAGTGTGGCCGCAGCCGGCACTCCCGCTGGGCCTTGGCACCATCCGTGCTCTCACGGACGATGTCGGAGCTGGATCGGCGGCAGCCAGGACTGGGAGTCTGCAAGAAAAGCAAGTGGGTTTGGAGGAAGGCAGCGGTCAAAGCAGTGCCTGGTTTGCAGCCACTGGACTGCAGTTGCCAAAGGAGGGAAAAGGCAACTTATCAGCAGTGGAACTGCACATGTAGCTCTGCTACATGATCATTAGAAAATCTGTCCCCCCCATGTCCCTCTGTCTTGCTTAGTTCTAACAGCAAGGACCCTCTCGTCTCTGCTGCAGTGTAGCTCTGAGTACAGTGGCTCCACAGTGGATAGATCACGGCTGTTGAATAACAAAGAAGTCAACACCATAGTCCTGGCTCAGGGCCTAAAGGAAGGGCTGAGCCTGCCCTGCAGGGATCTGAGCTAGCTTGCCTCTGTTCTGTGAACGTTTCAGCACTGCGGGCTCAGGAACTCCAGCCTCTACGTCTTACCTACATTAGCAGTTTGACCAAGGGGGGACTAGGAGGGAGTCAGTCTGATCCTCCGGGCAGTCCAGCAATGAGGGGCTGGTGGCACGGTGAAAGCCATAAAGGAGTTATTGCTGAACTCCCTGCAAGACATGCAGTGGCAGGTAGGCAAGGGCTTAAAACTGACTCCTGTTTCATTAACTGTAATAAAAAAAGGCACTATAAATGCTTCTAATGGAGTTTAATCACTCATGGGAGTTGGTGTGATTTCAGAATCCAGGCTCCCAATCTGCCCAGTTCCTCCAATGAAGGGATCCTTTAGAGCTTTCCAACAGAAAAAAGTCCTAAACGCACACCCAGGATGAGAGGGGAATTCCTGTCCCTTACATTTCCTGCAGGTGGAGTGTCGCTGGATGTTTCATTGCTTGGCTTGTCCTCCCAGGTCTCTGTTGCCATGGCCATCGCTGTGGGCTGCTGGCTGTCCTGCAGAGGTGGGAGATCAGCTTCCCTCAGATCACACTGTCCCTTGGAGGGGGATTTGGCAGCAGTCTCAGCATTGCAGCTGCAGGGGAAGAAGCAGACTCTGATGAACATCACATGCAGTTCCACCTGTCACTCCTGACACTGAACAGCAAGCTCAGGTTCAAACAACCAGCTGCCACAGTTCAGGGGAAGCGCAGGCAGGAATCTAAACTGGTGCATGGATGGCTGTGCATGTGTGTCAGGGGCTCTAAACACAGCTCAATTATAGCAGTGCAAATTGGGTAATTGCATGCATGCAAGCATCAGTCTGAGATATCAGGTCTTCGGTGTTCACAGAGCATTTTTGTGTCCATAAATCATGAGGTTCTCCTGTAGGGACCAGAAAAACCTCTTTCTAAGTAGGCCATAGCCATTTTTGCTGCTATTTAGAGATGTTGTCAACACAGAAACCATATTGCTCATCTGGAAGAAAATCACCTACTAAAAACTGTAATACTTTGAAGAGATTAGAGGATTAAAGGAGCTTTCCCTCTGTTTTCATCTCATATGATCCCAAGCCCGCTGAAGCCACTGGAAAGATTCCCTCTGCCTTTAGTGAACTCACGATCAGGCCTTTTGGTGCAACTGAAAAGTCCTGAAAAGACTGTCAGTCTTGTTCTCTCTTGGCAATTCTGGGATGCTCTTACCCACAGCTGCCTGGTGCTAACAAGGGCCTGGCCCGGCTGATACAGGCAGCCTGTTCCAACCCCACATTCCCGTCTCTGTAGACAACACCACCTCTCCAGACAGACACAGTCTGGTGCAAAACCAGTGACTTGACAGAGCAGTTGACAAGCTGTAGTTTGTGATACTACTTGTGATACAGTTTTTTTAACAGACTCTCTAAGACACCTTATTTCCATGCATAATAAAGCCTGCTTGGAAGAATATTAATTTTTTCATTTTGCGTTTACTTAATTTTCATGGGCTTGGATTCCTTTAAAAAGAAAGGTTGTGAGGACTGAATATGGATGCTTTTATATACAGGAAGCCAGTGTCTGGAACATATTTCAGGTTATGCATATATTTTATGCTTAACAAAAGTATCCTAGGACAAAAATCTGCTTCTTCTTAAAGGCTTCACTTGTGAACTTGCTGCTGGTCATACTGCTAATGTGCAATTCCAACACTGTCAGCTATAAGCAAACACATGAGACAGATGGGCATTTTCCTTACAAAGAATGACAGTTGGCTCCAGTAGCAAACGATCAGCCAATACTGAAATCGCTGAAGAGGGAACAAATCTCCCAGAACACAAACTGGCTCTGTTGTCAGGCCAGAAAAGTTGGTTTGCAACTTTCCAGCTGATGCTTTTTCATCTTCCTGCATTTATGCTTCCAGATCCCAGCTGACACTACCAGAGGATTTGCCAACTTAAAAAGAGTTTAGCCTCAGCTGCACAGGAACACCACAGTGCTAACAGCAGGCTCCTGGCTTTTATTTTTTGCTGTGTTAAGTCCCTACCATATGGATTTGGAAGTGTCAATTCACCCCTCCAGGCCTCTTCTACCCAGCCTGTAGAAAGGGGACACCAACGTCAGTGCTGTCACAGAGCAGTCTGTAGTAGGGACTGCACCAGCCCCCTTACAGAGTTGCAGTAAGAGCAGCACAGGCACACAGCAAGGCTCTGGTCCCACCACGGTACTGCCCTGGCCCAGTCTGGCTTCAGAGGTTCCTGTCTCCTTCCTCCCTCCTCATACCCCCAACAGTACCCCATTTGGGGTATCGCTCTTTTAGCCACCTCAGTGTAAATGTCTATGTGGCCATGATCTAAAATCAGTCTTGAAATGATGTGGGTTTAAAAAAATATCTTCTCTCTTATGTATTCCCGGACAGATCATTTCATCAATGTTTCATTGAGTTGGGTAAAGTATGAACAGTTCAGCTGGGCACACCTGGGGAGGGAAGGCAGGGGTTAAGGAGCAAGAAAGCTCTTGAAAAGGATCTGCCCTTGCTGGAAAACCACAATTTCCAAAAGCTGCTCCTGCTCAGCTTCTAGTTGCAACATACAGAAAGAAGGAACCATGTAGAGGCACAGAGAAGCAACGGGATGTGTTCAAGGTCAGCAGCAGAGCTCAGAACTGGAATATTATCTTCTCTTCATCGCACCACCTCCCACCATACAGACCATACTCTCAGAGAAAAGCTGAGCTTTCAATTGTCATTTTTACAGTGCTTCAAGAGCACCACTTAAACAGCAAAAGTACTCTAGAGTATTACTGCTCCTCTACATGAAGTTGACAGCAGCTCTCTGCTGACAAGGTCTGCGGACCAGATGCCATCACTTATTGTGGTTTCCATAACCCAATAAGGATATTTAAAAAAAATCTCCAGATGTGACCTGCAGTGGGAATAAGAGCCAATATTACCCAGAAAGCTGAGCTAAGGAAATGTGACTGGAGACTGAGAAATTTAACCCACCCCATGGTTGGTCAGCTAGAGGTAAGAAAGGCAATGATGCAGACTCCACCTTGTGTGAAAGGAGATTTCTTCATCCCTGGTTCGACTGCTTTCCTTCTAGTTGTGATTAGATCCCTCCTGCATGACGTACTGGCCATGCTGTTTCAGGGCAAGTGCTTCTCCACAGAGCAGTCACTGTGCAACGCACCACCAGTGTGATCAGAGGGATGTAGACAAAACCAGGAGGATACAAGCAGTTTTGTAGAACCGTAACTTAGGGCTGCTCGTTTAACCTTTGCCCTTGGCTTAGGAGGAAGAGGAGACATTGCCAAGAAAAAGGGATATTGCCTGTTCCTCCAGTCTACTCCCTCTGCCAGAGACATGCCCACATCCCCAGCTTTCACCTCATTTCATTTGAGACTCAAAAAAAAGTGTGGTCTAGATGTCAGTGATCACAATTTAGGACCCAAAACATCCAGACAAAAAGTCTTCCACTTCTGCAGCGAGAATCAGCTTGAGTTATACGTGAATATTCAGGCACTTTACAATCTTGGGTGAAAATTATGGAAAACTGAGAAACTTCCAGATAAAGGAAACCAGAGTTTCCCACTAACCAGTATTTTAGCACCACCAATAGATTTGCCTTCCTCCTGCTATCCTGAAGAAATTACAACCTTTACCGCCAATTGTTATTACTATGGAAAGGGAACAGGCCAGGGTGGTTCCTTCACATGAAACAAACTCTCTAACACTGTAACCACTGTCACTCTAATTTTTAGATCAATTACCATTTTGGTGTTAATAAAATCACCTCATATATTTTAACAAATCCAACTAGGAGACCGAACACATTCACAGAAACAAAAACCACTGCGAAGCACAGAAACCACACTGAAACCACAACAGCGCCGGGCAGAAAGTGTTTGGAGGCTTGGAGAGTAGCAGGAAGAAAGATGACATGCACTGCTGAGTTCCTGTATACTTTGCTATGCACACATATCGGGCTGCGGATACTAGTCAAACCTTTGATCTGCCCGGAGACAGTTGTCCCTACACTCCTACTCACGGCTTCTGCCATTCCGTGTATTTAATTTCACACCAATGATAAAAATAGCCTACTCAATGGAAATGGCTGCATACCATAACTTTCTCATGTGTGTCTTCATTGGGTTTTCATACTCTAGAACAAAAGCACAAAGGCTGAGCTGGACAGCTGAAGGAAGCATTTATGGCTCTGATACCACCTACTTCCCTTTGGATTATCAAGTTGCAGAAGTATTTCTGCTTGTAATTCTGGCTCTGTCTACATAGGGAGGTTCAATTCCAAAGAAGTTCTTTCAGATAACTCTCATTCCTGTGCAGAAGTCACTATCATCTCTAAAACCTGAGTACAGTCTCAGAGCTCTAGCATTCCAGAAATACCAAGCCAGTGTACAAGGTTGATGCCCTGCCATTTCACACACTGCATTTGTGGATGCTAGAAGCAGCGAGGAACCGAGTCTAATGTAATTCTTGGTGAAGCCAGTCCTGAAAGCCAAGCGTATGGAAACAAATCGCTCCACCAACACTTACTCCTCCTTTCCCCCTCAGCCTTATCTAGTGATAAGACAGTGATAGTTGCCCCAAATTCTTCGCTTCCAGAGCTTTCATGATTCCTGTTGGGCCATCTGCTTGCATAGAAAGGGATCCTCATTTCTTTGGCAGGAGGGAGGTAACAGGACTGCAGTGTCCAAAACCAGGACAGAGAAAGCAGTCCCTGTGAACATCTTACCCAGAGAAGGAGAAAACCCTGGTTGGAGAAGAGGGAGTGAGGCTTTACACCAGTATTTTCTGTCACTGCTTACACTGTCTGAGCTGGCAGAAGGACAGTATTTGCAAGTCCTTTCACTCACTGCCTGTGCTGGTCTCCAGAGGATGGTTAAAGACTCGGAGCAGCCATCTTGCTCTCATTTGTTTGCCAGTTCACTACGTACAGGCAGCATGTGGAAAGCACTTGCTGCTGAATGACACACTACCTAAATTCATGTCCTGCACTGGTGGGACAGACTACATATTTTTTCAAAGGAATCACGTTAACACTTTGTATCTCTCTGTTGTCCTCTACTTTTAACAGATATTAAAAATATTAAAAAAAAAAGACTTTTCAACAATTTATTACAGACATAAAACAGGTGGGAAACTGGGTGTTGGGACTCCTAACAGCTGCTGTCTGGACAGGATTAAGGTGTACAAAAAGGCAAAGTCTAGATGAAAATGTTTTTTTGATGTTTAATCCCACACAAAGATGGAGTTTAAGCTCAGCTGCTTAAAGATATTTCCATATGGCTATCAGAGACCCTAAGATGAAAGGGTCTGCCAACAGCGTATTTATGCTACAGGAGTTAAATGTACCTATCAGAGGAGTGACTGGATCGTTAACGAGGGAACTGTTTTCAGGTTACCCCACAGAGCATGTTACCTTTTCTTAATAAGTTCCAGGGCTGAACCTATGAATTCATCCTTCATTTTTTGTAGCTTAGCTCCGTAGCTGGATAAGTCTGTGGCTTCTAACAGCAGCGATGAACAGCAAGAGGACTGGGCTTCGGAAGCCAGCGACTGCCCTGCACGGTGTAGGACATCATTTAATTGTCTTGCCTCTCCTTTCTGCTGCTCATCACTGAAGATCTCCTGCCCAGCTCTGTGTATTGCTACTGCTTGCAAAGGTGATCGTGGAATAGGGCTAGAGCAAATGGGGATCAGGGATCTATCCGGGCTGGAGATCTGGAAGGTTCTGTCCTTCACCTCAGGGCTGCTCATTCTGAAATCATCCCATGTGGCTGAATATTGGGAGAAGCCAGCAGAGGTGTGGTTTTCATGGAACACATCATCGTCATCCTCTGCTGTGACAGCGGTTTCATTCACAGCTTTGGTCCCCAGGGCTTCTAGACAGACGTTCTTATTGTTCTCCTCCTCCAGGAGGTTTGCAGGCAGACCATTATTCAAGTACTCTGTTGGCCCACTGGTGCTGGCAGATGAGTTTGCCTCCTTACTTCTCATTTGCTTGAATTCCTCAAAGGTGGGTATGTAGAGCCTCCCTTTGCAGCGGCCTTTCTTGCTCTGTCCCAATGTGGCTTTGACATCTGTTTCGCCACTACGTTGTTCCAGGGTTTCTACTGTTCTGGATTTGGCCATCTCATGGCTTTCCATGGCATGCTGAAGGGGCAAATTGGGGGAGCTATTCTGCCTTCGGAGCTGAAGCCTCCTCTGAGCCTCCTGCTTGATGTCTTCTGGACTGATGATCCTGTGTGCAAAACACAGCCTCTGCCTCCCTGTGAGGCTGTGCCTGAGCGCAGTGTGTTCCACCAAAACTGTGCAGCAGTTGACAGCACAACCATTCTTGTACTGCTGGCACATCTGGCATTCAAAAAACTCCCGGGCCATCAGGTCAGGCAGGGCTGCTTGTGGACGCACTGGCTTGCAGGGCTCTGCCACCTTACTGCTGTGCAACCTCAGCTTCTCCTTCAGCTCTTTTTTGGCATCCCCATGTAGGGCTTTTTCCTCCGCAGAAGAGAAAAGCCACTGAGGCACTTTGGCAAAGGGGGGGAGAAGCACGTTCTGCGCCGATCGAGATGTCTGTTTAGCATGGAGAGACAGACTTCTCAGAGAGTCCGATGTGCTCTGTACCGGGGCCACATCCACACAGCCTTCTGTCCACTGACTGGTGCCTCTATGGCGAAAAATGATCTCGTTATCCAGGCTCCGGCAGTGAGAATACAGCCCAGAGTCAGGAACTGTTGCCCAGTGAAGGTTCTCCACGCTCCGATACATCCGGTTTTCCACAGGACTGGCCAAAGGTGCCTTGCCCGTGTGACAGGAGTCTAGAGTGTGGAATTCCCCAGAAAATATATGAGTGTCTAGGTTCTTTAGTGGATGCATGCTGCTAACCGAAAAATCCTTTAAGCCATGTTGTGCATAGAGCTGATTATTTTGGCAGCTCAAGATCACCCGGCAGTGTTCCTGTCTCTCATCAACACTGATGTATGTCATAGCAAATGCACATGGAGGCTCTAAGACAGTGGCGTCTAGGGGGAGAGGAGGGAGCTGGGATGTTGCTTAGATGGCAGTCAATGTCCACAGACCACAGACAGCAAAGTGTGCTGCTGGGCACTCACGTAAGAGAGCTCTCACATGGGTTGAGTCGCCATGCGTAGAAGACCTGTGAATGGAAGGAAAGATGAGTTACTGAAGCAGCCTGGTGATGACTCGCAGGATGCAACAGCAGGTCTGCTTCCAGGGGATGCAGATGCCAAACATCAACAGCTTGGGTAGAAACAAAGCGACATAACTAGGAGATAAGCCACAGGGCTTGGGGCAGGGAATCTTTCCCATCTCTAGCCAAGCCAACAATGGCGTTACACTACCCATCTGAATTTGGAGAAGATTATCCTACCTACCCTCAGCAATTCCCTCACAATAACACTGCTCATCTCTAGTGACGAATGTTCAGAAGTGCTGGCTGCAGGCTCAGCTTACTCATGCAGCAGCGCTAAGGAGATGGGAGGCTTACAAGAGATAGTGAGGTTCTTTCCCTCAAATGGGGTGCAGACAAGAGTGTGTGGGTTAAGGAGAAGGCTGAAGGTGGGAAAGAATAACATGACAGTGTGGTCTTCTGGAAGGCTCAAGTAACAAGGAGGAAGAAGGCGGCTGACTGGTGGTGGTTTTGCCCCTGAGAGTCACACTGCAGCCCCTTAACGCTCTGATTTGCCCTTCATTGTGAAGGCGCATATGATTTAGTGACTGGTAGCCAAGCATTCTCAGGGCCTTTCCAGTGGAGAGACAAAGGTACCTCCAGACTTTCCCAAATGCACCCTCCTGATCCCTTAGCAACAGGCCCATATGATCACCCCCCATGACAGCTCAGCAGAGGCCCAGAAAAAGGTTTAGTTTCCAAGTCTGTTTCCATTATCTGTGTTTAGCACTGTAAGGCCCAGGGAATCTAACTGACTAAATCACATGTTCAGAGCAATGCAGAGAATTAAAATTTTTGGGCCTGCTGGCCCAAAATTTCAGTTTGAGCCAGCAGGATGTACGCTAAGTGTCTAAGTCATCCTTGGAAATGGAAGGAGCCTCCTCACATAGAATGGAGAGACTCCAAATTTCTCTTAAGGATTTAGGCTTCACAGACTTGGCAGCAGTCACACAAGCCATCAGTGTCTGCTACAGCCCTGTCCACTCCCTCTCTTGGCAACCGGAGGCAAAGGGAACAAGTGATTGCTAGACGTAAAGGAGAGTAAGATTGGGTGGGGGACATGGGGTTATGCCTGAGATTCATAAGGGCAACACAGAGCTGGGATGGTGGGACAATGATCTCTAACATAAGCCAAGCAAGAACCAACTAGGTTGATCACCAAGGAAGAGGTCTTGGTAAAGCAAGACAGGACCATGTAAGTTACAGCCCAGACTGTTTGCTTTGTAGTGCGCCTTGGTTCTCCACATGCTGACAACCATTCAGGCAGCACAGCCACCTTGACCAGGAGGGCAGTGAAGAGGCTTTTTACTCCCTAAAGGCTAAGACACCTCAGGCATCTAACCATGTGAGGCACCAACAGATTTCTACCATCTGAGGAGAAGTCTGAGGCAGCGTACTGCCTGGAAGCCAATCTTGGTAACTTGCTGGTAGCTTGATTCACCCCTTGCTTAGAGTGGTTCAAATTAACATAATTTCCCCATATTAATGAAACTATCTCTAATCTAATCCCAGAGACAGAAGGCAGAGCTGCTCCTATGGATCACCACTGAATGGAGAACATTATGTACATACTTCAAAATGGCTAAAAATAAAAATTTAAACTAGCTCTCAAAGTGTGGCTGTTCCCCAGGATGTCACAGGCACTTCTCACCCAGTCTTCTCATGGTGGGGCTGGAGTTTCCCCTTCTTCGCGGCTCTGGAGGAGCCCACAGGTGACAGCAGAGAAACGTGAGGATCAGGACTTTCTGTGATCATAGGTTATAACATGATCTGTCAAGAAAGAGAGAATGAGATGATGTGAGAGCCAGTCACTGAGTAAGGAACAGGGCTCCTGGTAGTGCCAAAGGGCTCCTGCGAGAAAGTGCTGTTAATGAGAGATGCCATGGCCTGTCAGGTTGGTCTGTGATCATGTCACAGCCATGGGACTAAAAGCCACTGTGTACTTTCTGCACTCTGCTTTCAGATCAAGTAGAAAGAGAAAACAACCCTTGGTGCAGAGAGAGCTGAGAGTAAAGCAGTCCTTGCCCAAGGCAGGGAGCTACGTACAGTAAAGCCTGAAAAGAAACCAAGGCCCATGTGAGGCACGTTCCTGGGCTACACGCTTGCTTGGCAAGCGCTGTGTGTATACATGTGAGAGCAAGGGAGCCAGAGAAGAAAGCGCACAGGCAAGAGGAGAAGCAGTCACAAGAAGCACAAGGAAGGAGAGGCACAGAAACAACAGGGTGGGATCTGTCTGTGGCTGCTCCCTTCACCCACAGATGGGGCAGCACTGAAAATACAACTGCCTTGTGTCCTCACAGTCTCTCCTCAGGTGGAAGTTCACTGCTGGGGCCCGTAGTGCTGACCCCTGTTTGGGCTGCAGGACAGCTGCAGTGACAGCAGGCATGGGGTGCCACCAGCCTCTGCCTGCTCAGGTGTGTGGCCCAGACCACGGGGGGGGACTGCATCCCTCCATCACACGGGGGAATGCTTCAAACCCACCCAGCAGGAGAGGGTACCCCTCTGCCCTGCAGGAGAGCAGAGCCCCATTTCCCCAGCGGGTGTGGAAGGTGCCAGTGCTCATGAGCAGCTCCAGGCAGCAGGGACCTGCTGCTGCTTTGCCAGGGCAGGATTTTCCAGGAGAAGATGTGCATGGGGTGGCAAAAGTTGCTTTCAGGGAAGGAGCAGCTGGGAGAAACCTCTTGCAGGCAAACTGGGATGGGCAGAGAGTGAGGGACAGAGAGGAGCAGCAGAAGCAGGTTTACAGAGTGGAGGACCCAGAGAAGACAGAGAACAGCCAGAGCCAGCTGTGAGAGGCGGCAGGAGACAGGCACTTTCCAGAGGAGGCTGTGCAATTTGCTGACATGTAGGCAGGCGCCAAAAATCACTGGATTAAGTGGAGGAAGAAGGAAATCTTGTTTCCAAATAATTTATTTTAATCTTTTTCACCCACCAGAGCAGAGTTTTCTTTCTCTAAAAAATGATTTTTTGCTCTAAGAAAACACTCCAGACACGGGAAGTCCCTCTGATCCTTTCAGGAGAGCTCAGAGCAAAGGTGCAGGTGGATGTAGCTCACTGCGGGGTGTGCAAGAGGGTTCAGTGCCCTGGCTGCAGTGAGGGGGAGCCTCAGAAATCAGTGAGCTCTGTTTCACCTCACACCTGCAAGGCAGCTGTGGAGATGTCTTAACAGCCAGCTTGGACAGTAGCACCTTTCTTCCCTGTCACTCCATCTTTGAAAGAATCATCTCTTTCCTACTGAACTCTAGTTCTAATCTTGCCCATTCCTCCCATGTCACTGCCCTGAGGGCTGTGCACAGCACGTCAGGTAGCTAAACTTAATTTCACTGATCACCCAGGCAAACTGCTGACCGAGTCATGCCCTGTGAAGGTGGACCGCCTGTGCTGAGGCACAGCCTACTTCCCCCACTGCCCAGGAACGCTTGGAGCAGGAAGAGAGCAGAGGTCTCTCTGAAACACCAGATAATTCTGACCTGGCCTGTAACGAGGAAACACTGATCCCTTCTCCCTCCTTCCCCTGTTTTTGTGCTCCATTCCTCATGGCACAGAGCAACAGCATCACAGTTTCAGCTCAGATGCCTGTGTTCGTCCAGGTCAGTGATGCTGCTATAATATACAGCACGTGTCTACACACTCCACTCTAAAGTAACATGACCACAAGCATGTTCTAGGCACTCTGCTGGAGGAGAGCGTAAGACAGAGACAACAAATCTGAGTTAATAGGCTTATGGTTTATAAGATAACGATGCTCTTTGAGCACATCCTTGCAGGGTCACTGTACATACAGAATATTTAGCTGCAGTCACCATTGAAGAAACATTGGGAACTACAGCAACATGAGAGAGTTTGTCCTCTCATCACCTCAGAGCTGTAACTACAGCCTATAGCCACAGCAGATGATCCAGGTATGGAAACTAGCAAATGCCACAGGAGTGTGAGGCAATGGAAAGAAGTAAATACTGATCTCTCACATGGTGACCCAACTCAGGGTCCTAACTCACCCTCTCCAAATGTACACAGCAGTCCTAATGCACCCTGTGTTCTCTTCCAGTTAAACCAAGCAGTGATTTGCAAGTTCTTTGTTGCTCCCCACCGTATGTGAGCACTCTGGGTTAATGCTGCACTCCATTTACGCACCTGGGTTCTTCCAAGCAGTCCTGTCCATACTTCCCCAAAGCTAGGGCTTTATTCTAGTCAAGCAATCCTCTAGGCCAATGCTGACTTATTCCAGGCCAAACAGCAAACAGAAGCTTAGTGTTGGCTGCCACTGTGAGAATGGCACATCATTTCTCTTTGATCACATTGTCTGTGCAACTTTTGCCTGTTTCCTGGCTCAGGGACTGAAAAGCTCCTGATGGTTATGAGCCTCACGCCTTAAGTGAGCGTAAGACTAAAGATATCGTGTGCTCAGCTTATTTACTACCATGTGATTCTGTTTAATCAACTTCTCCTCCACTAGTTTGATAAGTGCCCACTTGGAGACTTGCCGCTAACTTTCAATTCCCTGCCAAATCCCCCCAAAGAACTTATTTCTCAAGGATTAAAACTTGAAGGATAAATTATTCCTTCCCACACATAAGAACTTGTCTGCCTGGCTGACCTTCCCAGCAAAGCACCAGACAAACTGTCAGGAGGATGAAGCCGGCAGGCACAGGGTAGGTTGTTCAGTGCTGGTGAAAACACCATGCAGAAGACCAGTCATGTCCAAGAACTCCAGGGACATCAGGATAGGGGACCACAGAGCCTCACAAGGCCTGAGGAAAAAAAGACCACCAAATCTGGCAGGGCTGAGTAGGTTTGTCAGTGCTGCTTCGCAGAGTTCACTGTAGCAAGATGTGCTCAGTAAACCTGTCAAACAGGGAAGCTTGTTCCGGGAGATGGTGGAGCGTGGCTTGCTATTCTCTGACCTCTCCTGCCTTATCAGAGAGACCAAATGAGTTTGGTACATTTTCCACTCTCCACATTCACAACATCTCAGTCACAAGAAGATTAACTTCTGTGTCATGGCCATCACACCGAACTCCTGTTTCCAGGGGAGGGGAGTAACCAGAGTCACCTTACTCCATCTTGAAATAAGAGATTAAACTAACCATCAGGTCTTATTCTAATTTCTCTACACTGGGTTTTGCAAATTGCACCACTGAACAGAGGTTGGTTTATTCTGGAGTACAGTCTCCCTTTTATTTCAGAGATCTAAGCAGCTAGAGGGATGCAAAAGGCACATTTCAAAGAGCTGTACAAAGGATTTTAGCAAGCTCTGATACTGCTGGGAGTTTTTTGCTATTTGATAGAGCAAACCTCATGGACACAGCATGATCTCTCTCCTGCCATGCCATGCACATCACTTCAGCTGCTTTGCAGAACACCAACAATCTCATGGGAAAGAATGCCAGATACATCTATTTTTTCAACTTAAAGATTAACAAGAAAAATAAAGGTGCCTTGGCTGTATTTGCTTTCTTAACTGTTCACTTAACCAGGACTGTGCTGCAGGCACTAGTAGACGCAGTAGGATGATTAGGTGACTGCAGTTATATTTCTTGGGGTTTTTTGTCTGTTCTAGCAGCTGAAACAGGAACAGCGCTTATATAGTGTCTGTAATTGCAGTGGGAGAGGTACAGCCACAGTAGTCATCTAAACCAGTACAATTCCCTGGGTTTCTTTTCCTTCCTAGGGTAAACAGCGAGGCACAACTTTCCTTGAGTTTACAGTATTATCACTGCAGTCATTGCCGGCTGCATGGCACAAATGAGGAATGCTAACAAGAGGAACAACTGCCATCTTGGTTTCAAAACTAGGTAATGTAGAGAAAACCATAACCTCTATAGTCTGCTCACTGAATTTATAATCCTTGTGTTTTCAGTTTAATCATAAGCATAGACCATGTCGTCTCAGACAGCTTGGCATGGAGAACAAAGTCTCGAACCTCTGAAGATCCAGTACAGCCCAGGGTGTAGGGGGTTGCTGAGTGCACAGGCAATGGCATTAAATTACTGCTGTACAATGAGCTGCTTGCCTTGTCACATGATATTGCCTAACCATTTTCCTCCGGTCACATCTCTTCTCTTTACACAGCCTATCTGTGGCTGCTGCCTAACAGGTACCACTTCTGAAGCATCACCACCATTACCATTGCCTGCAGAAAAAGAACTGGTTTTGACCACAGTCAGGGCTGGCTGATCAGAGCAGCCTATACATGGGCCAGCAAGATATGCCAGAGAAGAATCTGTCCATGTTGATCATCATGGGAACATCCTGCTATGGCACACAGAGTTCCACCAGGGAGAGTGTAGGAATCACCATAGCTTCCTATAAACTTCTGTTTTGGTCAGATTGGCTCCTACATAGTCTCAAGGCAGCAGAAAAGCTAATTTCAATATTTTATGGACTCACTGGAAGGTCTTAAATATTCTTCGTTCCCTTTCTGTGGGGTTTTTAAGCTGTCTGGGAACTTTGTTTTATCGACATGAAAGGTTTCACCCGAGAAGCCCTACTGTTCCACATGTCTGTGCACTTGGCAGTAGTGCGTTTGATGAATTTTTCTGGCTGCTCTCTAAGTCTGAGCAGCTTCTCCTTCTTTGTCACAGCATGATTTTCTCCTTGTATTCCTCCTTCAGAAAGGCTGTGATGACATGATACTTCCAGCCTACCTCTAACGGTAGGCATTCCAGCACACTGAGTTGAGGCAGCATACTTTCAAGGTGACCTGCCTTCCCTCCTGACTCTGTGCTTTGGGAAAGGGTACCCCCTTTTGTTTCACCAATGCACAACTCAGTCTCTTGGACAATATTGCTCCAACAGTCCTGCTAACCATGCAGCAGAGGGAATGGAGCTTGAGAGGATTAGCATTCACATTTCAGCAAAGGAAGGCTGAGTATGTTAGCTACTGTAACAAATGCTTCTGGAGACACCAGTGTGACACGCCCATCATGTGTCCCAGCTGGAGCTGCTTGGCAGCATTGGCTGTGAAGCACCCCAGGAGATGGCATCACCCATTATCTGCCAAGCTTTCAGTGAGTCATCAGCCTGGTTGGCCACAAAGCTCCTTTGGATGACTCCTTCTCAGGAGGAAGAAAGTCCTATTGGCAATGAAGTCCTCTCCTGGGACAGATCACCCACAGCAGGATGCATCTGAAGGACAGATCCTGTGCTTGTCTATAACACCATGAGCCACTCTGCTCCCCTCTTACAGCTGGAGAAAGAGCCCATGGTGGTTATAACCAAGCAGAGCCAATGCTTAGACTTGAGTCAGCTGACGTTCAGGACCCAGGTGGTTTCCCTGTCCCGTGTACACACCATGTACCAAGCATTCCCATGCCTTTGGGTCATGCAGAGCAGGTCTTGCCCACCACCTGCTTTGGTACTGGCATACACACACAGCAAGCACTATTAGACTCATGAGGAACAGACGTGAGCTGAGCACAGCCTCCAACCCTGCTCCATACCTGGGTCCAAGCTCCCTGGCTCAGACATGCATTTCTCAGAGGCAAACCTGAGCCAGGAAAACCTATCCAGTCCGCCATGAGATAGGGGAAGTACAAAGCCATATTGTAAGCCCACTTTACAACCTGGCACCTTCGCTCGTCCAAATTCCTACCCTGCATAGATATCACATCAGCACTAACTGCAGAAAATGGTCACAACATGGCTACAATTGAATTTATTATTCCTTGGGGAGGGGCAGAAAAGGTCAAGGCTGTCACTTGAAGCTCAGCCCCAGCAATGGGTCCAACATCAATTATAACTTCCCACTGTCAGCTCCACATCATTCTCCTCTGGATTCTAACTGACAGGGGTGCACTCCCAGCACCACCCTGCCAACGCTCAGTTGCCAGACACGTCTTCGTGAGCCAGCCCAGTACTGCCAGCCCAGAGGCCAGTCTCCAGCAGAGATCAGCAGCAGACAGTTTTGGAAAGAGCAGACACAGACAGAGCACGTCTGCTGCAGGTAGCTGATGAGGTGAGGAACTACATCTCAGATCATCTAAAACCATCTTGATCCCTGCAAGTGTTCTCTGAAAGCAGAGGGGACAGTGCAAAAAAATCAGGGAGCATGTTGGGTTAGGTGAACGCAAGAACAGAGAGAGAAGTAAATCAAGCCAGTAGCAGGAAAGAGCAGGCCACTCCCTTACCCTTGCAGCATGTGATGAGGATCAACCGAGCCTTCACCTAAGCACTCAGATTAATGTTTTCTTCCAGCATGCACTCAAGATTGACTTTTCAACTCACAGTTTTCACTCACTTTCTGGCAAGAAAGAAGTAAAAAGCCAAGTCACACTAAATGGGAAAAAAAAAAAAAAATCAGGCTTTTTTTACCATCATCATTTAAGGCATGATTTAATCTCATGATGTGCAGGGTCTGAGTCATGGAGCTGAATTTTTTCAAGGTGGAAATACTCCTGGCTGGACTAGCAATACATGACCAATAGGGAACACAGAAACACAGCTTTTCCCATGTCCTGTTATGTTGCCTCCACCTGTCCAAGGAAGACAACAGAAAACCAGTCCTATACAGTTGGATCCATCCAGGTTGCTGAAGGGATTCCCAGTTCCTTGTTTAACACTGTCCCAAGAGTCCCAGCCCAATCCTTAAAATGCATAGCGCAGAGGAAATAAATCACACACTAATCCTAAGGATAAAGTTTCTGTTCCGTTCCTTGTACAAGGAAGATGTATTTTGCGGCACAGCCATAAATCTCAAACTTTGAGTGCGCTAGTGGGCTACTGCATTGGTCTTTCCAATGAGGCGATATGAACCCTAACTCTCATCTCACTAGTGGGGAAAAAAATTCCCCAACCTAACTTTATTGATCTCAGTTCACTAATTTAGCACTGGGACCTAGTCCAGCACCCGCCAAAGTCAACAGAACGTGGATAAGCAGAGTCCTTCCAACCCAGCAACGTGTGCCTCATCGATGAGCTCAGAGAGAGGCCTGGGGAAGGAAGGAGGTGTTCAGGAGGGTGAGGAAGATGGATGACCTCATCCTATGCCTTGGTTGGTCACATCCCAAAGCTGTCAGGCACTTTGGTATATTGCTGGCGGAGGCAGGCTTGGCATGAGGAAATGTGGACCGCAGTGGTGTCAGCAGTCCTGGCCAGGGTGTGGATGGCCACCAGCAATCACACTACCCATTCCTCCAAGTGTGGAGGTACTTAGCAATGCTTCTAAGAAAATCTGGGAGGACTATACCCATCACCAGTCTCAGCTGCTGAAATTGCCCTCAGAAGGTCCAGCAGTGCACGTTGCCTGCTACCAGGCAGTGAGAGTCTTGACAGGGTACTGGTGCAGTTTGGCCAGGCTCTGCCTCTGCATCAGCCCCAGGGAACATCACAAGCTTTTCCCCACCTACCAAGGAGAATTTCTTTTCTTCTTTTTTTGCACATTTTCAATTCCTCAATCTCCAGCTCCTCCCACGGGCCTCTCTAAACAACCCCCTCTCTTTCAGATGCTGATGCTTTTCAGCTGATTAGACTGTGGGCCAGACCATAAGCTGGATGTAAATCAGTATAGCTTGTCAATGCTAATTTACACCTGCTGAGAACTTCCCTTCCTTTACCATTTAGCAGAATTATATGACACAGTCTTTTATCTCTCCTTGCAGTTTAGCCTGCCGTTCCCCTTTCCTGGCCCCCAAGCCTCCTGCTTTGCTCTGAACTCCCTGTAGGTTTGCAGGATAAGTTGCTTATTTGCAATGTAAAGTGTCTCTCAGTGCCACAGCCCCGTGCAAACAAACCCAAGAGAGCCACATTTATCCTTACTTCTGCAGCAAATCCAGCCCCATCTTTTCCTGGCAGCAGTTCCCCGCAGCACACGCTGCACATAACTTGCTGAGGGAAGAAATGTGTCCCTTCCTGGGACACACACGCAATGCAGGACCTCTCTGGGAAGATGTAGGGGAGGGAGAATGAGAGGACTGATTCCACAGAGACCCTGAACTCCGTTGCCTTTCTCCTTGAAGCTGACGGCGATGCCTCGCCACCCAGCTCAGCGCTGTGTAGACTCTGACTGTCAATAGGCAGGATACCATTAATGACTTCTTGTTGCTATGGTGATATTGACGGATAGTTGCTGGGGTTGGTGGGAATTCAGGGGAAGCTAGCAAAAAAAAAAAAAAAAAGTGGGTCAAAAAAGTCCCCCAGGAAAATGTGAGTTTGCCTACCAATGGGCAGTTGTGTGACATCCTAGACAAATTCAGGGGCACTTCACACTTCCTGCCTCATCCTTCCTCTTACAAAAACAACCCGGTGTTCTTCAGCCCCAGTGCAAACACTCCTGCTTGCAGCAGGGCTCTGGCGCATAGGTGCACTGCTGCCAGTAGATTTCATTACCAGGCATTATTTTTGCAGCTTCACCCTGGCAATTCATTCCACATACAGAGTGAAAACCTTGGCTCCAGTGAAATCACTTGGACCTGTGCCAGCGGGCAGAGAGCCAGGATTTTCCCCAGCTCTCGGGATGCCTTATCACAAGTGACAATTTCATTCAGCTGCCACGATAGCCGCTGGGAACCCCCTGCCTCTCCAGAGCTGTTTCAGGCGAGGAAAAGTCACTGTTGCAGAGTTTTTTGCTCTGTTTTTCTGAGGCTTAGAGCTGTGCACTCTCTGTAGGTGGTGGTGTGGGGTCTCTCCCAGCTTCCTCCTCTGCAATACGCAGTTTAGAGTAATCTACCCTTCATCCTAGCTCAGCAATGACCGCTGCGCTCCAGTCACAATTGGGCCCTCTCTCTTTGCACAAGTGTTCTAGGGATTGGGGGCACAGGAACTGCCTTCCTAAAATACCAGTTCTGTCATTGGCCTTGCTTTCTCTGGGAAAAGCATTCCTAATTCAGGTTGGTGACATAATGAAGAAGTGATAAAGTCCCAGTGGAACTCCCTCTTCCTCTGCACACGCTATTTATCTAAGCCCACCAAGGGGTGCACAAACTGCAAGATGCCTTGATTGGGGGTGGGGGGGAAATTTTAGTACAATTAGTAAATTCCAGAGTATGCTTTTTGTCCTATCAAAGACTCTTTTCTGCTGTGTTTTATGTCTAGGAGTTGCCCTATTCACAAACTTACTAGTGAACTTTTTACTCCAACAATGGTACTGCTCCAGGCATGCACCACTCCATCACCTGATGGGCACTTTACTCCAGAAAATTTTTATTGGTTTGGATCTGTTATTACAAAATAAGCATATCCACAGGGGAGCAGTATCTACAGCAGTATCATTACACAGACAGTTTTGCCAGTGGATGTCCTGGTGCAGATCAGATCCAATTGATGTGTCAGTTTTTCCATCTACCTGTGTGTTCAGATCCTTTGCCTCCATGTGAACTCAGGAACTGGAGACAAAATTATCCTGCCTCTCTCTTTTACATCTTTTGATGAAGGTAGTTTTAATGGACTATGGAATCTGAAAGCACTTTACATTAGGAACAGATCCCAAGAGTAAAATTCAGTTAGTTTCTCCTACATTACATGTAGCCGTTCATCAAATTTATTGGGCAAGGTTCCTAAGCACATGGAGGCTGGACTGGCACTGACAGAGGCTCTCTCTTGTATAGCAACCCTTTGATCAGACTGTCAGCATCATTTATTTGCTTGTGTTTCACATTCTTGAATGCTCCAGTAAGTTATTTTTCCCAGTTGACTATCAGAGGCAAAGGCTGCTCTTTCAAGTTGGATTTGCACCTCTTCCCTTCCCTTCCATTTCAATTAGCTATGGAAATTATTTGTTATTTGGTTGTTGTTTTCTTTTTCCTAGCTCCTTTTGCCTGCTCATCTGTTTTAGAAGCTTTAAGAACACTATTGGCTGGAAAAGACTCCAGTTGGTGTCTTCCCTGTAGGAAATGTTGTGGCTTGCAATTGGCACATCTGATTGCTCTGCTTGACCTACTGCTGGCCAGGGTGGAGAGCTCAGAAGCGGGTGCAGCATCCTGCCTTTTCCCCAGCTAGGAGCAAGGAGATGTTGGGGCTACGAGTGCTGTGGGTGGAAGAAAGGGGGCATCACCACAAACAGGTGGGGCCAGAGAGGGGCGGGAAGGTTGACTGCACTGGGAGACAGAGAAGGCCACAGGAACATAATGGCTTCTTGAAACAGGATCTCTGCCTATGGGGAACTGTTGTTCTACTGCTATGCAGCTGTTATTTTTCTGCTAATGACTCTGTGACTGCAGAGATATGGCAGCTGGTGAACTGCCCAGAGCAGCTCAGGGCTGAGCAGAAGTGGTCAGTTTGGACTGGGCAGGAGCTCTGGGTTCTTTCACTTGGAGACACCAGGGTAAATGCCTTTAGGCACAAATCCTAACACGCTGGAAAGAGCACATATTCCAGAGGGCAACTTTCCAAGTGTGGTCTGCCCTAAACAGCTGGTCACCAGAAGTTTCCCAGAGTAGATCCCTTATGTCAAGATTTTTACCTTTAACAGTATCAGATTCATTTAAGATGGGAGAATCTTTCTGGGTTATCTTTGACCCTAGCTGGGCATTCACTCCCAGGTGACCCCACAGGAAAGGGATTTGGAAAGATCAGAAGACTGGAGGCAACACAGATCCATGTGATTTCTCACCAGACACAAACCTGGCCTCACCTGCCTCCACATGCTCATGCCATGTGTGGTTTACTGGTAATGTTTGCAAAGTTGCCATTAAAAAACAAATTCTATTACTGATTAATACCAATACATATGCTCTCGGGATGCTCCTAACCACATATATGTATTTTAACTTGTCAGTATTGCCAAGGGACTCTTTTTGGTGCTCCACCAGTTTGTACTCTATAGTGAACGGTGATGGAGAAGACAGGACATGACCCTTTGTTCAGACCCAGCTGTAAGAAAATTGTTTTGTTTGCTGAAATGCACTGGATACTTTGCGCAAGTAAGCTGCATCTTCTTGCAGCGCAGGTTAGCCACTGCACATGTAAACTAGATCCCCTCTCTCTGTGCTGTGGAGCTCAGATATTAGCTACATCTCACAGTCCCCTGACACTAAGTCTGAAGGAGACCCACCCTAAACCCAGAATCACAAGATATCCCATGCCCCATCCTAGGTTCGCAGAGTCTGAAGTTGGCTGCTCCCACCCAGCTCTGGGATCTATTTTTTCCTGGCAGTATGAGAAAGGTATCATTACTTTCATTCAATTCTGCAAAATGTTCCAAGTGTCTTATGAAGGTTGCTATACTCTTGTTACCTTTTTTTTTCAACTGTGAAAAAATAAGACACAGCTCATAGTAGCTGATGAAAGCCATCACATGTACATTTATATTACCAAGACTGAACCAAGAGCTATTACTAAGAGCTGAACCAAGAGCATCACATCTGAGCTGCAGGCAACTAACCAGCCTTCTTTTAATAACTTGGCTCCCGCACAGCACTGAAAGTCTGCAGCCTTTGTGGTTGTTTCAGAGTACCCACACCTACCCAAAGCCGAACACTGTACAGCAAGGACAGACAGAACCACTCTGTAGATACAACTCAGTAATATCCATTAAAAGAGGGAAAATATTGCCTATGCAGGCACCCAGTCACTCATGGGAAAGAGACATGAATCCTTCGTAAACACCTTTTATAAGGAGTACCCTGAGAAGCCAGGGTGGGGATGCTGCAGCTAATGTGATGGTAAGATTCTCATGCAACACGGTGCCTCAGAAAAGGATTTAACCTCAACTTCATAAATACTGTCCATCAGCAATTCCTGCATGTAGCTATAACACCTCAGAAAGTTTAATTACCACTTAAGAAATGGAAGACAAAATGAGCTACGTGACCTTTCCCACCCCAGATCCTGTAGGTCAGCATTATTTAAGACAACTGGGAGCCTGAAAAGCTAAACATTAGTGTTGGCAGATGAACAGATGGATGGATCACTGCCAGCATAATCCATCTTCCCACTTGCCTCCATAGGACTGTGTGACATTCAAAACTAACTACTTCTCTATGCAAAGAGAAATGCAAGCAATGCAATGAGCAGGCT
Source organism: Tetrax tetrax (assembly GCA_009806455.1). Classification (NCBI taxonomy): domain Eukaryota; kingdom Metazoa; phylum Chordata; class Aves; order Otidiformes; family Otididae; genus Tetrax; species Tetrax tetrax. The sequence goes on along the minus strand of WHYT01016365.1, from coordinate 527,265 downwards.
TTAAAATGGACTCATCAGCTGGCAGGACCAGTGGCAAAATGCTTTATGGCTGCTATTTAATGTTGCAGGCGAGGCTGTAAACAAGAGACATCAGGCTGTGACAGAAATGGGAAATGTAGTGACCACAGTGGATTTGCTGTAAGCCAACCCCTAAGCAAGTCATAAAAATCTGTCAGGATGCTGTCATTTTTCCTTTGTGTATAAATGCTCTAAATCTAATTAACCTTTTAATCAGAGCAGATAAAATTATAGTATTAGCATCAAAGGAGATGCTTTATCTACAGTTTCAGGAAAAATTTTGATCTCTGCTCAGCTTGAACAATTTTTTTTTTTTTTTTGCCTGCGGCTCTACAAGTAAATCCCCCAGAAACTGAAAAATAGAAAAATAGAAAATAGTAAAGTCCATTTCATAGGAGATTTCTTAACACAACCAGTAATTGTACAGATACCAGCTCGCCTGTAAGTTGCCAGGTGGTCCAGAGCCTTCAGACCCAGCTCAAATACCTGTTGCCTGAGTACAGAGAATGCTCCTGCTCCCTGACCAGGGCAGGCACAACAGGACCTGTGACGCACTGCACCAGAATGAACCACGTTACCCTGCAGACAGAGAGGGCACTGAAACCCACAGACTCACACATATCCCAGGACTTTCTGATGCTCAGCGAGGATTCAAAGTTAAAAGAATTTCCTTCACGTACATTTATGCCTACAGAATCCCAAAGGACATCTCTTACTAGTCTACAATATCACCCAGATCAGACTGTATGTTGTGGGTTTTTTTTTACAGTGGCTAAAGTCCCCAGGATTTTCTACATCTGCTGGCAAACATCGGTATTGTAAACAAAGTCAGTCAGCACAGTCAAGTGCAGAAATAACCCCAATCAGGACCTCAATCTGGGACTCAGGTGAACGGAGCTTCCTGACTAACCCACTGCAGCATCTGGCTTTGCTGAACTTGCCTGTGCAATCTGAACCAGAAAAGCACTCATTTCCATTTACTATTGCCCATATGCCGCCTCTAAATATACTTACATTTTAGCATTTATGCAACATTCAGTACAAAATCCATATGGCTGCTTTCAGCAAGCAGCAACTGCAAGAAGGGTAAGTTGCAAAGAGAGTCTGGAGATGGAGCTTGTAAAGATTTCTTTCTAAGCACTATATAACACTCATTGCAGACGGACAGTGATGGAAGAGCTGCTATGACCTGCTCCAGAAGGCAAAATGGATTTCTTTTATATGAAGTGTCTACTAGTGATCCCTCTGGAACACAAGTTGGGTAGCAAAGCAGATCCAGCCCTAGGCTGAGCAGTGTCAGAGCCCCTAGCACTACAGCTTCTAATTACCTTGACCAGACTCATCTAAGACCTCCACCCTCGCTCTTGCCACCGATTGCTCCTGCCAGCCCTTGTCCTGGTCCTTGCCTGAGCTAGGCTGTATGTATACTGATTCTGGCCTGGCCAACTTGACTTCTTGGGTGACATCAGAGCTGTGCTGGGACTATGGCTTTTTCTGGTGCTTGTTGGACTGCTGGCTGAACCAAGATACTGTCATGAGGCCCACTCTGCTCTTCCCATTTGGGCACAGTGGGACTGTATCCCTTGTCAGGTACCCCACACTCAACCTGCCCTGCTGCCTGGCTTCCACCTCACCTTCCTTTCCAGAGACATTCACCTTTACTTGCTCCCTGACAAGGAGTTTTCCAAGCCCTTAGGTTTGGTGAGTATTACTTCCTCAGGTTAAATAAAAGAAATAAATGTTCACATGGAACAAGAGAGTAGAAAATTATGGGTTTCCAAATGTCCCACGCAGCAACCACTCCAGCATGTAGGAGCAAAGCAACTCAAGCCTGTCACAAGTGGCCTTCTGACTTCCGAATGGCAAACTACCCAAATGAGAGCCTTTGAATGCTAGGGATTTGCTTTAACAGATAAAGGGCAAAAATGTGTTTGCTACCACTGCCTAAATCACAGGGAAAAAAATGTGTCAGCCAGTTAACTACTTCTGGATAATGCTTACCTTAACCATCAAGACTACAAGCCCATTAGATATTCACATCCACTGAAAAAGGCTACGTGCCTGTAAGAGCCTGCAGTCAGCGTGGTAAGTCAGGGGTCTCATGCTGCTATTACTCCCAGTCTTACAGATGATGGGTTCTTAACTCCAAAAATTGTTGTATCCCTTGTGGGCACATGCTGTGTTAGACTTCATCTTGACAGATAGCAAAGAATTGATCACAGAATTAAAAACATAACTGGTTGCTTAGCTACCAATGATCACTACACAGTTATATTTGCTGTGTGCAAACAGCCCAGTGCAAACCAATTATCCATCATTATGACTCTAAAAATGTCAATTTCAGAGAGCTGAAAACAACTGTGAGCCAGCTAAAAAAGGACATTTGAGTAGAAAAATACAAATTATAATTGGGAAACTTTTTTTTTCTGCTAAATTTTCAAATAGCCACAATCCTGTGGCTAAGGAAAGTAAATATATTGGTTTGGGAAAAAATAGGGTTCTTGCTTATTGGGAAAGTGAAAGAATGCATGTTATCTCTATAAACACTGGGCAAATATGAAGTAGTAAATAAAAATTACAAGCTAAGAACTGCACAAAACTGATAAGGGAAAAAAAAAAGAGAGTTAAAAAACTTCAGGATTAATGATGGCGTGAGGGAGCTGAAATATGTTAAATCCTAAAAACAGCATAGTGTCACTCCAAAAATGAAGTGGAACTACAGTGAGTACCAGTGCCATGAATATAGAGTAAGTAAAAAACTACGTCTGTCAGCTGCTCAGTAATAATTGTCTTGGGAGCTCTGCAGCATTCATCTGAGATGATTCTTTTTTTTTTTTTTCTGAATACCAAAACATGAGATAAGAGTGGCCTTAGATTTAGGTCAGTTTCGAAAATAGATTTCCTAAGAGCAGCACATTCCTGTTGGTTGGAAACAGAAGCTAGAATAAAGCAGACTACAGAAAGGTGCATGATTTCATAGTGAAGATATTTAACCTCTAGAACAATTTTCTGGGGGCTGTGATGATTAATGGGAATGGCTCATGCATAGGAAACAGTCTCATGTCTGTGTGAGGCAGACGAGAAGAGCAGTGGTTGCACGAGCAGGTGCAGTGGTTGCAGGGATCTGCAAATGTCCCTTCGACTTCTTGAAACGCAGATATATGGATATTGCTACTTAATACACTGTGAGGAGCCACACTCTTATTTCTCACAGTTAGGTGCTGTTCTTTCGTGTTGCATCCCCAAAGATCAAATCATTAAATCTCCATAACGATGACCTTCCTTTAGCAAGGTCTATCTTTCATTTATCAATCAAACTCAGCTTTGGTGCCAGATCTGGGGATAAGCTGCTGTACTTGGATGCCTTACCAGCAGCACATCCGTAAGAGTACGCACCACATAGGTGGTGGCGGGTTAGATACTCACAGGCTAACCCATGGACTCAATTTATCACCATGGCTGTAAACGATTCATGCTCAGCATTGCTGGTGTCCAGCCTCTCGTCTCCTCGGCGGTTCATCTTCCCTCTCCTAAAATACGTGACCAACAAAAGCAGATACAGAGATTTCTGCCTTCCTTGCATGTGCTGTAAAGCGCAGCTATGCTCTGTCTGATCATGTCCTTATGACAATTTAAGCTCTCTGAAGACAGGAATAGTCAGGGCGGGATGCAGCCACAGTAGAAATGGGTTTGGGCTGAATGCTCTGCTTCTCTCCAGTAAAAACTGCATGTCCTGTGTACAGGAAGGATAAGGGCCATAAGCACTACACCTTCTGCAAGACCTGGGTGGGAAAAATCCCCTGCCCTGAGTAACCTCCAGTTTACAGAGAAGAAGAGAAAGGAGGAAATAGGTCAATCTGACTTCTTTATGCAACACAGCACAATATAGTAAAAATAAATTTTATAGGGGACATACAGGATCTTTTTCCCTTTGACTCCATTATGAGATTGCTTCTTATTTGGCCAGGAGAGCAGAAGCAAAGACCAGACTGAGCAATTTTGAGGTTGATAGCAAATGAACAGAGACAAGTGTGTTCCTCCCTACTGAAGAGATGTACAGAAACTGCTTGTAGTGCTTCAATGTCAGAAAGTATTTTCTTTTGTAGAGTTTGAGCAGAAGCTCAGGAAAAGATAGGTTACGGGAGTCACTAGATCAACTTTGCATTTGCCGTGCCAGCTATTGTACTGTGAGGAAGTTTTACAGTGAGGGTGGTGGAACACTGTGGTGAATGCCCCATCCCTGGAAATATTCAAGGCCAGGTTGGACGGGGCTCTGAGCAACCTGCTTCTTGCAGTGAGGTTGGACTGGATGGCCTTTAAAGATCCCTTCCAATCCAAGCTATTCCACGATTCCATGATTCTATGTATGCAGTATACCGAGAGATGCTGTTTGCATATGTATTAACAGTTGTGCGTGGCAATGCATGCGTTACATAAAACACTGATCTGATCCACGTAGATGCTGACTAAATGAGATTGGTTCATAAACACCACAATCTGCCCACTCTGAAGAAATATTAGAGACCTAGGAACAATTCCATGAAAGTGAGTCTGTGTGAAAGATGAGAAGTGCCTCTCTCAGCTGCTGTGGCCTCCAGGCCATCTGTCTGAAGGGTTGCACTCTGCCCTGGAGGTCAGCGTGTAGCAGCCGAGTCTGTTTCTGTACATGCAAAGCCATCTTCCTTGTGTAAAAACAGGGCTTTGCCACCTCCTGAGAAATGGAGGAGTTCTATTGCCTCTTCTGCCCACTGTAGATCTACCCCAAATTAACACTGTCTGCTACTGATCTCTTGTTAACTATAAAGGCCCTCAGGTATGTAAACCTGGACCAAACGGAAAAGGCCCCAGGAGATAATAGGCTTACCTCCCCATATTCCAGCTGGCAGCACTGCTGAGAACATGGTGGAAAACTTGATTTATTAAAATTAATGAAGGAACTGGCTAGTCTTGAATAATTCATGACATATCAGCTGCTGCTAAGGTAATAGGAGCTCAGCAAGATCCTCTTTAGCACTGCATAGTGCCTAAAATCTTTAAATAAAATGAAATCAAAGATTGGCTAGTTAAAGACTGAAGGGCTTTCTCCATGAGAAGTGGGAAGCCCTGATTCCTGTCTCTGAGGTCATCCAGCTGCCATCAGCAAAAGTCGCTGAGGTATCTCAAATGGAAGCCAGGCAGCTAACATCACCAATTTTTGCTATGGCATGAAACATTTTGCCTCAGCCATCTACTTCTGTACAATATAATGGCTCAATTTTTCACAATTCTTACTGAAATCAAGTTTAGATTTCAGTATTTACCATAAGCTAGGGATGTCTGAGGGTGTTGGCTTGATTTTCTGATCATTATGTATGAAAATAAATCAGATGGACATGCAAAGAAGTAGGCACTACCATCTCAGTATACAGATCTTAACATGCAATCTCTGCTGCTGCTCAGGGCTTTCACCAGCATCAGCAGAATCAAATTACCCACAGCCTGGGCAGTGTTAGGCCAGGATTTTGGAAGCATGTCAGCAGCCCTGGAACAGAATCCCACTAACTTAATCTGGTGCCACTTGATGAAACAAGGGCTCTTTTTCAACTCTGATGAAGTCAATGCTAAAACCTTTGATAAATGTGTAAAAGCAGCAGCAAAATCAGGCACTGTAATTAGATGGCTGATACTCTTCTTCCTATATGTCCTCCTTCTGCAGAGGTCAGAGGAATTATAGTTAATAAAGAAAGAGGAAAAACAGATAAATGCAATGAACACCCTCCTGCCTCCCAGCTGCTGGTACAGGGTCTCCTAATACAATCACGAAACTCTCCACTAGCCACAGCTTAAAGACCCTCCCTGAAGACCATCACTTTCTCTCTTTCCAACTGGTGATGATGGGAATTGGCCCGAGAGGCCACTGCTGTGTCCAGTACTGTTCTCAGCTCTCGTTTGCATTGCATTCCTTTGTCCCCCACCTAGGAATCTGTGATATGGTACAGCAGCTCTGGATCATATTAAGGCAGTTGAACAAAACAGCCTTTGACTCAAGATCCTGATGAACAGGGAGAGATCCTGATGCCTTGTTGATTGCCTCAAGCCAGATTTTATTTCCAGATGCCATTCCTGCTCCAGCCAGAGCAGATGATTTTGGCCAGGCCTGTGTCTGAAGTATTTTGGTAGAAGTGCTCTGATGTAGGCAATTGGCATCATGAGAAATTTGACCTAGCCCTAGGAGACTGCCAGTTTCCTCTCTTCTCCAAAAATACTGCTTCATTAATCACTTGTGAGAGCATTTAAAAAATTAAAGCCAACTCCCCTTGCCTTGAAATGGAGGCAGCACTTTCTCCTCTTGCTGTCTGTTAATAGCCTCTCTGCAGGAGGTCACAGGACACTGATTTACACTCCTGAGCTTTTGTGGACTTAGGTTAAGAACATTCAGAGAAGCCACAAAGTGACATTGTGACTTCTCACCCTGAAGTGTGTAAATGAAGCAAATACTGTAACTCTCACAGCTGCAGAGTGGGAGATGCTGTGAATAGGTTGTAACCTGGTAACACGTGAGACCTAATGTCTGTCCCCTAATCTCCCGGTGTCCTCCCAGACAAGACCCTCCAATTCCTGTATTTCAGCTCTAATATGTGTCAAAGGAGAGTCTTTGAGCACCAAGGAAAGTCAGGTAAGGTTTCCTAAAACTGAAGTGTAATTATTTGGAACCAACTGAACTCTGGGACCTGTGTTAAAGAGCAACAGCTCCAAGCCACTGTCTGAGCACAAGCTGGCATGGCTCTAGCTACCTCAAAGGACACGGGTGCCTTCCCCTCTCAAGCTGTAAGGAAAGGCAGGCATCTGGGCAAGGACAGGACCATGGTATCAAAGGACCATGAAGCATCTACACACCACCAGGGTAACTGTGTGTGTGGTTGTGTCTTTGCAGCTGCTTTTAGCCTTCCACCATTGTTTTCTTCTCCTTTTCCTTCTTTCTCTCTTTCTCTCCCTCCTTTTTTTTTTTAAAAAAAAACGGTTATCTGTTATCTTCCAGAAAGGGCACCTGATTAGTAATGATGTACAACTGCTCTGGGAGCTGGTTTCGGAGGCACGGTGTCCCGCTGACTTGCCAGACAACAACAGTTGCTATGTGGCTTCCTTTGCTTTGTTCCTTCAAGAGACCAGTTGGTATTTACAGCATTTTCTCTAGGCAAGGCATCATCCCTGAGATATGCTCATATGAAAGTGCTTCAGGGAATTCCAGCTGGGAGGTGAGTAAAAGGATTTCATCATTTAAAAAAACAAAACAAAACAAAACAAAAAAACTCCACCACACCACAAAAAAAAAACCCCACAAAACTCCAAAGAAATGCTGGAAGAGATGTTGGTTGCTTCCAAGTGACTGTAGGAGAAGTAGGGAAGCAAGAGTTTTACCCCTTATTCTGCCGATACAATCCCATTTTTTTTCATGAAGATATTAAAAGTCCACTTCAATGCAAACTATGTTGGGGAAGGATGGAGGCTGGAGCCTGTTCAAACATTCACCTGGTTTCCACTTTCCCAGCTTAAACAGTGACAAAAAAAGTTAAGAGAAGGGCACAAAGCAGTCTAGCTCTTTGCCAGGCAGAAATGAAGGCAAACTTGGTGTAAATCAAGAGTAATACAATTTAGATGCTTCTGTCAAGTTTGTTGGAATTTTTAACATAAAAGATAGAAAATGGATGTAATTGAGCTGGCTAGGACTTCAGAGACACTGGTGTGGCTGGGCTGGGATCACAAAATAGTCTGTAAGTTGCTTGAAGAAACAACATTTGTCTCCCCAGGGTATGACAGTGAGGGAATAGAAGGGCCCTTCTCCCAGTTCTGCCCTCAGTGGCGGTGTGCTGAAGGCACGCTCAGTGCCGCTAAGGGGTGAGATCAGCTAAGTGTTAAACTCGGCTTAGTCTAAGCTGGGGGGTGAGGGGGGAGAAGTAAAATGCTTTTTTATTTTCTCTAAGGATATGGTGGAACTAAGCCAAAAATGTGTATTTGTACTGCTTTGCCCAAGGCAGCATAAGCACCTTCTCTGGTGAATCACTAAATCCCCAAAGCTTCTGCTCCTCCTAAACGAATGCCACGTATCCTGGGGAAATGCTGGCAGGTAGAAGGACACTGACTGGGCTGGGCTAATGCATGACATGTGTCCGTGGCTGAGGGTCTGCAGGATTCTGCCCCAAACTCTCTAGGATGATGACATTTGGGATCTAATCTCCAGTATCTGACTTTTCACTATGCCCCAATTTAGCTCAGTTTTTCTGCTATTTTCTAATCTTCCAAAAAGCATTTTCCCAATCTGTTGCCCAGTATCTCTCAGGAAGCTGGTGACAGCAGTTCGTCACTGTTCAAGGGCGAGCACAAGTGGAATGCTGGCAGGTAGGTGCACAAGATAGCTTTGGAAGTGAAGGAAGACAAAGATGGACAGAAGACTGATGCCACCATCACAAGTCACACACAGCAGGCAAGGTCTGGAAAAAAGCGTTTGTGAGATGGAGATAAGGGAGGCAGGACCTCAGATAAATCTGAGGCTTCCTTGCAGCCACAGCAGCCATGTTAAGATGCACTAGATGAAGACCAGGCTGAACTGTTTTGATGTTAATTGCCTGGCTGCTTTAATCGGATATACACTTCTAAGTCCTAAAGTCAGATGTGTGACAAGACAAACTGATATTTACCTCTTATCTTCTTTATCTTGGTTTGCCCATTGCTGCCCGGTCAGTAAATGTTCCCAAGCATTATAATTGTCCACAGGATGGATTTTTATGCAAGAGAAACCAGTAACATTTTACATCTGAAGGGACTGTTCAGGCTCTGAGTAGTTTTGACTGCTCTGGGCCAGAGTTCAGTTTCTGCTCCAAGGAATGCCTCCAAGGCACCGATAACCATCATCAGCAATCAGATAATAATCACTGAGCTGCAGGGCCACTCACGGGCACTGCAGTGACTGCACTTGGATGCCCAATGGCCTCTGAGGATGTGACACTTGCATCACTCATGCAATGCAGTCAGTGTCCCTCTGGACTTGCGGAGGGACACACTGGTCTTGTGCTGTAATGACACATGGAGCTAGAGGATCAGTTACCACAGAGTGTTTTGAGCTGGGAGGTTATGAGCATGGCTGAGGACGAAGTAGCTTTCTAAGATGGATCCTGGCACACTGGGCTTCCTGCTGCGGTCTGTGCCAAGGGGCTGGCATGCGGCAGGATGCAGGATTGCTGAGTCCAACTTCTGCCTTTTTCCTTTGGCTCTTTGCTGTCCAAGATGACGTAGGATAGGAACATCATGGAGGAAAACACCCCCACTGCTTCTGAGCCCTGCACTGCCCCGTGAGCCAATTTGATTAGGTGGAGCACCAGGTTTGCAGCCAGGCCCAGCAAGCTGCCAGCAGCCTGTGTGGTGCAGAGCCAGCATGTGGTTCCAGGCAAGGGCTGGCCCCGCACTTGCACCAATATACTGACACACCCAGCCTGGCTCCACGGGGGTGTCTCTGAGGCTGGGGAGTAAATTCCTGCTAATGTGGCTGCAGGTTATCTTACAGTGATCCCTGTTACAGCACCAAGACATTGTCTCAGCCTCCTTATCTCAACCTCTGGAAAGGCTTTGTATAGAGAGAACTCAGCCTCTGTCCCCCACCCCCATTAAAGTGTCAATTACATAAAAGCAGAGAAAAAAAGACGTGAATTATTCTGCATCAAGGAGTGCAGGGTCTTTCACTAAAGAAAGTGGGGGAGGATCCCTCAGTAGGGTGTAGACTCACACCACAACCTTTGCTGTCGGGTTCCTTCCCTGGAAGGAGGCCCTGAGGCTGAGTCTCCCTGTTGCTCCAGGACCCCATGAACACCTGGGCAGTGGCGCAGACTACCATGTGCCCATCAGCCAAGCTTGAGACACGGGGACAGGGGCACGAGGTTGGCCACTGCAGTGTGAAGGGGCTTCCTAGACAGGCGTGTGCTTGCAGCAGCACTGCTGGAATGCTGGAAGACACCTCTGACTGCAGTTCTCTTCCCTCCTTGCAGGACAATTCCCCTCAGTGAGGACCACCCCCACGTGCTGAGCCTAGAACCAGGTTCATCTCTGTTACATGACCACAAACCTGTCTGCACACTGAGTACATTGAACAGAAAGGAGCTGGGCAACTTGGACTATTGCATAGAAAAAAAAAGAAGTACCGTAGGCTTGAGTTTATCCTTAGTTATATGGATGTAAATAACCTGATCAGATGCAAGCAAAGGTACCTGATTTTGGCTACTGCCGGAGCAAGGAGGACACTGCATGGGATACAGAGCTACCAAGGGAAGCTACAGTGAATCAGCCACCTCTTCGAGCCATTTACCACATAATGAGGCAGGATGAATCAATAATATGTATCGAGCTGGGAAAGTTAATCTGCATCCAGAGCATAATAACAAATTAAAAGGAAATAAAATCAGTACAATTCCACTGACTCTCATTACTATCACAGTGGAGAGTAATTAAAATCCATAGGCCAAATTCAACACTGGAAGAACTCTTATGAAGCCAGAGGCACTATACAAGGGCATTGCTTTTTCCAGATGCTATGTGTTTCAAACAGCAGCAGGAATGGCAAAACAGGCAGAGAGGAAAGGGCAGGATAAGAAAGGAACCTATTTAGGAGCCAGGCACTCTACTTCTTGCTCCTCCTCACCTGGAGTCATGCTGTCTGCCTGCAGCTTTGGTGCTTGATGGGGCTGAGTCTCTAAAGCTCTGATTACAAGGCCTTCCCAAGCCAATACACAACTGCCATTCATCAGCCCTGGCTAACACTCCTGTTCTGCCTCTTCCCTGATCCACTGCCTTACCTTGCTCCCTCTGAGCTCCTCTCTCCTCCGCACTCCTCAGCACAGCCACCCCTGCTACACCCTCTCTTCCTTGCCACAGAAATTCCCTTCCCTACCACAGAACACCTTCTGCTATCCTGTTGCCTGATGAGGCTCTCAACCCATCTTTCTGTGCTTTCCTATAAACTCTTCGTCCTTTGGCGCTCCTGCGTCCCTGAAGAAGCAGCAGCTGAAGGAAGACTATCACTTGCCCTAAAGCCATAGCCACTTGCACCCCCATTACAGCTTTGGTCCAGCCCTGCATAAATGATGCGCTGGAGCTGTGCTACGAAGCAGGGATTCAACCTGAAGTAGCATCTGCTGCCCACACCTTGGTACCCTGCCCCTCTGTGAGGTCCCACTGCCCCACGTGGCTCTGTCGCAGCTCAGTCCAGCAGCTCACTTCCCACTGGGTGGAAGGAGAATGTGTGATGCACAGAAAGCACATCCCTCATTGCTGCACACAGCACTGTGTCCAACTAATCAGCACCGCAGCACCAGGTGAGAGCACAGCCACTGCACAGGCATCCAGAGAGGCAGCTGATGGTGACAGCAGCTGCTGACAGCCAGCAGAACTGGGGAAATAAATGCCAAAGTTTGGTTCACAGGGCTCAGGGGTTGGAAATAATCATTAAAGGAGAGAGGCACTGGACAGAAGAAATCAGTTTGGGGCAGTCCTATAGTCCATGTCTAGCAGATTACATCTCAGCATTCTTGTCTAGCCTTCAAGTTTATGATCCTCTCAGCTCCTGTTACTACACTCTGTTCATGGCTTCCACCTAGGAAAGCTCTGCTGACATAATGGGATTATGCTGTGAAATATCCTGTGTGGCAAACCGCAGTCAGCACATGTATGTTACTGCTGAAGACTTTTAACACATGGACACATTTACTATGTAATAATTATGACAATCTACAGAGGTCATCCAAAGTGGATTGTTAATGCCATTTTACAAATCGATGTAGTGTGGTCCCGCAGGTGGAATCATGGACTGAGAGCTGTATTTCCAGGCATACCATGCTCTTGTTCACTGTCTGGAAAGGTGGACATCTCACTTGACCTAGCTTTGCCTCAGTATGCCTTTCAGAAGTTCAGTCACTCTACTAACGCATATCCACCTCTGTAACCACGTTCAGATCCACCAATGAACACCACAAAAGCCTCATTCTTAAAAGTGTTCAGCACCTATATTCATAGCCATGTTATTACAGAATGTGCTACATCATTTCCCAAAAGTACGTGCTCACATCTTTCAAAGCAATTCAGCAGAGACTGCAGAGACCCTCTGGAAATCTGCCCCTTAACTAAGTGCCTATGTAGAGGCCAACCTCCCTTATTTCCCTAATTTCCATCTGAAAACAGCAGACCACCTCTCCTAGTCCAGGAAGCCAGGACTTCTCTGAAAGGACACCCTTTTAGCTAGCCCACTGAAAATGAGCAGCATGAGCTTCTGCTGTGTCATGCAAGCAGGTGCATTCACCTTGGCTACTGTGGGCAGGCAAGGCTGGGTCTTGTTCTGGGAGGAAAGCAGAAGGCATGACCAGGTAAGGGAAACCATTTCTTCCACAGGTCCTAAGAAGGGAAAGTATGTCTGTATTTTCCTCTTTACGGTGGGGTAGGAACATAATTTTTAATGCTGTATTACTTCACACTTACACAGATCATCTGCCCTTCCTATTACAACAACTTTGAGTTGATTTGTTTAACATTTAGACATTCTCAAAGGGATTACTCTTTGTAGTAGCAGTTGCTTTAGGCATAACTGGAGTTTTCTTCTGAATATGACTTTACTCATAAAGGACTGTGTTTTGACACAGTCTTTATACAAGGTGAGATACAGCTGAAAGCATGGCTCCTAATGCAATGAGGAAATAAAGTTGCCGACTCTCATCCCTTTGGACAGGCCAGAGGGAGGAAGGAGCTTCTTCCTATAGAGGTTAAAAGCTATTCTGTAAAAAAAAAAAAATACAAGCCATGCACTAGTTCATACCTGAGTGTTGCAAGCATGGAGGAGATGGCTGATATGGCTATGGGCTATACTAGGGCCTGTAGTTGCTTCTGGGCAGGGCTAGCTCTGTTTCATGGATTCACTTCATGCTACTGCTGTCATGAACAAAAGCCTGAGGAGTGTGCTCAGAGTCAGAATAAAAAGCGTTACAGAGTTATTGCTCTACTGCTTGTATGTGACCAGAAATAACGCAGTGCTGTGCAGATGAGCAATGACTGTGTCCCCTGGGGACATGGCTATAAGGCAACCAGGTAGAACAGAACCTAAAATAAAGGGCAGATCCTCCCTGAAAGACACAACTGCTATGGAGAGACTTTTGTGTTAGCAGACCTGGTTCTCAGAGCCAGCTCTGGGATGTCAGCTCTTCCCATACCTGCTGGAAGGTGTCCTAAGAGTCAAGTGGCAGATCAAACCAGCAAACTATACACCTTAATCTTAAAAAGCTGATCAGCTCAGGGGTTGCTTATCAGTAAGGAAGGCTTTCATGGCCTTCTCTTTCCTCTTTCAAAAACAGATTTTCTTTTTCTTTCTTTTTTTTTTCTCCAGTGACTTTGGCTGACATTTGTTCTCAATGACACTGAGCTTCTAGAGAAGCTGAACTAATGACTTGTGAGGTCTCCCCACTGCAGGTATGGCTTCTGCAAGCATACAGCACTGATTTCCAAAACCACATCTAGCCCTTAAACTAGGAAGGGGACTGGTGCATTGGGGCTCACAGACAGGTTATCTTGTGTTGTGGAAACGTGAACCCTGGTTGTCCACAGAGAACACAGCTGTTGCAAAAGCTGTGGTAAAAAATGGGGCACATTAGAACAAAACATTTAAGTACCGCAAACCAGGCCTCCTGAGGGAGTGCTCTCAGATCTTTTATAATTGAGAGGTCTCAGTTCAGTTCAGGCTTGAGGTTTTTCCAGGTTAAACTACCACAGCACTGATTAGCAGTGAAAATGTATTGATCCTTTATGAGCAGCAGTAACCTCTCTGGCTCTTGAAAGGGGTCTTTCCAGAGGTACCTCCTCTTGAAGGAGATTGCTTCTGTCTGCTCCTAGAAGCAAGTTGGAAGGATCAACCACACCACCGTGAGTGATAGGAGTACTTCAGCACAGAGCTGATTGATAACCCCAGACACTGATGTTCTGTTAGTGCAGAAGGCTCAGCTCAACTTCAGCCATAGCTGGTGCCAATTCTGCTCCAGTCAAACTTTGAACCACTACTTCGCCTCTAGACCTCTCTGCAGGGTGGGTTTATTGAGCAAGGTGCCTGAAATGCAAAGATCCTTAAGATGAACAAGGACTTGATTAGAGGGAATGGCAGGCAAGTTGTCCTTGAGACAAGCTACAAAGCCAGCATATAAATCTGTCACAGCAGCTCTGACTGGCTGTGACACTGTGCTAGGTCTGAAAGGAGCTGTCTCTTCTCAGTGTCTGAGGCTCTTTAATTCCCCTCTTCCTGGGGGAAGAACCTTGTGTGAAAAGTTCAGCTGCGTGTACTCCGAGTCTTGTGAATCAGCCGCTTGTGGTGAAAGCCACTGTCATCTTTCAGTCGCTAACTGGCTTCCTAAACATGCCTGCAGAAACAGTCAGATTGCTGTGTTGCAAACAAATGAGATTTGACAGGACACTGCCCGCACCGCTCCCGGACAGCCGGGAAGCCACAAGATGGGCTGCACAGTGTCTGACTGGAGCGGCTCTAGCACTGCATCCACAGCTAGTGCACCGTCTGGCTGGCTCTGCAAGCACTGACAAAGAACCCAGTCTGTAAACTCCCACTAGCATCTGCTGAAGCTTCATATCCCAAAGGAGACATGGTTTGCTTACACGTATCTTTAAGCATTTCAGCAGCAGAGAAGGCAAGGGCGTAGACACTTTCTCTAGCTAAAAACACAAAGCCATGTTTTTTCTTTATAAGAAAAAATTTACTCCTTCTCCTTGACTTCCTGTCTAGGACAGGAGATGGAGAAGGATTTCAAAAGCTTTAGTTCCTTCCTGGAAATAAGTCTTTAGGATAGGTGCTGTTTAATTCCTGATCGGGTTATTTTTAGAAGGTGAAGAGACTATCAAATCCAGGTTCCAAAAGATCTGCAGAAAGCCCCGAGTTGTTGCAGGCCCTGAGATATTATGGTAAAATTACTATCTGCAGACAGTGGAGAATTTTTTTTCTGTTTCCCCTTGTGCCTCACCTTGAAGCAGCTGTTAGCAAAGACAGATAACTCCTCTGCCCCTCAGTGTATTTAACACAGCCTTGGCAAAGGGACTGCAGTCTGTCATCTCATGAATATGGGAATTGCCTAATTCTCCAGCTATCCTTATTACCTCAGCCTGAGTGTCCCAGCTTTCCATAACTAATTCCTGAAATCACAGACTTTCCACTGTCCTTGCTGTCCTTGAGCAGCAAATCGGTGCTCCTCATATAACTGATGCTGGTTTCTGCTGTGGTGACACAGGTTTGCCCTGGACCCTCCCTGAGCAGGGATGGCATTATGGACAAGGCTACTGACCCAGCTCTCCTGTCCATTTCCCAGAGCTGCTCACCCTTTGTTGCTGTAACTTAGAGCAGGGTCTTTTGAAAATAGCAAATGCTGCATGGCACTCTGCAGTGGCTCTGAAGCCCAGGCAGCGGGCTGGCAGCAGTAACACAATCCATCCATGGCAGCAGAGGAGATCCCTCCCCCTGTTCCTACAAGCCGTGGAGCTCCCTGCCTCCTTCCATGTCCTTCTTCATCTGCGACTCCCACAAAGTCTAGGGATTTGCAGGGCCTCCCACTTGCCGCTTCATTTTCCTCTCCCTGTCACGTATGTTCCCAGTCTACCTTCCCTCCCCGTGTCCATGCACCCGTTTTCTGCTCCTTCATTATTTTTCCTAGTATCACTGATCCTGCCAGCGCTGTCCATCCTCCCAAGACTCAGAGCTAAAGCTGTTGATAATGGCTGCCAGGAACCAGCTGTCAGGGCTGCTGCGAACTGCAAAGCAGCTGGAAGCTGAGGCCAAGCTAATTATGAAGCAGAGACTGCAAAACTTGTGGAGATTCTGGCCAGAGGTGCCTAGTTTATTTCCCAGAGACAAATGGGCACATCCTTTGAATGTTGGCAGGTGACATGTGAGCAGGAAAGTCACCAAGCTGTGGACAGCTTTACAATCCTGGCTACTGAGTGCTGCATGTGATGCCTCCTCATCTCACAAACACCCACGACTGCTGCTGCCAAGCTGCTCTGGACAAGCAGAATGTGCTCACGCACTGCAGTTGCAGCTGAGGAAATCTTAATGCTGGTTTCAAGGGCTAGACTCCTGCAGAGCACAGGAAGGAAGAGATTTTTCTCAGAGGCCAAGAACAGTAACACAGGCTATTGAGTCAGGATCATGGCAAGGTGGGGAAAAAAAAAAAAAGTAAGTTCTTCCTGTTTCTTTTGTGATATAGCATTTTGTTTTCCCCAGAGTTTGTCAAAAGGGTAACTGCATCAATGGTAAATAAACCTGGATTATGTCTTCTAGTAGTTCATTTCTTCTTCTTTGTTCAAAGCTGGCCTAAATGGAAGCTGCAGAAGGAATCACCTTGGAAGTCCATAGTTTCGTAATCAGAACCTCCCTTTCAATTAGTCGTATTATAGGGCTGTAAATACAATAATTCCATCAATACTATGGAACAGTCACGCTGCATTTGTGTTAACATAAACGAGTGCTAATGTGCCACAGAGCTAATCTGATATGACAGTAATTGGCTGATGCCCAGCCATGGAGGCCCTGGAGCTACGCTTGCTCTCTCTTTGCTACAAGAACTGTCCTCTGAAACACGGGCAAGGAAACAAACTGTGATATCATATCTTGCCTGCCAGCAATGAATGATGTTTCTTGCAACTGCAGCACCGAGGTGTTTGGGGAGGGGATTATTTGTTTTTGGGGGGAGTGTATTTAAAGTGGAACTTGATCTCCTACAAACTTAAATATTAACAAATCAGGATTTCCAGAACACCTTATAAGACTAGGTCAGACTCAGCAAGCACCCAATGGATATTAAACCCAGAAAAACCATAAAAGCATTCAGCCTACTCTTTTACCTTCCCCTCTGTGACCACTGGGAGCTGTACATCATCACCTAGTCTGCAGTAGGCTTTTCTTACACAGATGAAGCTTAAAACTTTGTAAATGCTTTGGGGTTGCTACCATTGTCTTGTGCAGTGTTCTACAGAGAGGGCAGCAGCATGTACATCTGAGACTGCAGCTGGGGTTCTCTGGTTAGAGGCCTTAGAGGAGGTCAACATAAGCAACGCCTAAGGATGGCAACCAGAACTCAAACACAGCCCATCTTCTGTCTGGGCCACAAAAGCAAGGGCACAGACTCAAGAACAGGCTAGGATCAGGAGTCTTCTGGGTTACAGCCACAGTAGGAACTACTTATTTTGTGTTTGGAAATATGCCCTTCAGAGAGAGTCTTTCTGAGGAGAGACCCTCTCTTTTGTGAGGGAGGCTGTCAAAAAAAGTCATAGCGGATATCTAGGCCTTCTGTATTTGGCTCATCAGCTCTGTGCATGCTTTGCTGTCTGGCTGTACAGTGCCTTACCTAATGCACCCTCATCCATGATGTAGCCGTTGGGTTCTACCCCAGTACAAACCAAACAACAGAGACCTGTTTTAATCAGAAACCATCCTTCTCAATACTATGGCACTAAAGGCATATTGTTTTTGGCAATATGCAACAGCAATATCTCACAATCCCAAAGCATACATGGCCTGTCAGTGCCCAAAACAGTTCCTGGAGCAGTCAGTGAAATTAAGAGAGAATTTAATTAGGAGAAGTAGGAAAGAGCACCCTAAACAGAGGATTTAGGATCTGTGAGATGATGACTCTGGATTTGACTTAAATCTTTCTAGGTCTCTGGTCTGCTCCTCCATCTGTAAAATGGGATCAATAAAATCTTCCTGACTTGCAGCAGGGCTCCCAGTCTTCGGTCTGTGAAGCATTTTGAGAGACGTGAATGAAAGAAACCATTACCAAGCCCTCAGGCCTTACTATAATACCAACAAACAATGCAGAGTTGTTTATAATGCTTTTCAGTGCCACAATGCCTAGGAAATGAGGAAAGGCAAAAGCGGAGATGCACCCAGCCCTGCTTGGCTATGGTGTAAATAAAAATGGTAGGAGCAGGTTCTATAGATTTCCCTCCGGGGAATTCTGCTGTTTTCAATAATGCAGTAAAACTTCTGTCGCTATGGATTCAAGCAGATGCCCTTGCTAATAGCTCAGATATCAAAACCTATTATGAATTTGGGAAAACGCATCCTGAAGTTGAAAACGTTATGAATCACATGGAAACGAATTAAGAAATTACTCCCTTGCACCCCGCGGATTTAAAGAGCGAGGCGCTGCCCAGCCACCCCTGACAACAATTAAACTCAGGCTAATACCTTACAAGCACGCGATATTCCACCTCGCACAGGACAAAAGCCCCGAGGCACCTAAAAGGCTGAAACCTGCCAATTTGCAAAGTTGCCTCTGCGGCTGCAGTTTGAGATCCCGGAGAGAAAAAAGCCGGGGGTGTGTGTTGGGGGAGGGAGGGTGCTCCCCCGAAGCCCTGCACAGGGAGGGCAGCGGCCGGCGGCCCCGAGAGCCATTTGCGCGGAGCAGCGCGGTTCTCTGCGCCGAGAGCGGCCGTCGCTGAGCGCTGCGAGCGAGGAGCCGGCAAATGCGGGGGGTTGGGGTGGGGTGGGGGAGGCATGCGGGTCCCCCGGCAACGAGCAGGTGTCAGCTGGAGGTGCGGGAGGGTCTGGGAAACCTGTGCGTCCCCCACTTGCATTCCCGCTCCGCGGGCTGGGCGCGGAGCTAGCGGTCGTCCGGGGCAGCCAGGAGAACCCGAGGAACGAGACCCAGCGAACGAATAAATCCGTGAAAGACTGCGCCCAGTTCCGCTCCCTGTGCGGCCCCGAGAGACGGGCAGAAGCCGGGCAGAAGCAGGGAGGCCACCACCAGCCCCGCAGCCCTCCCCGCCGCGCAGCCATTTGCCTTTGTTGCCGCTCCGCGCCCGCAAGGTGCGGCGCCGGGCCGGGGCCGGGAGCCCCGGGTGCCTCTCCCCTGAGAAGAACGGCTCCCGCAGCGCCGCAGAGGGGAGACGTCCTGCGGCAGCGGTTCCCGAGAGGGACCTGCCCGCGCCCGCCCGCACCTACCTACCTGCGGAATCCGCCCGGGACGCGCCGCCTCCCGCCTTTGTTGTGCATGCCCCGGCAGCGCCGAGCCGCCGGCCCGCCCGCCGCCGCCGCCGCCCGTCCGCCCCCTCTGCGCCCGCCGGAGCCGGAGCCGGAGCCAGGCCCCGGCTTAGCCCGTCGCCACGGCAACGGCGGGCGCGTGCGGCGCGGGTGGGGTAACGGCCGCCGCGCAA
>WHYT01016365.1:483609-506532 GCA_009806455.1 Tetrax tetrax | reverse complement strand
CCCGCGGGGGCTTGGCTGCGGTGAGGGCTTGGCTGCGGTGAGGGCTTGGCTGCGGTGAGGGCTTGGGCCCCTCTGCGGGCCTGAGGCGGGCAGAGGCAGCGGCTCCCCAGTCCGGCCCGCCGCGGCGGGGACGAAGCAGGGGAGACGGGTGGGCTCGGCAGCCTCCCGCCCCTCTCCGTGCCCGGGGTGCCTGGCAGCAGAGGGTCACAGAGGGGCTTTGCGGCACAGCTGGGAAAAGCCGCCAGAGCCGCGTGTCCTGACCTTGGTCCTGCAGCCCTCCTTCAGGGGGCTTACCCCTTGGTAAATCTGGGGCCGTTTAGTAAATTTACTAATTTACCCATGTACTAATCACTCATTTCTTAACAATGTCGGTATTACAGAGTTTTTCACTGCACACAAGGATGCCTGGAGGGTGAGCTGGTGTTACTATGCTATAAAAATGACAATAAGGAGAACTTGGAGACCAGTTGCGATGATCTTTACACCTCCCTTGCAAAGAGCTGCCTCCTTTTCTGATGCTTGCTAATTTATAAATAGCCCCAGTTCCGCTACTTGGAGAAAGCTTTCGTTTCTCCTGGTCCTTTATGTACATGATACTCTGCAGTGGAGAGCAGATGTTTGCACCAGATTCTGCTCCTGTGGAAAGCAGCAGTGGAAGACTCTGAGGCAAAGTGTGAAATAGCATCGGGGTTATCACCTGTCCTCGGTTCAGAGCTCCTTTTGCAGCCAGACTGAAAGGCCAGGGAATGCCCTTGGACTTGGCGTACTCTGGAGCGCATGCCTGGGTCTCTGCTGGAGATGAGCATCCTGTTGTTTGCAGAGTCCAGTTACAGCTAAAGCTAGAAAAAAAAAAAAGTATCTGTCTGCATAAACGGGAATTTTCCTCAATTGCAGGAGCCAGCAGAGGACACTGCTTTGTCTCTGAAAGGGCAGAGTGATATTTTTTTTTTTTTGTTCCTTTTGCTGCCTTCTTCCTGCTCCGTGACTCTGGTGGCACCTTCAGCAGAACAGTTGCTGTCCCTTCTGGTTTTTTTTAATCCATATCCATCAGAGGATTTTGTTTTCTAGATTGCTGCTGCTGAAGCTGTAGCAGAAACGCTCCTGTATAGCTTTACTTAAGGGAGGGAAGAAACAAAACCACATGACAAATTGGTCCAATTTATCACAGCAACAGAAACCTGCAATTCAGCTAAATCGCCCCCACAGGCCAGCTTAGATTGCGTCAATATTTAATGACCTGAGCGCTGCTGCCTTCACGGCTCCAGCTTCACCTCTGCCCCTCCTCACATCGCAGCGTGCCCCCCCAGGTTTGTCACTCCACCGGTGAGGGAGGGCACCCCCACCCTTCCTCTGGGGTGAGCAGGGTCTGTCTTCAGGCTGCCGGGGCAGGCCTGCTTGCTGTCCAAAGCGGCACAGCCCAGACCTGCTGGGCACGACCAAATTCTGCCCCTTTTCCTACCAGACTGGACCACCTGTGCGGCATGTTTATACCCAAGTAACAGCTCCCAGCTTTCCAGACATGCCGGTAAGTGAGAGCAGGACTGCACCCATCTCAGCTCATGGCCTCTCCTAGTCTTTTTTTTTTTTTGGGTGACTGTATAACCCAGACAGGACTGGTAGTAGGCTGGAGGTGGCTCCTGTTCAGCTGCCTACGTCTGTTCCCATTACTCAGAAGGAGCTGCAGTGAAATAAATTGCCAACAAGATGGTGCAGGAGGACCTGAAAAAAGGATGTGCCAAGCAATGCCAAATTCCTCTGACCTGTGAGCAAAGAGGGGCTGCAGGGGAGCTCAGGGATCTCTTTTGCTGGGCGACACCCTCCAGGCTCACCACACCAACTGGCATCCAAGAGCGTCTCCCAGCTCCGCCCTGGCATGTCGCAGTGGCTCCTTTCTGGCTTGCTCTGCCTGGGATAGCAACGGGAACAAGTGACAGGTTATACAGTTACCTGTGGCCATAGGCACGTTCCCTCATGACTCCCTTGCCTCTGTTTCCCTGATCCGTAAAATGGAGATGACTGAAATCTCCCAGGGACAAGGGCAAAGTAAGAAGAGGCATTTTTATTTATCAGGGCAGTGGTGGGGTGTGCGAATTTGTGCTGCTGGGCTGGAAACAAATGACCCAGCAACTCGAATTCCTCCAGCAAGACTGCACCTTCCACCAGGCTCTCTGTTCACTTAAAAAACCCCATTATCCAGCAAATTGCGTATTCCAAAGGGGGAGCTCATTATGCACTCCAATGGCAGTGAGTGGCAGAGGCCATTACCATTACAATAAATGGCTTTTTGGTAAAATGGCTCTATAATTCACTTGGTATTTAACACTGGCCAGGGGGGCTCATCTCGTTACATCAAATACATTAAGCAAAGCACTTTTGTGAACATCCCCCTGTGCTAGAGCTGTTATAATGAGGGTGATTAGGAATAAACATAACAGCAGAGGCCGCTGTCTCAAAATAGCTTGGGTCAGTGGCTGCAATGGCAGCCAGGACCACGATGTGCACAGACTCCTGTATTTGTGAGGGAACAGCTGGCTTGCTGCAGTTCCTCCAGAGACGCTGGGCCTTTTCCAGCGCCAGAGCTTGGTAACTGTTGGGGCGTTGCTTCCATCCCATGGAACACTTGGTGACTGTGGTTGTAGGGCACCTGTCTTATTACGGGCACAGCCTAAAACTAATAGCAGGGCTATGCAGAACACTACGTAACTCAGCAGACACGTGCAAGTGCCCTGGCAAATATTTATGGATTGTTTCGCCAGTTAACTCTCCAAGACTGGAACTGAGAGTCAATTTGGTGCCTTCCAAATCACAGCTCTGTTAAAAAAAAATTAACCCAGAGCACAGCTCTTCCTCTTGGCAGCTGTCCAATTATTAATTTCAATGTATCAGCTGCATCTGAATGGGATTGGGCTTCTGCCCACTATTTCTATTTATTTGTTTTCCGTTCATCTCCACTAAAATCAAAACTCAAAACCTTCTAGAGAGAATGGAAAACAAACATGCTGAACCAGTATAGCTGCCCACATACAACTGGCAGAAATCACTGCGCTTTTTCTCCCTCTGCAGTGATGTAAGATCTAATTCTTAAGACTCTCTGGGCCTCTTACCTAAAAAACCAGTGCAAGCACTACAGCACTAGCTGCAGTCTTGAGTTCTCCTTGCTTTCTGGGCACATCGGTAAGCAGCGTGCTTTGGCCCTTGGCTGTAGGTTTTTACTGTGTACCAGGTCACAGTGACTGCAGTGGCCCTGTGCTGGAGACCTTTCTGGATTTAACAGCATCTGCGTGGTTTAAGCTGCTGGTCCAGATGGGCACACTGAGGTTACAATCCCATATAACATTTTGGACTGCACCCATGTTACAATGCACTGCATTGTCTGTGGAAAGAACCACGTGCTTTTAAAGGAAAACCCATATAATCCAAGAATATCAGTATTTTTTTCCTCCCCTTGCTTTTTCCCCTGTTGCTATCAAGAGGCTGGTGGAGGTTCCTCAGGCCAAGCTTTGCCTGTGCTGACTGGAGTTGGCTGTTCTACCCCGCCTGCCGTAAGCACCCAGCCTGCCTAGCGCTTGCCGGACTTCATATCGGTGTCTTGGTTTGTTCTGAACCCATCTTTCTCTCAAAGCATGTCACCTGATAAAATATTTTGCTGTAAGAGCACAGGCTTTTACAATAGCCTGATTCTTTATGCATCCAGTGTGAATAAGAACCAAAAAGCCAAAGGTTAGGAACTTAAAAATTAAGTTATACAAATTACAACGTATCTTCATTTACAACTACAGTATTTAAATCCTATTTGCAACAGCACAATCAATAGGATCTAACTGTTGATGTACAGGAAGAGATTCCTGGTAAGATAAGTAAAATGCACTAAGATAAGGCTTTGGTCTTTTTCAGTGCTTTGTCTTATAATTCAGGTAAAAACACGTGCAAGTGAATGCACAGTGCAAGGTACGAGTCTGGTTGAGCGAGAAATTCTTCTGCCTGTTACCTAAAAGGATTTCTTTCCACCAATAAATAGAGTTTCCAGTTCCGCATTTAGGGCATCATCAGGAATGACATCATCCTCCACAAACTCTTCTCCAAGCTTCTTCCACCATGGCCCACAAGTGTATTTCAGCATAGCGTTGTGGGATTGTCTTGCCTTGGTAGCTACAGGGATTGATCGACTCCTAAAGACATCAAGATCTTTTTCTGTGCTCTCTGCTAACCCTGGAGCATCTGTAAGAACAGGGAGAAGACTTTCTATATTTTTATGGTTTTACTAGCATTTCAAACAAACAAACAAACAAACAAACAAACAAAGGAGCATTACCCTCCCACTTCCCACTGTCCTAGGTCACTCTTTTCCCCATGTTGGCATTACAATTTTACAGCTGCATGATAAACCTGATTGGAGAAGCAATCCAAATTAAGGCTAATCTGAAAAAAGATAAATACATAATGGGGGAGGGAGAAGAAGGGGGGGAAAGCAGGACTACTTCATTTAGGTGCAGTGGTGGCATCCACCTAAATGACTTCTTGTGAAACTATGACCTAAGAGGAAATGAGCTCCTGGTTGCTACTGCTGGATCAGCGCTCCTGGTGCAGGGTGACATCAGTGTAGTGTTTCCACCACTCCGGCACAGCAGCGCTGCGTATTCCCTGCCTGGAAGACCCAGCACAGTGTAAGAGTGTGTTGCTGATTTGCCTGATCAGGGAGTGATGAGCTGCAGTGACACAGCATGTGACAGACTAAGTAATGGAATTCAGTAACTTGCTGAATTTTGTCCTGCTTGGGTGCTCTCTGGTGGCTGCAGTTTGCCATTCTTGCTCTTTCACTCCAGCCTGTTCGTCTGGAATTAAGAGAGCACAATAGCGAATTCAATTTCAAATAAAGCCAGGCCAGAGAAAATGAAAACATGACTCAATTCATAGCTCAATGATTTCCTTTTTTATCTGGAAGTGGTGAGAAGCGCTTCAACAAGCGGCTTGCTTACAACACAAGAAAACTGAACAAAGCAAAACAAATGTAGAGGAAGAGGTTGCGCGAGATCCCTTTCTCAGAAACTGTAATGCTTTTTACAGGGCCATTGCTTTCCTTGTGAACAGATCAGAGAGAGACTCTAGCAGGGGCATAAACTGCTCCTTGAAAAGGAGGTGCATATATTTAACCTATAGCAACACCTGGACAATCTCTAACAAAGCCCGAATGAATCTCAAGATAAGGCATATGGCAAATGAAGGAAGATATTCAGTTCTGAAATGAGGTTTCACCGCTGTTCCCTCTAATTTTCTAAATTAGTTTAATTCAAACGGTAATGAAAACTATGACCAGAGCAGTCACATACTCATTAGCAGCTTCACATCGGTGTTGACCTGAGCCAGTAATGCCTCTCTCCGCAGCGCTGCTCTCTGATCCAGTCTGCTCCTCAACAGGAATTGTGCCAGCCTTTCCTGGGCCTGCATATGTAATTCTTTACTCATTTCTTCTGACATTTCAGGAGCCTGGAGGAAAATAACAGTTTGTTACCATTAGGAGCTGGCTATTTTAGATCTTTTGGGGGTAGAATAATGTCTAAACAAGGAATGCAAATACTGTTCTTAACTGTTAACCTAATAATTTTGCTTCCCCTGCAGCTCTCTCCAAAACTATCCATATAAATTTTCCATTTTCAGTTTGCTTTGACACTTTTTATTAGATTAATGGTTAAAAGTCCCAATATCCTAGTACCTTGCTCTCAAACAAGCAGGGTTAATATATGCATACCTCACATAGATTATGTTGATTGGAATTTATGAAGCTGAATGTATTTCATCCCTACAGTATTTTCTGTTGCATCATTAATGCGAATTATGAAATGACTAAGAAACAGACCGGATGCAATTTGATGTAGTCATCCACCTTCTGCTGCAAAGCTAGTCTCTGCTCATCAGTCAGTCCCTTGGGATCTTTCCAAGGAGAGAGAAGTCTTTTTTTTCTTCGTTTTTCCAAGAATTTACAAGCCTTTGTAAAGAACATATAAGAATATAACAATCACAGACAGGAAGTTTGTCTTCTTGCTTTGTTTGTAATCAATCAGTGAGAGAAAAACGTTTCAGTACTGCATCCGTTAAAGTATAAATTTAGCTATGATGTTGAAAAGACAACATACAATGGTCAGTATGAATGCTAAATAGTAAGTAAGAACACTCATAATACATTACTGACTCACCTGTAGTGTGGTGAAATTCCAACGTTAGTTTTCAAAGTGGCAGCTCTTATATTTTAGTTACAAGACTGTATCAGACTTTGTAACCTATGCAAGGTTTAACCTGTCTGAGCAACTTGTGGCTCTAAACTATCATCCTCTGAATAATTTTTTAATAAACTATGGCTACATTGACAGTAAGAGAATAAAAAGAGCTTTTTAAGGCATCACAATAATCCACTAAGTTCTATCCAATGTTAAAATTAAGTATACATACTTACTGCTCTCTGAATGATGACAGCTGCTTTATACTCCTTAAGAGACTGTCTCTCTTGATGAAAATTTCTTCTTGCTCTATATCCTCGCCAGAATCTCTGGATAGTTAATGCTGATTTCCCCTCCATTTCCTCCATGTACTTATTTACCTGACCTACAAATGTATCAAAAATCCAGTTGTAAGAAGGTGAGTTGGGATCTCTTAACAATTTACATTTTTACTCCTCAAACTAGATAGTGCCAAAAAAGCTTGGGTGCTATCAGTTAAAAACCTCTCTTCATCCAAGGCCTACTAGCTGCAGGCCATGTCTCAGAGACTTCAAGGTGCAATGGAGCTTTGCAACACAAGAAACCCAGGCCTCCCTTTCTCATGCCCCATTCTGAAGGCAGCAGATCTTGATCAGTAGTTACTGAGCCCTTGCAGAATTAGTTCTCTGTCAGATAATTGGGTCAGGAGAAGAAACAGTAAACTGACTACAGTGCAAACAGACATGCAATAGGAAATATATTTGGGGAAACTGTTCCTAAGGAGATCCAGACAGTTTAATATAGATCATACTGGCATGGATTATTTCCAGTAAGGCCAGCTGTCGTTCATGGAAGAGTCTCATGGCCCTCTGTCTCTGAAGTTGCATTTGCAGCTTTAGAGCCTCATCTTCCTTCTGTTTTTTTAAATGCTGCAGCTCCTGTTCCCGTTTAGCTCTGCAATAGACAAATACATTAACAATTGGTTAAAGTTGTACATTTCTTAAAAGCATCTCTCTTTTTCTTTGTGTTAAGTGGTCCAGCATCGAGGGAGGAAATCCACAAAATTATCTGCCATCCCAGCTGTTGGCTGCAGGACCACACGAAGCAACAAGAAATCACCTGCAAGCTAACAAATTACCACACAGTCCACAGCCACGAAAAAATCTGAGCCATCTCTCAATCTAGTATCAAATCAAAGGATGTATTTTCACTTCGGATAAAGTTCTAAGGGCCTTGAAGGGAATGATGCTCCATGTGGGACGTTCACAGCTAGCATGAACTAGAAGAACAACTTTGATTCCATCATCTGCAGAAGAGGTAAAGCAACATTAGCCATCTGTTCCAGAATGCACCTTTTCCAGTGCATCCATCAGCACACACGGCACCTGCTTTCCGTAATACATCTATTAGTTTTTACCGATTGCAGGAGTAGATCAGAATGTTGGCTGCTAAGGCTCACTTCTTACATTTGGAAGGATTTTTTTTTTCTCCAGGAAATACAGCCTGACACATTTTCTCCACCAACTTTGTTAACAGAACACTAGAAGAGAGTTTTCTTGCAAATTCTTTCCGATCTGTACTAGTTGTTGTAACTTAATGTTAGGATGTTGCCCCACTGTGCTTGGCACCGGAAAAGCCCAAGCAGAGGTTTCACAGATAACTGAAAACTCTGTAACTGGCCCTGAAGTGTTTAAGCTAATAATAACCGGTATATCAATTATATACCCACTAATATATTAATAGACTAATATATTAATACTAAATATACTGATGTATCAATACTAATAATTATTGAGACCACTTGGAGAAGGTCTCAGTGAAGCATGAGGAGCTGTGAGCTAGGGCTCCTCCTCTTCACTACCCCTTCTCCCTTCTCGTCCCCATGGACTTGACCTCATTAGTAGCTTAACGATGGAGACTTTACAAGTTCACCCGACAATGAGGTAATGATGTGAGTCCTTCTCCTATTGCAGCAAAATCACTTGCTCACTCAGGACCCGAGTACTCCCACGGGGCCCACAGCCACGAGTTCTGCTCTCCTCTAGCACTTTTTCCAGGGACAACGAAAGGAGCACCTCAAGCATTAGGAAAGAGAACAAACGGATGGAGCACAGGCATAAGGGGTGCCAGAAAGGAGAAAAAAAAGGCCTTAGGCTAGAACTGATGTCCAACAATTTTGGTATTGCTGTGTGTCACACACCTTTACACTCACAGTACTACCAAGTTATTTGTGTGTTTCCCACTGCTAGTATAAATAGAGCTGTAATTTTTCCACCAACCATACCTTCTCCTCAGTCTCCACAACTGGATGGGGAAATATGGGATGGAAGCTATTTTGTAAGAGAGACTCTGTATTTAAAGATCTGGCCCTAACTGATAAACAGCCTCCACCACGATCTGAGAGACCGATGGCAATGCAGACTCGAGGCGTGCCCACACATCTACCTACAGAGACAGATCATGATATAAGTGATTACATCAGAACGGTCTCAAGGAAACTTGAGGTTTTCAGCCCACACATTCCTGCAAATTAGAGCTGTACATCTTCGCATTTTTATCCAGACAGGCACATATTATACTTCTAAGCAGAATGATGTCACAGGATCAAACAGGACTTTTGATGACATTTTTTGGATAAAACTATTAATAATCTTCCCTATAAATTTTTATCAGCTCCACTAGGTGGAAAACTACAAGAATGTTTAATGAACTTCTCAAACATGCATCTGTGAAACTACCAATAGTGTCTGTCAGGTATTTAAATGTTTCTTTGATACTGATTCTTCCCCATGTAGCCTGCAAATAACACCTTCTTCATTCTCTGTTCCTCCTAGTGATAAGACACGTGTGTTTGCACAAGACCACACTGTGACAGGGAAATGCCTCTGAACAAAAGCAAGCCATACACAGAGTAAGAGCCAAGCTTCCTTCAGCAGTTCATGGCACAGATCAGGCCCCTACTGATAATCTCTTTATATATATTAAATAGTTTGATTTTTGACACTTGATTAATATAAATTATTGTAATTTTAACAATTCTACAATTAGCTATGTAACAGTGAACTAACTTAATTGAAAAATTGCAGGCTTTAATATTCACTGAAGAGACGTTTCTGAAACCACAGAGTTTCAGAAGTTTATGACTTGCAGAGTTTAAGATCTTCCACTGCAGCTGCAAGTGAGCAGAGTTTGGAGTTTCAATCTCAGCAGCATTTAACCACACTTGTTCTAAATTAAGTCTGTGAATACAACCAAACCCTGACTGTTAAAATTCAGAAGTCCTCTTTAAAGTCCTTCTAAAGTCCTGCTTACAGTATTTCAAACACTACTTTTCAGAGTAACACTAACTGCAGCTTTGACAGAGAAAGAACAACACTGGAGGTGTACAGTTACTGTACTGTGCTCAGTACACTGGGATTGATGCAGCCATTGAACACACAACTGTAAGAACATTAATACATTTCCATTCCTCTCAATATTAAACAAACACATTCAAAAGTCAATTTAAATGACTGAAGAACTACTTACAATACTGAAAATATGACACAAGAAAGCCAAGAAGCTTGCTGATTGCTGATAGCTTTGCCACCCCTTCCTTTCTGCTTTACCATGTGTTGTCTTAGCGCCCCACCCAAGTTTTCTGGGCTATGATTTGGCTTGCAGGCTTGCAAGGTGCCTGATGAGGGCAGGAATATTGGCTCAAAGCGTATGGTGGAGTACAAAGGAGTGACAAAGATGTCATTCTTGATGTTTCAGCACAAAAGTTGGAGTGGCTAATGGCCTTGAAAGGACACGCTGCTTGCCCCTGCAAATCTTCCAGAATTTAAAGATTACATTCTAGATAGTCCAACATCTTAATGCCAGCCTAGACAACAAATAGTAACTGGCTGCTTTTTAACATCCTGACCATAATGCAACATGATTTCTAATTGATTTCTAAGATCTAGTTTCGACATGGTAGTGCTCAACATGTGCAAAAAAAGGTTGAAAAAACGTGCTGTGGAGTCTGAACTTGAGTTACGTCCCTTAACCTGTGTTAAATTCACACTAAATTTCTCAAAAGAGTTAGCCTAACATGCACTAACATTGCTGCTGAAGCCCTACTTCAATTAAGGCAAGCATTATTTATGTAGCTTCATCTTTCTGTGGTGCTCCAAGTCAGAGGATACTATTTCTAGGTCAGTGACGTGACTCCACTTCTGAGAGTCAAAGAATTCAAATATTAATGAAGAACAAGGTCTTGCAAGCACTATACTGAGCAAGCACTATGGGCCTTGGTTTCTGCAGCACTCTGGCATGGCAGATTGGAAACTCCATGACAGCTCAACATTCCATTTACAGTGGCATTTTGTGTCAAGTTAACTGTGAACCAGTTAACTGTTCTACTATCAGTACATCATCTTCTAGTGCTACTTAGTGCAATCCCATGCTACACTGTGCCATGATTTTAGTTTTCCATATGCCATAAATTTTTACACAGAAAATTTATAAAAGCATCATAGAAGTAAGTTTTTTCATGGAGAAGTTTGGCAGCTGGGAAAGGGACAGTTGGAGCTTCTGGCATCAGAAGTGGCAGTTTGGTACTGCTAGAAAAGCACACTGTTTGGATGTTTCTGCTAAAATAATCTGTAGTGAAACAGCTCATATTGGCATAACATTACCTTTATGTTCCAGAAATAACAGCTGACTGGAAAAGGGATCTTCAAGATGAAGGAACTCTTGGTCAGCCCAAACTTATGCCCTGGAACATAGGAATAAATCCTCTAGGAAGCTACTTCCAGGAAGGGTAAGAAGTGAATGGGGAGAGCCAGCATAGACTTATCACAGGCAAATCATATTTGATCAGCATGATTGCCTTCTGTGATGAGACGACTGGCTCTAAGGATGAGGAGAGAGCAGAGGATGTAATTTTCCGTGACTTTATCAAGGCTGTCATCACAGTCTCCCATGCAGGACAGGGATGACATTCAGAGGAACCTTCACAAGCACAGAAAATGGTCAACGGAAACCATACGAAGTTCAAATGCAAAGTTCTACACCTGGAAGAAAATAACCTCAGAGAACCAGGAGAGTTGAGCACTGACTATCTGGACAGCAGCTCCAATGAAAAGGACCAGGGGTTCATGGTGGGTGACAAGCTGAACACAAGCCAGTAGTGTGCCCTTGAAGTAACAAAGGCTAATTGTGTGGTGGGCTGCACTAGCAAAAGTAGAGGCAGCAGGTCAAGGAAGATTATTATGTAGCTTTGCTTTACTTGGCACTCTTGAGGGCACACCTGGAATACTGGCCACACTCTACTGGGCCCCCCTGTAGAAGACAGATGTTGACAAACTGGAGGAATAGAGACTGTCCAGACTGGGACAATTAAGGTTATGGAATGTATGATACAGGCAGAGACAGGGTTTTTTAGGCTCAAGGAAGGGAAATATAATTTCTGTCTTCCACTACCTAAAAGGAAGGGAAGACAGATAGATTTAGAGATGCACAGAAAGAGAACAAGAAACAGCAGTAAAGAGCTGCAGCAAGGAAATTCCCACTGTCTGTAATGGAATAATTCTTCGCAAGGCAAGTCATGCAGCACCAGGACAGGGACCAAGTGAGACGGTGAGATCTCCATCCTTGGAGACCTCCAGAACTGGATACAGCCCTGAGGAGCCGGATCCTGTTTTGAGGATGGCCCTACTTCAAGCAGGAGGTTGGATTAGATGACCTAATATTTTTCCTGCGACTTTGTGACCTGGGAAAAAACAAACCAAATCAAACCTTCTTACTAGAGTCTTCTCTTTAGTGCTTTTTACAAAGCCATACTGCTTACCTGAAGCTCCTCTGTAAAGTGGTCACTGCTTGGGGTAGTTTTTTTAGCCTTTTCCTTGTCTGAAATCCCCTCCACATAGCCTGGATTATACAAGCTGCTTGATGCTGCCTCTGAAATTAATAAAGCAGTTGGTAGGATATTTTCTCTGCATATAAACCCACTTTATTACTGCTTGCATACTGGGAACAATCTCAACATTTGGCCAAAATCCATCAGTTTTCAAATGGATCAAAATTCAGTATTTGTAACAGCTTGGGGAATTTCAGGTCCTATAAAATGGTTATTTTCATGACATCCATACTTGCTCCAAAGGCGGCTAATCTGATCATCTAGATTGATGCTCTCTGTGGTAAACAAATGAATCTACAGCACAAATATAAAATACATATTAGCTGCAGTAATCAATGTTAGAAATTTGCATTTAAAACACCTGAAGCACTTGATATTTCACATGGTGATTCAATCAAATCCCCCATTTGCTCCAGAAAGATAAGTCTGGAGAATTAGCAGCAGGAAAAATGTTACATTTGCAGTATGATCAGAAATGTAACAAGCATGAAAAAAAAAATAAAATCAATTATATTCTTAAATTGATCTCTAAAAAAAAAACCAAAAACCAAAAAACCCACAATACAAAACACTGCTCTGTTGAAGATGAAAGCAGGTCTCTACAAACATAACTCTGATTTCCTTTAAAGTATTCCCTGTGAGAAACCTGCATGTAAAATTTTGGTAAGCAGTTCATAAAACACACATCAACTCTTCTATTGGGAACATAGCCCAGAAGGTGTTCTTACTGAACATTTTCTCCATATGACTTAATTCTATGTGAATGCTGCCTAGAATTCAGAGATCTGAATTTGTAACACTGATGTGAGAAAAGCAGATATCATTATTTTTGGTTTACAGCTAGCAAAACTAAATTATTCCCCCCCCCCCTTGTATAGAAATCTATGGTGAATCTGCAACAGAAAGTAAATTTCTTGAGTCACAGTCACCTTAATCACTGGACAATTTCTTGATATCTCAAAAAAATTACAGAGGGAAAAAAATAAATAAATAGGAAATTTAAAAATCCATTAACACTGTGAAAAAAAATAACACAGGCTTTGAAAAGTGTCACCAAAGTGATAGAGTAAATCCATTCTAAACATATATAGTCATATGTAACTCAGATTTCACATACAAAAGTTTCATTAAACTTCAGCACCTGCATTTCTCCATCAGACTGTTCCAAGTACAGCAGATCCAACAGTTGATTGAGATCCCTGTCAAATCCTTTGCCAGTCCATTGTTTATTTAAAAGCCCTTTTAATCCTAAGAGAGAGAGATGCAGCACGCAATAGAACCAGGGTTAATTTTTCTTTTCAGAATTTCAAATAACTTACAAGTCAAAAAATCAAATCTGAGTCTATGTGCAAAAGAACACTAGATTTGAGCTGAACACCATCAGCCATCTTTGAGTTTCAATGCAGAATATTGTCAATGAGTATCTGGTGCTCCAGCCATCACAGAGAATTATTACACAGTGATTTTAATTTTGTATGTCCAAGTCACTGTCTCTTGTGTCTACAGAACCAGCAGTTAAATTATCAATATACTTCCAGTGTCTTATCAGTAAGTCATTGTAAGGTACTAAAAGGATCACCATGCAAGTGCTAGGTTTTATTGGCACTGCTTTCATATTTTTCATAAATTAAATGTATTTTTTAATAACTAGAATTCTTTTATGTCTTATCTGTATAGCATCATCTAACTGTGAGTACCTGTGCATCCCATCCCTGAGACGAAACAGCTTTCTAGGTTCACAGTAGCTAAAAAGCACACTTGTGTTCCCCTCACACCACACACATACTGTGCTGCAGATAGGACAGAGGCAGACAGTAACACCTGCTTTTTAGCTTTGTATCAGACAGATGCCCCATCCCTGGAAACATTCAAGGCCAGGCTGGACGGGGCTCTGAGCAACCTGATCTGGTTGGAGATGTCCCTGCTCCTTGCAGGGGGGCTGGACCAGATGGCTTTTAAAGGTCCCTTCCAACCCTAACCATTCTATGATTCTATGAAATCCCAGAGCTTGAGAGTCGTTCAGGGAGTTGGAGGAAAAAGGAAAGGAGGGCAGGAAGCAGACGTGTTTGGATAGCCTACTGAAGAACTGCAGATTCTAGTAACTCTTCCATTTTCAAATCATTGTCCATAGCATATCCATACACTGGGCAACTCCAACACTCATATACGTGCAGGATCTGGATACGGAGCACAAAGTCCTTCATGCAAAGAGAAAAGGCACCTCTGTTCTATCACACATGCCCCATTTTGGAAAGATGATGACAGTTAAATACTTGAGAAGAGAGACAGGTGAGACTCCAAATGGAGTCAGTGGGTGCCCTAAGGCTGCCTGAACTCTGCAAATCACTTAGCCTGGCTACACAAGGCAGTTCCCTCACAGGAGACCTGTGGGTCTGACGCAACCATTTGCAAGTTTCTGTACAGACTACACAGCCATATGCACGTTTCAGCTACTGACAGGGAGTACCTCAAGCATGCCTCTCAAACGTGCCAACCCATGCAGATAAAAAGAGCAGGCTCTCCTGGAAACCTGACGTAAAGTCTACGCTAGTCTTGGAGATGTGAGGTTCAGGTGGTGTCCTCACCTCTGGCAGGCTGCCTTTACTGACAGAAAGCCTACGCTAAGTGCCTCATCTTGGCAACGGCTCTCAGCCACCATGAAGCCAAGTTACTTCAATGAGATGGCCAGATGGTGGAAATGCTGTAATGCTTTCTTTGTTGCTGCTGTTCCTCAAACTATCTAAAGGATTCCAAATCCTGAGGGAAAACTAACATAAGGACTCTAACTTAAAAAAGTGTTTTTTTTTTTTTTTTTCTTAGTAGGAACAAGAAACACGTACAGAAGAGAAATGAAGAGTCTCTAGATGACTCTGGCACATTGTGACTCTAGAGCAAAATAAAGCACAATCCTTTGATGGAGACTCGCACCTGTTCAGACAAGCCAGCATTCAACAGCTAGGATGATCAGACCATCACAGAAGCTTCACAAGAATCTGCAATGTGATACCAGCCTCAGGCATATTACACTTAATTTCATAGCAAAAGGCAGCCCTCCTCTCTTAATTCTGTAGGCAAAAGGATGGCAAAGCCGCCCATCTGGTCTAGAAATTTACCTGGCTGGTACTGCCTAATAAGTAGTCAGCACAAGTGTGAAAAAAAGGAATTGGACCTTTTTGTGTAGCATATCCACTTCTTACTGTCCTTGTCCCCAAACGACTGAGGCTACTCACAAGTAGTTCTAACCATCAATAACATCCAGAATATAAAAGATCCTGCAAACATCAAAGCCTCTTTCTTAGCCTCCATGGGCATGGCAGAGGACAAAGGGGTTTCCTGGAGCTCTCTGCTAGGCTAGAAACAGAAACATTAAATGGGACACCTCATTAAATAATGAATAACATAGGGCAAATTATATGCATACTCGACCTCCTCAACTGAAGGCATCAAGACAAAAATGATAAACTCATTGAATGAATTCTGGGAAAGAGCTCATTCCAATCACTTGGACATCAAAAGACAGTCAGCTCCTCAGTAATGGAACAACACCTGTCACATTAGCAGACCTGTAACAGTCAGAGTCAGAAGTAGGCTTTAAGTAAAACTTTCATGCTTCTGCATTAGTGAGCCTTGGCACACGGCTCTTACCGTGGCACTACTGGCACCCTGCCACTAGGATCAATCAATATCCAACCTGCACAGGAAAAAAGATGCAGAAAGAAGTAAAGCACATCAGGCCTGAAGCAACAAACAACAGTTTTAAGAAACAAGTTGCCACATGCAGAGTCCTCAATACACACCAAAAAATAAATCTAGGATACAGAAAGAGGTGCAGCACCTTAATCTACAATGAAAATGAACAAAAGGGAAAAAAAACAAAACAACACAGCACTGCAATTTCCATCTGTATTGGATTTGGATAGTTACTGAACTGAGATGGGAAACCTCCATCTTTGTATTCTTACCGCAAATGTAAGAGGAGGCTGAGTGACTGGTCCCACGTATATTTACAAACCTTTGTAGCGAGCTGTGAGTAACTTCACAAGCTGCTTGTAAAATTTTGCCACCAACAACAGCAGTTTTGTAGCAGCATTTCCTATGACAGGATTGGTAGTAGATGAAAGCTTATAAACAATTTCATCCAAAACACAGTGAAGGGTCTCTTCATCAACCTGAAGCAAGACAGAACTTGAAAAAGAAGGAAAAAAAAAATGGCAGGGAGGACAGAATTGAAGTGTTAATTACAAACAATGAAATTTTTAACAGTGACTTATTTTTAGATATGTCAGGCATTCAGCAAGCCCCCATCTCCAGCTAGCTGGACCAGCAATCTGATCCAGGCAACAGCATTGTTTCAATCAACCGATGCCCATTCCCACAACTGAACAAGTTAAAGAAAATAGCTATTTTTTCTATTTCTACAACAAAACCTAGGGAAAAAAAACCCATAACAATTATTGTATACGAAGAAGTTCTATTTTACCAAGCAGTAATGAACTGAGTTTTAAATTCAAAATTCAGAAAAATCAAGGATAGAAAAACAACTAACCTATTGACTCTCAAAATATTGTGTAAAACAGACATCATGATAATTGCTGTTTCAACATCATCTGTTATTAGCAACTGCAGGAAGTGATCATTTTGCAGTACTGCAAAAAAAAACAAAACCAAGCAAACACGAAATCACACAATCAGAAACAGACTTAAAAATACCATAATACAAATAAACTTCATTGTGGAACATAAGCCATAGCAAGTAAAACCAGATACTGGTTCTGGAACAAACTCCCTCTTTTATAATTTTTACACTGAAACTTATTGGCGTAAGTAAACTACTTCAACATCCATAAAACATGTTGAGCCCTGTTGTTCTGCCTTTGGATATCCCTCAGGCACTGGTGTTGCAATGGAATAAAAGCTTTCAAACCTTTTATGTTACACTAGTACCAGTTTCTTATTACAACAGTGGACTTATCACTAGGGCAACAATATCTGGAAAAGATAAGGACTTCAACCTTGACAGTTTGTTACAGCAGGTTTATTTAATGCAAGTCCACAGATGTCAGTAAAAGCACCATCTTTTTTATTCCAGTGTATCACTGTCTACATATCTAGTATTTTTTCTGTCTGTGTGTGTTTTCAGTTACACATCTTATGATCCTTAGGTTTTTGTTTTATATTAGAAACAAAACCAAATCCTGCTTTTTTATTTCAGTATGATTAACGTTGGTTTGATTGAAAGTTTATTTTGGTCGAAGTGTAGAGAGAAGTTTGTCAGATATTTGTAAAATTTCCTGGCATGGCAACAACTTCAGAAATATGTTTTCAAGTCTATCCACTTTTCAGGGCAGGCAATGTACTCTGGTCAAATTTCTGCATATGTTAATCAAAGACAGGTAAAGAGATCAACTGTATTTTATCAGAATAAAAACCTGATTTTTAAAAGGTATAGAATTACAAAGGGAAATTCCAGGAAAACACTTTTAATGTTTGTCTCTGAAAGACCAGAAGGGGAACTCTTTAGTATTTCCCTTTAGCGGATCTTTTCCATTTTAGATATTACTGTTTCTGTTGATTGGATTATTTTCAGAGATTGATTTAACATCTACTCTAATTTAGAAAACTAGGTGGAGATTAGCTTAACAGTGACTCTTGATATCTGTAGTTGCCATAGATACATTTTCAGCTGGTTTATGGGTTTACTCTTCTCTTACCACATGCTGCTAGCTGACTATGCCCACTGAACAGCCAGCAGATGGCATCAGTTACTGTTCGGAACCAGCGTAAAAAATCTTGTTTTTCTTCATCCTAAACAAAAGAGAAGTAGGTAAAAGCATGAGTACGTATCTTCACTGAGCACTTCAACTTGATGTAGTGGGAAGGTGTGCATGCTTCAGGGATTTGGAGACCAAATTCCCAGATAAGGTTGGTGAAAGCAACCAGTCAAAAAAATAACTTGCAAGTCCTTCAAGGCCAGAGATCAATCAAGAAAATCTAAACATACTAAAAAAAAAAGCATGCATTCCTGAAAAACTCCTAACAGAGAGACAGAAATCTTGTTTACTCTTTAAAAAATATTTGCTAGCATAGGAGGGCTAAGAAGACAAATAATAGCTCAGTACAAATGCATCACAGATTTAATCCACAAAGTAGAAAGTGGATTATTTATGATTAAAGCATAGGGGGGAAAAAAAAAAAAAAGAGGACAAAGTGGCAAAGGACACAGTGAAAACGTAAAAGGTTCCTAAAAACTGGCATGGTGAGGCTTCAGAAGCACCTCCTAGTTGGAGGTCTGGGAGCAAACACCAAACCACTGTTAAGCTGAAGTTTGATCAGGTTGCCAAACAGACTATGTTATGTGCTTGCCTGTAATAACACTGGACTGGAAAAAATGACCAGGAAGAATCCAGGTTTTGACATGTGAATGCACATACAGATGCACAGTGTAGAGTCTGTATTCCAGGTGTGAGCCACAAGCCACTGGAAATCTAAAATCTTTGTGTGAGACAGCAAAGGGGCTTTTGATAGTACTACACTGCTGACAAATGTTGTTATAAAGCACTTGGTCTCCCACACTAATTGAGCCTCCACAAATGAAACTCCGGCAAGCCTGTTCCTACACTCATGCTGTAAGTCCCAGCTGCCAGTCTGGGACTGGTTTAACTGTGTATTTGGTTCTTCCTGACAATGAGAGATACCAAATCACAGTAATAAGTTAAGCTATAATATTATCTGCTCTGTGTTTTGGCAATATGTCAGTTTCTGAAAGCTATTTCAGTACCTCCCTTGACTTCAAAGACTTGTGCAAAAAGCAAACAAGAGCAGAATAAACTACAAATCTCCCCTGGTAGAGTGGGATTTCCAAAGTTCCACTGAGCAAGCATCAAGTCTGGGTGCCCAGTCACCTCTGAGACCACAAGGTCTAAAAGCCAAAGTACTAATTATAATGTAGACTGCATTTGCATTCAAAAGAAATCTTTGCCCACAAGCATGACTCAAGTAGCATGTAGGCTGAGACATAATAAGAAAGTGTAGGGGAAATTATATATTGTGGATAAGACTCGAGTCTCTGGGGATGTCATTCGGGAAGCTTCCTTCTCAAGCACTAAATGCACTTCTGAAGTATTGAACTAACAGAAAATATGTTACCCTACTCATACTTTCCGATAATTGATTGTCTTTGTGGTGTCCAGCACAATATTCCACAGGAAAACTTTGACAAGAAGCCAGTGAGACGAGAAATTAGATACTAAGGGGAAATGGGGATAGTAAAAGAAAAGGGGATATTAATCAGAATCCATTAGGTTGGTTATTTAAATTACTTGTGTCTTTTGTGAGGCATTTTTTTTCTATCATACTGCTCTAATTCTTCTGTCCTACCTGTAATTGCATTCCTTCTCCCTACGTTTAAAACTTGCGGAAAGCACAAGTCAAACTCTCGTCACAAACTAGCTTCGCACATGCAATGGACTGAATGCTCCACAACGACAGATTTCAAAAGTTCCAAGGCGTAAGAAAAACTACTGTAATTTCTGGAAAATACATTTTCATAAGACAGTGTCCCTAGAATAATATCCTACTTCTACAATACATAACCTTGGAAAGTTTACAGGGGTTCTCTGCTCTTTTAATGATGAAATTTAAATACCTTGATTGCTCGGATAAATCGCGCTTGCAAGCGTCTTCCTAAAAACAGCAGGTTGTCTATAGCGGAAGGAAGGAATTTCTTGGAAAATTCCTCAGGATCTTCTTTCACCTCTAGTCCTACACAACAGAGACTGAAACGGGAAAAAAAAATAAAAAGAAAAAAAAATCAAATTGAATAGTTGAGGGCCTGTTTGAACAGCTTTGAATAAAGGTCATGTCATCAGAGGAGAAATGCTTCACTGGCATGGGACAATTCAACGCTGAACAACCGTTAACTGCTGTGACTGGCTTCAAGGTAGCTGCCTCAAAAGGCAAGGGACTCACTGGCAGGCTGGGGACAGCAAGCGTGTTACTACTTATTACAGCATGTCTCAGATTAAAACATATCCAAGGCACTTTCTCCTTTGGCTTCACAGGATCTATTCAGGCTCGTCCCCCATGCCAGGGAAGGGCCCTGATGGTCACAGAGGGAAAGAAAGGCAAAGTAGAAAGGTAGAGAAAAACCTGATGAAGGAAACCTGACGAAGGGGGTGCAGGTCAAGCAATGAAAATAGGTATTAAAAAATATTACTTAGCACAAAATCTTCAGTGAGCCTGTCTACAACTTTCCTCTAACTGAGGAATACAGGGCTAGAAATCAGTTCTTCAGATGTTTTCTTATTTTACTCACTGCAAGCATGTCGGTAATTTCTGGAAGACTTTTTACAAGAAACTGCACGTTTTACAACTGGGAAGTTTTTCAGTTCTGTACTCCACACTGATATTAGTATAATAAAAGAGTGCTCCTAACTTTTTATGAATTTTGCTTTCTGACATCTTATCTGGGCTTTGTTAGCTTTTTGTGAATGCACACACGTAATGCTTTGCTTACCAAAGCCCTTGGAAAGTAAATTCTAGGCATGAAGCTGAGATTCATCTAGTTACAGAAGGACATTTTTATAGCTAAAATAAATCTCAGTGTTCTCTGCAATCTGAAATAGCTTATAGAGGATGATCTAAGTAACTCTGGTGATAAATCTTGCATCTCTAAGTGAAATTCCTGGCATTAAAAATTCATACTGCAGATATGGCATAAATAAGAGATGCTTGCCTAATTACTTCATGCCTTAGAATTCTGCTCCCTAGTTAAGCCAAAATCAAGTACAACTTCAGGAAAATTTAAAACATATTATTATTTTACTTACATTGAAAACTGAGATTGGATCACTGGGGATTTGAGCTTAAAGTTGTTTTATTTACTAGCTATGAATTACACTTAATTATGTCCTTCTCATAACATCAAGCTATCTACTCTGTATGAGCTGTGTCCTCTATTATGCTTAAACTGTAAATAGACATTTAAAATAGGCACAGCAAATAGATGTTTAGAGCCAAGCCAAGCTTGTGAGTCAATCAGGCAAAAGATTTTTGCAAGATGAAATCTAAGTAAACAAACTTTTTTTGTAATAACTGCAGTACAAAATTAGCAATTACTGGGTAAGAACCGTGACACTGACGAATACTGTTCACAAAAAAAAAAAGGTAAAGCCAACACAAAAACTGTTCCCACCAAACAGTTTACCCAGCTCAATGAAACACAAGGCAAATGAATTAAACAGGACCAATTAGGCTATGCCTGACCCCTCTGCTCTTGACTGCTCCCTGCACTTTAACCCT
This sequence comes from Tetrax tetrax, assembly GCA_009806455.1. Taxonomy (NCBI): domain Eukaryota; kingdom Metazoa; phylum Chordata; class Aves; order Otidiformes; family Otididae; genus Tetrax; species Tetrax tetrax. Next base: position 485,157 of record WHYT01016365.1, on the reverse strand, counting down.
GGCCTTTCCTGAACAACAAGCCTTGTTCTGAATGGGAGCCAATGACTTACAGCTTGAAAAGAAAAAGAGCAAGATGAAAGGCCAGAAAGAAAACAAGAAGAAAACTTCTAGAATTTTTTTTTTTTTTTTACCTTAGTATCTCTGCTAGCTGGGCAGCAGTAGCCCAGCCTCCACGCAGTCGAGAGTGGTCTTGTTTAAGGACCAGCAAGCAGTACTGAGTAAGCTCATAATTGTATATATCTTGCTTAATTTTTTTTGATTCTTCACACCCTGAGGAAGCACTATTTAAAATTCCTGTGAGAAGAAAGCAGGAGAGAGACAGAGAGGAGCATGAGATTCTGATGTACAATAGGGATTCTTTATTTTCCTTTTTCCAAAACATAAGAGGAATATGTGCACACAGAGCCAGAATTAAGGTAATTCTAAAAGTGCTAACAACAGCATAAAATATTTTGTCAGCATTTTTCACTCCTACAGCTAGAATCCATTTGTAGATTACATGAGGATTGGGAAGGATAGCTAAACTTAAAGTTCCCATTTTCTCGTTACAAATTTAGTAGTAAAACACATATTACCTGGGATATAGCCCATTCCTATGAATTTCCTAGGCCAGAGAAAACCACAACCCCTGTGAAACATATAGCTTCCTTATAATTACATCCCAATTTAGAACAGGACCTAACTTGTTCCTACCGTTTCTATGAGGAGTGGCTATGTGGCAAAAGGAAAGACAGGGGGAGTCACACAGGAGCTCGCAATTCCGTTTCTATGTTAAGACTTAAAAGTTGAATGCTGACGACCACTCTGGCTCTCTACTCTAAAGCACTGGGAGAAACGATTTGACCAAGTGTAACACCCTTGCCGACATCAGCAGGGGTCTTAAAAACACGGTGACAGCCGAGAGGGAGAAAATACTTCCTCTCCATTTGCTTCCGAGCTCCTCCTCCTTATTGTTGCCACGCCAAACGCCACTCAATACCACTCTCAGGAAAAGCTGTATTATCAACCTTACCAAGTTTCCATCCCTGCCAGAAACATTCAGAAAAACTTTCTGTATTTAAGGAGGAAGGTCTGTCCATACTTCACTACCTCATCCTTTTATTTTAGAAACGGTATTAATTACCCTTTAACTTCAGAAGTAGCAGGGGAACGTCCTGGTCTCTGCTCTCAATGACCTGAGCAGCTAAGGCCCGTACCCGTGGATCCACAGCTGCCAGCCCAGCGCTGGGCGCGTTGGCCATAGGAAACTGAGACCATCGATTCAGCCTCTTTCCCTTTTTTAATTCTTTCGGTGCGGGGTCCTTAAGCCACCACTTCCATCAAACCTCCAGCTCCCGCGCCATCGGCTGGAAGCTGACTCCGCTCTGCGCCTCGGGCTGCAGGTCTCCCCCTGAGGAAGGAAACAAACATGGAGGATGCTCCATCCACGCTCCCTCACGGCGCCTCTCGAAGCCGCGGGCAGCGGGGCTAGAGCGGCCGGTAACCGCAGGGCTCCGGGCAGGGCCCCACGGGGCGGGCCAGCGTGAGGAGGCCTCGCTGAGGGCCGCC
>WHYT01016365.1:414583-483589 GCA_009806455.1 Tetrax tetrax | reverse complement strand
CCCGAGGAGCGGGAGCGTTGGCCGGGAGGGTGGTGGGGTCGGAGCGGGCCCATGCGAGGGGAAGACATGGCGTGGCAGGGCGCTGAGGGTGAAGAAGGGCCCGGCTTTTTCCTTTTCCTTAATTTTTAGAAGTTAATTGCAATTAAACAATCGAAGGTTAAAGGCAGGATTAATCACAAAGCTAGTATACCCTCCCTGAGTAGATAATTACTATCTAGAGAGGTGTGTGCTGGCAGGTTTCTGAGGGGTAGCTAGGAAACAAATGCTCTCAGGATGATAGTTCCGATAATTTGGGGCTGCTGCCCCTGGTTTTGGTGTCTCGTTATTTATAGAGCGACTCCCCAAGACTCGGGCTCACACAAGTTCTCTGGAGAACGTCCCGTGTGCCTTCACGCAGCGAGATGGGCAGTGTGCTTTCTGTGAGCAAGCGGAACGGTGCTTAGGATTGCGCCCAAGGAGGGAGCAGGCAAAAGCTATAAATGGATTTAAACAAATGCTGTAACTTGAAATTTCCCCTAATTGTAAAGCGAGCTAAAACCCACGTCTGGCACCTCCTACCCTTACGACTTCTTGCTGACTCCTGTAATTTGATCATTTATTCTGAAATCTGTTTTGAAATCTCTTTTCCTTTCCAGCAATGAGACATAGAAACTGGCACATTCATCAGATCTGTCAAATACACATACAAAAATATACTTCTCTGATACCTGAAGTTTTTGTTAGCAAATGAGTAAAGGAGAAGACTTCTGCTGGTTAGAAGTTAAGATCAGAAGTTTGTTTAGAGACACTGGAACCAGTATCTTAGTTATCTAAAGTATTAACCACTCAGTGGCCCTATATTAAAGCAAACATTCTCTAATTCAATAAGAAACTTTGGAACTATAGTATGCTTAACCCCACACTTACAGGGTTTTGTCTTACAGGGATTTGCTGTAAACAAGGTTAGCAGGCGCTGTTACCTGTGCCTCTGCTCAAAGCCTTCTGCTGCGTGCGTGGTCCTGCCCGCCAGCTCCTGAAGCTCGGTTTTCTTGCCTGGCTGGTGTTCGGGCTGGAGCCAGGGTTCCCAGCTGTGGTCTGTGCCACCTGGCCCGTGGCTTCCAGGAGTGTTATTGAACTGGGAAGCTCCCCAGCAGTAACAGAGCACTGGTGCCAGAGACCAGCAGCAGGTGATGTGACAGGTTGGGAGGCAAGGAGCGTGTGCCGTCTCACGGGTCCCCTTTACGCACCCGGTCCCTTCGTGCCGCTCTTTGGCTGCAAGAGGGTGCCACTGCCCAGCAGGCGAGGCAGGGCGCCGGACATCCCCGGGGTGTGAGGCTGGCCCTGTGTTTGCTGGAGGCACGGGTTCAAACCCACACGTGTTACCACGTGCCCTGCAGAGCCTTCTGGTGATGTCCTATCTCTCTAGATCTGCGCAGGCAGACCTCTTACTGTATCCCTTCCCAATTCGTTTGTGGTGGAAATAATATGCAGTATTGATGCCTGAACATGTGCTCATTTTCAATGTCTCAGATTTTTGAAAAGGACCAGAAATTGATATCTTCCTTTGTTTAAAACTTTTTTTAATCAGTACTTTAGAATGTTGAAAAAGACAAAAAGGAAATTAATATTTAATTGGGAAGTAATTTCACTTCTGACAAAAACAAATGTTCTGAAACTTAAGTTTTGATCAGCTTCTGACATGCATATTATAGTAAAATCAGAAATGGATATTGAGGATTGATGTTGTTGTTTGCATTTTCAGTCACTTGTCTACATCTCCCATGTTTTGGATCGACATTTTCAATAACTATTCATTGATTTTTCTGAAAGTAACTGTGAGGATTTCTCTTTTGAAATATAACACAGCTTGTTCAGCCTCTTTAACCATTAAAACCTAAAAGTGTTTTTCTGATTTTAACCAGAAGATGTTAACACTTATACTGAATCTTGAGAAAACCACCTTGATTTTGAGTTCCACAGACTTGCGGAATAATTTTCTCAGGGGAACGGTAAAAAAAGGCTTTTAACTTAATAGCCTCCAACTGCCATTAAAAGGTGTGTAGGCTTATAAGATTCCTGACAGGGCTGTAAATAATCCACTTTGTTTTTATATTTAGATGACTTTAAGCCTGCATCTATTGATATGTCCTGTGAAGGAGACCTTGAAGTTGGCAAAGGTGAACAGGTGACGATAACACTGCCAAATATTGAGGTGAGTGGAGTGGCTGAAGAGCAACAGGCCAAGGGGAATGACCTATTTTGTTGTCATAAGTATATATGGAATGTAGAAGGATATGAAGTTTCAGTGCTGTTTCAGAGCTGCTTGTGTGATTTTTTTTGGTTTTTTTTTTTGTTTTTTTTTTAAGAGTAGAAAAACAATTACTTTTACGAATGTATAATTACTAAAGACCTAGAGGTTAAACAGCTGTGCTGTAACTTTAAATGTATTCACTGCATTGGAAATATGCTGTAGGATGACCCAGAAGTGTTGTGTACACAGAGAAGCTTCATGTGGATGTTGGCAGTGCAAGTTTCCCCTTGGAATTTACTGCTCTAGCGCAGTTCTAAAGCAGGAAAGACTGGAAAGGGAAAATTTACTACCTGCCATGCTTTACTGCTGATACGGTAACTGAAAGCCCTTTTGGTAAAGAGTCCTACAGTGAGCATGCTCTCATTAGGAAGTAAGCATTTAATCAGTTTCAAACTAAGCTAAGCTAGGTGAAATAGCATTCCGATCGGTCACCAGCTGCTTTTGGTCATGGCTACTGTGAATCGAATTTGAATTAACCGATAACATTTTTAAAGGCTAGAAATGGTCACTTGTAGTGAACTTCTCATTGCTGTGATGGATTGCTGTTTCTAAGAAAAAAAGACTACAGTAATAACACTTACTGGACTTCTGTTTTAATAGGGCTCAACTCCACCAGTGACTGTGTTCAAGGGCTCAAAGAAGCCTTACTTAAAAGAATGTATCTTAATTATCAACCATGACACTGGAGAATGTCGCCTAGAGAAACTCAGTAGCAACATCACTGTGAAAAAAACCAGGTGGGTCACTTACTGGAGAAACAATTGTGCTTTACTCATTCTGAAAATTGATCTGTAACTGAGTCTAAATTGAGATGGAGGACTACTTATTTTTAGCAAAACGTCATTTTTAGAAAGTACTTGGCTTTGTTCAATAGAGTGAAAAGCCTGCTTTCTCAGCACACTGACTTAACAGCTTTTGAGTGTTGACTGTCAGAAGAAATGGGAATGTTTTTGTTTTGTTTTAACTAAAACTGTCACATTGTTGAAAGAGATAGTAACTATTTTCTGATGAGTTTAGAGTATTGGGGCGGGGGGGAATCTATTTGGAAAGTAAATTGCCTACTGTCTTCTGACTTCAGAATGAGAAAATAAAAGGCACATTTTGTAACATGTCTCAGTAATATTAATGTCTTGTTTTTCTCATACTAAGGTTTTTTTCTTTTCTTTTCTTTTTTTTTTCTTTTTTTTTTATTTCCCTGCTGGTGAGTCTACATAGCAACAATTCTGCTGGAAGTTATTTAAGTAATCCTGGGTAGCCAGTTATAAAAATAAATCAACTGACAAAGGATTAAAAAGTTTAGTACTACATTAAAAAGCAATTTTTAATACATCTACATATAATTATATATCAGTATAATAACGCACCTAGAAATGTAGTGATGCTATTTAGAAAGGCATGACAAATAATTCCATATCTTAAGGTACTGTATCCCCTGTATTCTTGCCTTTTTCCTTGCATGTTGTCTTCTAGTAATTAAAAATCTTTTGCTTTTACACACAGAGCTGATGGAAGCAGTAAAGTCCAGTCTCGCATAGAGCAACAACAGCAGCAAATGCGAAATGCAACTAAGGTTCCAAACAACGTTAAAAATTCTCCACCAAAAGAAAAGATGTTTCCATCTTCTCCTATGGATGATATTGAACGAGGTAAGCTCCACTGGCACATTAAATTTCAAAAACTTTCCTCTTAACTAGCAATTGGTTTTTAGTTTGTGCTGTTTTGGTTTTTTTTAATTTGGGATTGACACTACAAGCTGATTATGTAAGGACTTTACCCTGATATGGAAATGAGCGCTCTGGCTCAAGTGGTAACAAAGCATTACTTGAAACTTGCTGAGGTAAAAAAACCAGGTTCACCATCAGGCTTAATAATGCCAAGGGTCCCACCGCTCGCTCTCCTTGATTCTGTCTTCTGCTGCTACTTCATTCAAGTATCTAGTTGGTTGTATTGTGGCACTGGAACCAACTGAGTCACTCCCATTTTGACATTGCTCCTCCTTCTTTCTCTGCAATCAGAAAATGTATAGGTTACAGTGCTTTGCAACACAAAAGACATTTTAAACTACCGTATAGGATCTTGTGAAAGATGAGGTTCCAATGAAAAAGACAGCTAAAAACCTGCATAAATCAGCCCACGAACAGGGCTGTGTACTGTACTCTTGAGACTCTGGTTTGGTGTGACACTCGCATTTCACTTAATAGGAGGCCTTATTTCCTTTTGGAGGACAAGGAAGGTGGCAGGTGGTAATTACTTGATACAGAAACGCTGACAGGTGGCAGTTTCATGGACTGCAATTGACATCTGTCTCCCAAGATGTTCTGAATTCCTTTAAACAGTTTTTTATAGATGTATCACTATGAAAGTGGGTTTTTGGTGGTTTTGGGGGATTTTTTGGTGGGTTTTTTTTTTTTTTCCATTTTAGTCTTAAACTCTGACCAGAAATCTGTACTACAGAACTGTACTAGAATACATCTGAGGTTGCAAAGAGGAAGGAGTACTTGACGCGTGGAATAAAATGATGCTTTTTCTTGGTGGTCTGTTGTTTTAGTGAGAGTGGTGGTGTCAGACATATTACAAGTCACCATGGTAGCTGCCAACATATGTTGCTGTATCAAACGCTTGTGTAGCACCAGGCCAATTTTGAGTACCGCTAAAGAATGCGTAACAATTGACAAATAGGAATGGCAGGGCCCTTTGAAAGTAATCTAGTCTGTCCTTCTGTCCTAAAGTCAGACTTCTGACATTTTTTTAACCTGTTCTTAAAGTCTTCTAGGGATGGATTCTGTGTTCTCTCCCTAGCAACCCATTCCAGGGCTTTGCTCTCCTTACTGTTCAGGTTCTTCCTAGTAAATAATCTGACAGTAAGCCCATTACTCCTTTCATCTTTATCATGCAAGTATAGACCAGATTACGCTGGTGCTTTTGAGTACCCAGAAGCTGCTATGTCTTTCCTGTTCTTTAGGTAAAATGATGCCAGCTTGTTCAGTCTTTCCTTAGAAGTTAAGTTTTCTAGATCCTCAATTCATTGTCAGTTTGCTTTAGCTATCTTACAAGGAGTCCAAAAACTTCATGAAGTGTAGTGCCTAAATACATTTACTGTTCCAGCTAAGGAACAATAACAGCTTTAGCAGTGCTGAGTTGAGCAAGACAACTGTTGTACAGTCACTTTTCATCTTTATACACAAAGAGCAAATAGTATCACATCCCAGTGTAATGCTTGTCATTTCTGCCACAGCATGGTGCCGTAGAACTGTGCGTAGTGATCCACTGTAACTCAGACTCTTCAGAAGTGTTGCCTACTTAATCGTTCTTCATCCTGTGGTTGTGTAACTGACTATTCCTGCTTAAATACACCACCTTGAACTTGTTACTAACTTTGTTTTCTTGAGTGGAGGAAAGATCACTCTACCTTTGTCCTACAGTATATGTACGGCCCTTCCTTCACTTTTTGAAACTAATTTAAATTTTGTCAGATCAAATTGCATCAAAATTCAAGGCAGAGATCGTATTCCTCAGTTTTTGGCATTAACTGTTAGCCTTTCACTTTTTTCTTCTCTTATTAGACATTGGTGAGAGCAGAGAATTAAATGCATAGGACTTGAGTGGTATTTTTCAGTTAGCTTACAGCTCCAGATGTGTGGTAGATCAGTTGTTTCCTTGGCCTTTCTTCTCTAGAATTAATTTTGAGAAGACTTCTTAATCATTCTACTAATTTTTGCATCCTAATTTTTACCTTAGCTTTTCTCTCTTCTTTTCTGTCCTTAAGGTGTTTTCTTATCCATGACCTTAGTAACAGGAGGATGGTGCTTTCCCCCTTGCCTCTACTTTCCTTATGTTTGAGTCAGCCAATATGGTCTTTTATTGTACTTTCTGTTCTTCCTTGGCATTGGGTTAGTTTGTCCTTGTCGCCGTAGCTGTGCTACTTCAGGTACCATTCTTCCTGAACAACGTTTTCCTTTAGACTGGCCCTTCATAAGGCTGACTGGCCTAAGTACCTTTCCTTTAGAGTGGCCTTTGATAACTCAGAATTGGAAAGCTTATGGAAGCTTGCGTTGAAGCTTATTCTTTTGTTCTCCCTTCTTCTTTTGATTAAGTTCTGAGCCGACTCACATCTTGGTGGCTTTCATCTTCAACATATTCTTCTGTATTGGGTAGATTTGAAGTGAGATGAGCCAGCCTCCTACTTGCTTTTTATGTCTGATATATCAAAGCGGTTCCTGAAATATTCCAGGTGCTTGTAAGATCATCTTATCAAATGTCTGGGTAGTTACAATCTTGTCTGCGCTCTGGGTAACTCCTCAAGTCGCTGTATAAAATTTCCATCCACCACGATTTGGTGGTGTGTTTCAGACTTCTCACTTCAGCACCCTTATTTTGCACAATTATTATGTATACCCTTTCTGCAAAACTTAAGTTCCTCTGTATGTAGGACTTCAGCTGGATTATATAAAAAATGCATACTGTGCAGCATGATCTATCCAGTCATACTGTCTTAAATATTTTGTCAGGAATGCAAGTTTGAGTTGGTTTGATCTGTTAATGTTCTATGTTTCTTGTCTACCTCATGTTCTAGCTTCCCCCCCACCAAACCCAAATCTATAAAGAGAACAAGGATTTGGTGAAATCTTCCTAATAGTAAACTGTAGAGGATTCTTTTGCATATTCTCATGCTTACCTTGGTTTTGAGCAAAATAGTCCAAACAAGCTTATTGATTGTAATACTGAACTGCTGGGAGGCATTTTGGGTGCAGCTGGAGACATCTTAACAGCCAGCTTCTCTGAGTGATTGTAACTGCAGCTTTTAGTCAATGAAAGGCATCTTTGGGGGTGCTAATGAAAACACAGAAGGCTATGTGGGATGCGCTGCCCTGTGGAATGTGGGTTTAGCATTTGGGTTCACAGTCACCCTTGTTCTAACACTTGGTTTGAAAGGGAGAAAGTGTCCAAGCTATGAGAGAAGAAAACCACATCACAGGCTGGGCGCTTGCTTGGTGCCTTTTTTCTTTGTTCTGTAGAGATTTGGTGGGTTTGGTTGGTTTGGTTTGTTTGGTTGTTTTTTTTTTTTAGTTGTTATAATGCATGTACCTGCTTTCTGTTGTTGATTTTTCTTTTTAAATTTTTCCTTATATTTCAATTATGACGAATGTTAACTCAGAAACAAATCGTATTGTTTGCAGAGCTAAAAGCAGAAGCCAGTATCATGGACCAGCTGAGTAGCTCTGATAGTTCATCTGACTCTAAAAGTTCTTCATCCTCTTCATCAAGTAGTGAAAATAGTTCTAGTGATTCTGAAGACGAGGAAACGAAGCCCTGCCTTCCTTTGTCAATGCCGTATTTGCAGCCACAGCCTACTGTGTCTGCCATACCACAACAGGCTGTCCCTGACAAAGATGCCAGTCATAACAGATCCCAAGAGAGCAGTGGTCATATGATGAATACACTACGTAAGTACAAAGGCTGTTCTTTCCTTAGAGCACAATTCCAGACATCAAGATTCTGAAAGGAAACCATATTGGTTTTAAGTATGTCTCTGTTATAATTAAAACTGTGGGAAGTGATGGTAGGGTTTCATTGTTCAGCAGCAGTCTGAATTAAACACTGTGCTATAGAAGGTTCTTGGTCCCCAGAGATATTAAATTAAAGCTGATGCAGTTGAAAATATTTCCTAAGCTCTTCTGGCTTCCTCCCAGCAATATACATTGGGACTGGAGAACTGTAATTTTGTAGTGAAAATGCGTGAACTAACAGGGCACTCCCAAAACATATGCTTACAATTTCTTGGGTAGAACTGTGGGAAAGATAATATACTCGCAATACTCTGAATTACAGAAGAGATGGTGTATTCTTAGCTACTTCAGTTACTATTATTTCTGGCACTGTTCCACTGGACAGCATGGCAAAACCCTCCTTTGCATATAAGGAAGGAGGCGATTTGCTTTCAGGTGATACTATCTTATTCCACCCATTCAGGCAACTAACAATGTAATTTGAAGAGCAGCTGTGATGTTCCTCAATAAGTGATTGCTGTGCAGCTTGGAATTGAATGCTCAGTGTACTCAAAAAATGAGAGTTTGGACAGAAAAAAAATAATCCCACTAGATAGAGAATCTTAAGTTCACTACCTAAATAGCAGGAGTACTCAGATGTAGAAGTGAGTATAAGCTATGGTGACTCTTTGAAGATGATTACATTTTTAATTAGGTGCTTAGCTGCAGGCTCCCAATTTGAAGAGATTACCATCAACCCTGGTTTGCAACCTACGATCTTTAAAGTTTATCATTTTTACGTAAACTCGTTATACTGAAATTTTAGACTTTGGCAGATTTACTTTTATTTCAATACTTAATAGATAACATGTACAGGATTTTTTTTGTAGCTAGTATTTAAATACTTAATTAAGTATCTGTGCTGCCTATTTATGTACTGCATTAACAGATAAGATCAGACTGAAAAGTCCTGTGACTTTGCGTGTAGAGGACTAAATGCTGCTTTAATTTTACTGTCACTGTAAAGAACAATGTCTTCATGTTCATAATTTGCATAACGTTAGAGTGTGCCATTTATTTCAACCCTTGTAAAGAATGGGAAATCCCATTTGTGAATTAATTTAAACTGTTGTGAAAACAAGATTAAGCTCTATCCCCAGTGACAGAATCCCAGATGGCAAAGCTTCCACTGAGAAATACACTTACAAGTCCAGGTGGCCAAGTCCACCAGTTCCAACAGTCATAGTGAGAAAATGCTGCTTAAAACATGACAACATCAAAACTGTTGCAGGGGAGGTTGGTGGCTTGATGGTGCTCGAGAACAGTGTTGACAGGTAGAACCTCTGTCTGTACCATCAAGCCTTGGGCTTGACTATCTGAGCTTGCCTAGATCTTTAGCTTAATTCCATTTACTTCTGTTATGGTTACAGATCTATTTACTGCTTAAAACAATTCTGTCCCCAACTTATAATATGGTTAACGCTTAAAATACACTTCAACTAGACAGAGATCGAAACAGTTACTTTGAGGATGAATGTGTTTCTCTAGCTCCCTTGCTGAGGGAATTTGACAGGAGAGTGAAACCTGGAGAAACTAAATGGATAGCACATGGTTCTAGCCTGAATGGCAAGAGTTCTCAGTCGGGGTCCTGTACAGTCATTTCTTCCATCTCAAATAATGTTTTACAAAAATAAAATGCTGAATCAACAAATGTCAGCACAAGCTGTTTGCTTGTCTAATCCTGTTTTAGGGTTTGACTGCTTACATGCGTGACCAGTTCTGTGCACCTCTCTAGGATCAGGGCCATACTGGGTAATTAGTGAAGTTTTCCCTTGGCTGTGTGCAGGCAGAAGGCTGGGGGAAGGGTTAGAGCAGAGTTTCATTTTGCATGTAGAAATCTTACAGCTGAGGTTTTGTGGAACTTGGAAAACAGAGGAGGTCGTGTGTAGAGCATTGTAACCAAATACTTCTGTCAGATATACACGATCCACCTCTTCAGGAATTTGGGGCTCAAGACTGCCCCTCACCCTCAAAATACTGCTGCTTCCTCTTTCTACCTTCAGAAGCTGATTACATAGGCTCACAACTTGCCTTATTAGTTGCCACCATTTACAAACTTTGTTATGAATCTGTTTCTCATAAATATTTGATTCTATGTTGCTTTATGTCTACTTCTTGTTTAAACAAGAGTTATGTTAAATAAAGTAATTTCTAAAGGAAAAACCAGCATAGGTCGGCTATTCTGGGGCCTTGTGTTGGGTACATAGTGTTCAGCACAATTTCACTTCTTTTGGTACTTGGTGCTGGTACAAGCAGCTAGTCGTGAAATAATTTTCCTGTGTTAGTTGGTGTGACCACTAAGATCTGTGAAGCAGAAGTCCAACTTTCCCCAGACTTTTCATGTTTTTCAAACATAAGTTTCCTCATCCCCTATAGCTTGCAGGAATTCAATTGAATGTATTATAGTCAGTGATTTAAAAGTGTAGGAAGCGTCATAATTTGCAGTGCTATCTAATTCCCCAATTAATATTGCTAATAAGCAATTGGCATTGTGAAAATGGAATTCAACTCTTTTTTTCCCCACTTTATTGGTACCTAAGTCTGTTTCTTCAGAGTCCTAATTAAATTACCTTCCCATTCTTGCACCAAACCCATCTGAAAACTACCAACTCTAGTCTGTGTTATTTTTCCCATCTTTCTGAAGGTGTTGGTTTTTTTTTTGAGGTACGGTTATAAAAATGGGGCAGAAAGCTTTCCCTGTAGTAAATCCTAGTGCATTATTTCTGACTCTGGAACTTGGGAGTTTTTGCTTTTCCCATCTGCTGGTTTTCACAAGCACTGGTATTTTTGGCTGGTGTTGCAGGGTTTGTGTAATTTCTATTAACTATGTTGAAATAACTTTTGAAGGCTGCAGAATCACTATTTGGAAGTTTATCTTCTTGTTCATATTCCCAGTCCTCTCCTAAAGTAGGTAGTGCATAACAGAGGTGGGATTTCTAAGATTTCATTGTAAGTTTTCCTTTGAATGATAAATGTGTGAGTTAAGTTTACTTATGCCTTGAAATATTATTTCTTAGGATAGTATATTGTCCTGAATAATTATTGACAAATCACTTGATTTTGTTCTTTCAAAATTGCTGTTTAACTTTACATTAAAACAATATGGCTGTAAATGTTGTCTCTGTATAGAGGATTGGAAAAATTTGTGTGCAGTAGTACTTAAAGATTGCTGCAAACAGCAGTCTTCACTATAACCTTATATAAAGTGTTTTTTGTTCTGTTGCAGAGAATCATATAGCTCTTTCTAAGCTTTAGTGGTGACATAGTGGAAAACAAAGGAAGGCTAAATGCAGCCATGTTAAAGACTTCAGTGTTTTGGCAGAAATGATATGCCTGACAACAAAAGATCCAATCTGAGTGTCTTGTTGAGTTTACCCTCTTGAGGTTACTTTTACCCATCTGCAAGAGTGATCTGTGAAGGGTCCTGCAGCTGCGGAAGGGGCATGTGAAAACAGTATGCCTACTCTGTTTCAGTCATTTTTTTTTTTTTTTTTAAGCCATTTCTGCACAACCGGAGATGCATTCTTCTTTTTTTTTTTTTTTTTTTTTTTTTTTTTTTTTTAATGGCTGTTTGGCAAGGGAGGTGTGAATAAAAGCATACTAGTTGGGACAGATTCTTAAAAATGCATGGGAAGTTGCTAGATATGATACAGATTCTGTATAGCATGCTGCTGTATTTTTTGTTAGTTATCTGTCATCCTGGAAAGATTCCCTCCCTCCTACCCCCTAAGCTTATGGACATTCATTGCAAGCACAATGTAGCCTTTCTTCTTACTTCTCCATTTTGAAATATATGTAGCCACCAAATTGAAGTGCTGTGTAAAATTTCTTTTGATGTTTTGTTTGCTCACTTGTTCCAAAACCTGTTTGAAATAGTAGGTCACTGATACATCTTTAAATGGTACATCAAAGAGCTGCTCTTGATTGAGACATCACCCTGTTTTCAAGCACAGCTGAAGTAGCATTCAGATGTGTTTCAAAAAAAAAAACAAAACAATTTGTTTTTCACAAAGCTGCATTCACCAGCAGTTTTCCCACTTATGAAGCATGAAAATGTGGGTGGCAAAGATAGCTAGGTGTTGTCTTTTGTGATCTGATGATGCTAAAGAAATGCACTTGTGGCTAATAAGCTGATGGCTTCCTTGCCAAGATCTTAAAATTGTAGAAAAGTAATCTCTCCAAGGTTCTGTCACTGGAGAGTTTGGTTCTATACCTATTTATTTTCTTGTTATAGAACAGTTTGGGTTACAAGGGAACTTTGAAAATCATCTAGTCCAACCGCCCCGATCCATTTGGTATTAGTTTTTGTAAGCCTTCAATTGGGAAAGGGAATATCTTGAAAGAAGAACAGTATTTCCTTGAAAATTACTAATAAGATGACTCTCTTTCTTCTAGGAAATGACTTGCAGCTGAGTGAATCTGGAAGTGATAGTGATGACTGAACAAATTTTTGGCCTTAAATGTATCACCTTTTTTGCTAAATATGTCTTAGCATCTGTTTTGCACTAAGATTAGATTACCAGAGACTGGAATGAATGTCCTCAATTTTGATAATAGACGTCCTAATTTTCTACTGACACATCATGTCTATAATACAGCAGCATTGATCCTGTCAGTGCTATGGTTATGTGTTTATCTTTCAAATTACTGTATTTACAGTAAAATTGTTTATGATCTGATTTTGATTATTTTTGCCTCAGCCACCTGTTTTACTTGAAACTGATTTGTAACAGCTAGTTACTTTATATAAATAGTTATGGAATGGAGAAATTTCTGATATTTATGGAGGCAAGTTTCCTTCCTATCATTTAAATGCTGAATTTAAACTTCGAGGGAGTGAAAGGAAGAACAACTAAACGAGGTCTGCTGTGTCAGCTACATTTTTTGTTCAGTTCACAGTTCATACCTTTAAGGAAACTGCTGAATAATGTGGTCCACTAGTGCAGTTACAGTTTACAATTGTTCAACACATTGCTGAATTCTTAATTTCATTGTATTATAGGACTTTATATTTCTGAGCCTCAAGATTCCTAGGGGAACTTGTCTATTCTCTGCCTTTTTTATGTAACTTGAATAGGCTGGTCTTTTTACAACTTTTTTGTATCTAAATTTAGGTAACTGCAGAGACAGCAATGAATTTCTTTCATTTAATTCTGTAATGGAAATCAGAATATTTCTTTGTAGGAGTATAAAAGTAATTTAATAAAGCAATATTTATCATTTTCATGTGTCTGATTCAGTTTTTACTGGTTAAGAATTCCATGTTCTACCTATAGTAGTCATGCCAGTGAAAGGGTCGTGCAAAGAAACAGAAAGCAGTGAAACAGTAGCTAGAAGGAACTTCCAGCTCCATCTGTAAGACTTCAACAAAACTTGTGTTTGTTGCTTTTTCTCACATTCAGACAAGCCCTAATAAGAACTTGCTAAAAGTTGGTCAGTGCTAGTGTACAGATTATATCCAAATGCCACTGGTGATACAGTGTTAGACAAGAAAAGGTGTTTGCCTAGTCTTATTTTTTCCTCATTTGAAATAATATTTTGAGACCTGAAGAACTGCAGCTAGAAGTCCAAATTTTATCCTGTAGTTTGCTGCTGAAGAGTCCTTCAACAGTAGCAAATGTCTGTAGGGTGAATTCTGATGCGATAAATCTGCTCAGTCTTGCACAGAGGTATTCTTTGCTAGATTGCAGTGACTGAATTGCAGCTCTCTGTCTATGCTGTGAGGACTGCATCCTATATGTAAGCCTGAATGTGCAGACCTGAAAAAATGCCCACTCAGTAAATGTATACAATAGATGGTACTAGACTGGCTTGTTCTCTCAGCTGAGCTGCGAGTATCAGCCTGTGCTTACCTTTACACAGATTAAGAGGCCAAACCCATGTTTACCAGTCACAAAGGAACCTTCATTGGTACTGCCAGGAAGAAATGAAATATTGGAAATGCTGCTTTCTGATGCGTCCCTACCTTGTGCTCTGTATCCCACATTCTGGCACGGGTCCCTGCTCGGTACCAGGGCACAGCTTGCTAGTTTTCCAGCTTCCTAAAGTGGATATAAGAAGCAAAAAGTCATCTCGTTTATACTCAAAGGAAAAAGCTCAAGTTAATAACCATGGCTGAACAGCTCTTTGAGAAGGGCTAATGAGCAAACTGGAGGAAGGCTGCTATGTAATAACCCCTGTAAGATACTTGAAACTTCCTCAAGGGAAAGGGTATTGAGTTCTCCGATGGACCATCGCTGTTGGTATGGGAACTCTAGCAGAGTACTTGGTTCTTGGCACCTGCTGCTAGTAAAGTCTGCTAGGGTGATGTGAGGAGCTGAGATGTTGTAGGTAACCTTAGGACTAAGGAGCAGGCCTGTGTGCTAAATAAAAACCAATGCAAGACAATGCAGTGTCCTCGGCTGAAATGTCCTCTCTCCTTCTGGTTTATTTGCACCAAAGCCTGCCTTTAGGCCAATGCTAAATTCTAATTCTAGCCAGAATGCTGCAGTTGTTTCTGAATAACAGTGTGTTCAGGGTGTGGAAGCACTGAGTCTAAATCATGGACAGCGTGCACACTCACAGATTATGATCACTCCTTCGGCGATAAAACTGCAGAGTACAATCTACCTGTACCTGTATATAATTACACTTGCACGTATATAGATGCTTAAATACAGCTCTGGGAGTAAAGAAGATTTCCAAGTCCCCGAGTCTCAGGAATAGAACTAAGCCTGTGCTGTCTTTAGCATTTGATCTTTGGGTGGAAAGTTTTGTAGGACAGGAAGAGTCTCAGTTAAGCTTTTGCAAGCATGTAGTACAGAGTGATTAGTGGCCAGTCAGGCACTGCTCAGTATAAATATGTATGTGATCTAGACGGATATATTCTGTCAAAGGCACAGTTGTGATAACTCAGGAAAGGCTCCCTTTAAATATCAAGATGGGATAAGATTCTGAAACAGAGTTCTTACAGAAAAATATAATAAACCTTAAATGCGTGAAGGAAAAAAACTCTGTATGCCATATCCAGCCCAAATGTATGTGATCTGACTCCCCTTCTCCACGTAAGTGTCAAACACAGGCAAGTGAGCTAAAGAGCTTGTTTGGGCCTGTCATTGTGCAGAGGGGATTGACTTGGATCTCATTTGTGACTTGCTGGGGGTATTTCCTCCACTAAGGCTTGGTTTGTGTGCCTCAAGCAGCGCTGAGCCCCCGTATCTCCTACTGCAGAGTGTTCTCAAACGGCAGGAGTGAGAATGTGCTGGCACTGAGATTTAAAAGCATGAATAAGGGAGGTATTCTAGCAACAGAAAAACAAATCAAGTTATCTTTTTTGAACTTTGAATTTTTTTCAGACCCTATTTAAAAATTCTTTTCTTCTTTAAAAGCAGTTTTATTCCTGTGATGTCAGCTTAACTAGAAATGAATAAAATCAACAACTGAACCACTGTACCTATGACCTCTGAGTGCCTCTTTCAAAATAATATTCTGAAATATATCTGGATCTATCTTGTCGCTTTTAGCTATTTTGTCTTTACATCCAGAGATTTAAAGCATATGTGTGTGTATGTATCTCTAAGCAGTGGATACATCTGAAGAATATTTTATTGTAACACTATATATTTTATTGTAACATTATAATTAAGCTATTTTGTATGTTTTGGATTTGAGGAACGTCTGTGTATCACTTACATTGACAAAGCAAAAATATCTTCCAAATGCAGCTGTAAACTTCAAAATTTTTTATTCTTCTCACTACTGCAGTGCTAAGGACCCACTGCAGCCGCAGCTCACCTGAGCCCTTCTCTCTGCGTGGCACCTGGTATGCGCACGATTTGTCCAGTAACTTCTTCAGTTAAGTCCTGAATGTTGATTATGTATGTTACCAATTGTATCTAACTTTCCTAGCAGCTTCTATTTTTTGTAAGACCTCTGTCCTACTCTTGTTTTACGTGAACCCCTCCTTGGGCCATGTGGAGAGGCTGAGGTGATCTCTTCAGGGCAGCCCTGGCACCACTGTATTCCACGACGGATGCTGGGATTGCTATTTACTTGGTGTTTGCTGTCTGTCTGTAACTCCATCTTGAGATCCCGGCCGCTAATGCTGTAAACAGGCCTTTAGGAAGTTCTAGTTTATAAGGATCAAACTCGATACAATGTCCATGCATTTTGTAGTTATTTGGTAAGTAACGATCTTATTTCCCACGTAGTATCTGAAAATGATTTTGATGCCTAGGCATGGATTACTGAAAACAGCTGCTCAGCAAAATCGTGATATCAGCATCAGCTGTGGCACAGCTCATTGCGCAGTTTATTGTAAAGACACCTGATACGGTCAGGTTTATTGCATGAGCTTTTTTTTTATTTATTTAGGAGTACGGTGGGAAGTAACCCTTTTTCAGATTAAGGAACTTTAGCAACTCACTTCTGTGCTAACAGACACTGAATCATCTTGAGAACAGAGCATCAGTTTTTCTAAGAAGAATTATTTGTTGGGTCTTTCTTGACTGATTTCTGGGGAACCAAATATGCACAGATCATCTCAGATAATAGTTTGCTTTGGTTCTCAAAATTTTGGCCCACAAAAAAATGTGTCATTTCTGGCCAACACTTTTTATTTTCTTTAGAATTTCAACAGGAAGGTTTCTGAGAATAGCCAAGCAGACTGTTGAATCCTTCTTAAACAGAAGAGATGAGGACGCCTAGGCTGGACAGAAATGAAGAAGCCCAGAGAAAGAAAGAGAAGATGACTTTGCTCGTGATGGTTCCTAGGCTGAATGCTTGCAGTACATATGAATTCCTCCTCCTCTCACCACTTTTTCAGGTCATTCAGCTAACCACGTAAGGTGCTGAGGAGAGTCTAAGTAGATATCGAGTTCAGATCAGCTTTTTGAGGAGATCTAAGAAGAAGAATGAGGAAAAGAGAAGTTTCGAATAAGGGTGTTTGCATTTTGTTAAAATATGTATTCCTGCTGCTTTGGGGGAGGTAGAGGAAATATGAAAAGAAGATGAAGATATACTGAAATGAGGAGGAAAAAAAGTGTAAAATGATAATTTCTTTGACAGTTTAGACCTAAAACTTGACAGGAGTAGTCATCTACATCCAAGGGGAGGATTGAAAGACTTATATGTCTCAGCTATGACTCTGCCCTGTTCAATGAAACTGTGGTGACAGCTTCTCCTGGTTGTTAACTGTTTAGCAGTTATGTCCCAAGTGATCTTGATCCCCCTGCGTAAGAATAACTCATGATGGCTTAGGTATTTGCAGGCAGCTTGCTCACCAGCTATATGCACAGAAATGGGCTTAATTACTGGAAAGCTCTAAAGAATCTCTTGTTGTTGCTTTTATTTCACTGCTTGCAGATTCTTGTGTTGGAGAAAAGCTCCTGAAGGGCAGACTCAGAGCTCAGGGTTTGGGCCAGCAGGAAAAACAATTCAGCTTCTAAACAGAGATACCATCTTCATACAGGGTTTTCATAAAACCCTTGCTATGTCTGCTGTAGTGAAGGGTCTGGCCCGGTGGGAACAGCAAGGGCTTGGGCTCTTGTTGTTTCTGTGCTTTTCTGAATCCATAGAAGAAATTTTCCTTCTCTGAAAAGTAAATCCCTCTGCTGTGGTGAGGAAGGAATGGAGGTTAGAGGCAAAGTTGAAGGAGCCTTTCATTCAACAGAGAAGGCTTTGTTGATACACAACACATACCTGGTGAGTTAGCTGCTGAGACCTCTCTTGACTTGCTTTGAACAGTGGCCCTTGTTACAGAACCTGTTCTCCATCTCTCCTCTCCCATATGCTGTCTCTTCTGTGAAACTTGGTTTGTCTCCTGAAAATTCATACCTGGCTTGTAAGTGTGCTTACGCACGACAAAGGATTATTTGCTTCCTCTAAGAGATGAGGTCTTCTTCATGCTGTTATTTAAAGAAAAGTGGGGTGTCTTAAAAAGGTAATTAAAGAAGACCCAACAGCAACCCAAACTGTTCTTTAATCTCTTTAGTTTCACTTCCACATGCTGTGTATCTTGTTCTACCAGTTTCAATGCTCTTGCAAAACAGTTGCACAATGACTTCCTCTTAGCAACCAGCAGAATTAAACTTGAGCTCACCTAATTGGTTGTACCTTTTCTAAGATCCTCCATGTATTGAGTTTCCAATAAACTCTGCAACCTACCGTTCTTCCTGCACCTTTTCATTGCCACGACTTTTGGAATAAATACTTGTGGACATCCTCATACACGGCTCCCATAGAGACATGGGAGCCGGTTGCAGGCTGAAATACTGACTCCTCCCTTGAACAATTTCCTTTTTACACCTGACTCTCTGCACATCAACAATTTATGAAAAGATCTAGGCTTTTACCAGACTTTTGATCCAAGTGTTTAAGGTAGTATTAAAAAATCTCCCACTATGAAGTGTTTTAAAGGCCAACGTCCAACTGAGAGTCCCCCTCCAAATAAAAAGAGGTTTTGTGTGAGTTTCTGATTTTCCTGGAATAATGAGGGCACAACTGAGACAGCAGAAGGCAATGTGCTACTTGGAGCATCAGGGGCAGACAGACTATTTGGGAATTAGCTGTCCTTCAGCAACTCCTCTGGAAAGGTTTGTTTCCTTTATGATCCTCTCCCACCACAGTGTGGAACAGCTTCCACTCCTGCGCTGCACGATATCCCAGGGTTTTTTCTTTGCCCTATGTGAAAGTTAGCTAACATTTCATAAATGCTTTTTTTTTAATAAATACTGGTGATCAAAAATGTTTGTCAAATGTGATCTGAATGTAGGTGGGGAAAACTCCATGCAGATCAGCAGCTACACTAGTGTTGCTCCCTTATTTGAACTCTTTTCCCCCTTACAAGCCAGACTTTGCCTAGTAAGGCTCACCAGGATCTGGTATTTGTCAATGATATCGATGATCAGTGGCTGTGGCTATGTTTAACTGAGGATGCAAGACCGTTAAACTATTTAAGAAGTTCTTGTCACAATGAGTACATTTTAGAAAGTACCACCTGGAAGGAGCATACTGAGCTTAGTGGGGACTTTTTATCCCCGTTAATTTGTAAAACAAAACAACTGCTAAAAGCTTAGAACCCATCCCTGCTTTTGTACTTTCCATTTGACTCCCTCCTGGTGATGAAACAACAGCTACTCACAGGTGAATAATTGAGGTCCCCGAGAGAGAAACTTGTTAAAATTTTAATAATGTCTCAGTTATATTTATAATTCTGTAGAGAGGCTCTGAACTGAGCGAGCCAAAGACTCTGCCATGTTACATCAGAGCCTTGGATCCAAATAACCTCTGTTCTGGAAATGAGATATGCTTATGCTGCACAAATCTCTCTAAATCTAACAAAAAATTGTGAAATTGTCTGTGTTGTTCTGGAGAACGTCTACTGCCAGGTAACTTCAGCCACTGTTAAATGGGAGCAGCCCTGCGATGGGAGGTTGGCAAACAGCCAGTGTCTGTGTACGAAGGTGCTGGTGGATTGATCTGACGCTTCCTGGGACCTTGAGAGCAACCCCCAGGCAGGTGTGCTGGTTGCTGGAAGCGCAGAGCCTGTTAACTGCTCCCCGCCATGTGGCAGCTTGTGAATCTCCTGGGTCTTATCAGCAGCTCACACCACACAGAGACCTCCTGCCTGATATAGCTGCTCAGCTGCAAGAGGCTGCCTCACAGCTGTGTTTTCTTCACCTTGTATTTCTTTGACAAGGAGGAGAGGCTGTACAAATGGTAAATTTGTTCTCCAAGCTAAATGAAAACTGTAATTTCAAGCTTGCTTGCCTTGGCACCTCTCACACCTTTCCAGTTTACAGGGACAGTGGTAGGGTGCTGAGCAGGGAGGGGAACATTTTGGTCATCCCACAATAAAGTGAGGTGACTGTTCAAGGTAGCGCAGTGGATCACCAGCAGGACTGCTCGCTGCTGGACTCTGCTCAGGTGACAAAGCCGCACAATTTAACACCCAGCCAGCTTGCTGCACGACTACAGCCCTCCCAGACTGGCAGACAAAACAGTTCCAGTGAAATCAGGCCCCTCATGTCAGCATGAGCTTCTCTCCTCTGTTCCCATGCGAGAGGGTATATAGGATTGTGTACACCTTGGTATGGGGAAGTGACAGTCCACCGCTACTCCTTCCTGGCTTTGCTGAGGTCTCTTCAGCATGGTCTCACGGAACAAATCACTGAAGTTCCTTCCCTCTGTCTTCCCACTGCATCAGGGGAGGAAATGAAAAGCACCTTTGCAATGGATACAGTTGCTCCACTCCCTCCGATGGATGGAGGTTGAAACAAATAATGTCCCTCAGCCTTGGTGGTGAGGACCATGTCAGGTACCTTCTCTGAAAGCAGGACTACATGAACTCAAGCTGGAGCCACAAGGGAACATCTGGGTTACTGTGCATGGTGGTGTGTGGCTGGACTGCCCACGAGGAGAAAAGAGAAATGGGGCATATATGTCCCCTCTCCTGGTCCCCCCTTGTCCTTCTCTCCACTTGTCCTGGAAGCAATGCAGCAGTGCATTTCATCCTTGCAGACAAGAAGCTGTGATGGGTGGCAGGTCCTGTGTTCAGGCATGATTCTCTCATCCTACTCTTCATGCAGCTACTCTGTATTGGTTCCGTTGATGCAACAGTATTTTACGTCACTGCTGTGTCCCTTCTGACAAAAGGGAATGAGATCCAGTCTTGCTAAAGGTGTCACTTTCAAAGCACAAAGAAAGAGCATCTCAGAAGGGAGACAAGCCATGGGAACCACACCAGGTAGCCCTTTTCCCTCTGGGCCTGAGTTAGTCACATAGCCAAGCCCACAGTCCTGTCAGGGCATAACCCACCCAGATGCATGGTCCCCCAGCCTCCAGCGCTACCGTCCAGGAGGAAAGAAAAACCATAAAATGCTAATGTTTGAGTCACAAACAAAAGGTGGGTGAGTAGGATTAGGTGAGGCTGTGCTGACTAACCCACCCCAGCAACAGGCAAGTATTGCTCCCTGAAGGAGACAGATCTGGCTGCGTTGAAGCTCAAGGTGCTCTTGGAAGGTGCTACTGGCACAGAAACTTCTAAACTCTGATCCTGGGCCACTGTGCCAAAATGAGATCCCAGGCCTGGGTCTGGCTGGATTTACACAGAGACATCAAAAAATCAATGATAAAAAGCAAACCAGGGATGTATTGTTGCTACTGTTGCTTCTGACAAAGGAGAGTCAAATCCCTTGAGGCAGAAACAATTTATCTGTGGCCCAAAATGACTCATTAGGAGCTGTTGGTGTCTTTGTATTGAAAAGACACGTTCTGATTAGTTTGGCAAAGACACAATTTCAGATTGTTTTACAGTCTGCTTTGTAAAGCAGCATGTACGGTTAATGACAGTTTAGTATTAATTGTCTATCTCTGGCAATTTGCAAAGAGACATTTGTATGACTAGAATTTTGTTCCTGCTTTTAGCATTTCTAGTTCTTGAACAACAAAATAACTGGAAATTAGAGCACTGCTTTCTTAAGTGGCTTTACCCAAGGCTTTCAGGGTACGATACAATTAAGCATTTTATTGTGAGGCCCTGTATGGAGAGCGTAACATTTACTCATCTCCAGCCACAGTGCAGCCTCCCCCAGACCGGAGCGTGACGGCTGTTCGTCGGTGATCAGCAGTGCCAAAAGAACCCTTCGAAGAGGCAGGCTTACAGCTGGCTGGCGCTGAGCTGGGAGGAAACAAGACAGTCAGGACTTACTTAGCAGTAAACCAGCTTACCTGTTCAGTCACACTGACAAACAGATGTATAAATACAAAAGTGTGGCTTCTTATCACAAGCAACACGTGTGAGTGGGGTCCAAGACCTGGCTGCTCTCAATTTCCAGGAATTAGCTGGTAATGTACAAGCTGTGTTAAGATAAAACCGTGTGTCTGCAAGGCCTGCTGTTAACTCTCTTTTGTGTGTGTGTGCGGAGATACAGATAGCTCTGAAGAAAGAGCATTTGGCGCTGTAGATTCAACAGGATGAAGACAACTGTTACGCAGAAATTGTTCACTGAAGGAGACTTGTTCAGTGCGAGGGAGAAATGGTTGATACATTTCATTTTTCATTTACAATGGCTTTAAGCACCTCAGGGTAGTAACATGGATTTTAAATTCTGACCATCATTTAAACTAATTGCAAAATTCTGACTGACTTCAATGTGACTAAAATGACAACTTGAATTTCCAAATATCCAAGTGGCATTCTTCAGGGCATGGAAAAGTAATTTCCATGGGATCAAATACATGCACAACAACTTCCACAGTCACCTTCCCCAGCTCATTTCGAATGGTGTGGCTTGGCTGGGGTTTCTGCACTTCTCTCTTCTAATGACTGCCAGCAGGACTGTTCATCCCTATACATAGGCATAGCTGGGCTGTCAGTGTGAAGAGTGTAAAGGTCCTGAGAGCATCTCCTCTCCTGGGGCTTTTGGTACCTGGGCTTGGGCCGAGCTAGAGCCAGCGGAGCTGAGGACAGCCCCCTTCCTTTGGTGACCGTGGGGAGAGGCTCCCAGACAGCACTGCAGGAACTCGCTGGCAAGATCAGCGTCTCTGCCAGCTGTGTTATCACGCTCAGCTCCTGCCTCCCCATCCCTTGAGGAGCAGCCAGCCCATGCTGCTCCCCAACAAAAAGGAAATTTAAATTCAAGCAATTTGGGGTTTTTTTTAATTTTTTTTTTTCTTTAAAACCCTGCAATTAAGAGACACCCCAGCTGATGAAAGTACTTGCGTCTCATGTGCTTGCAGCTTTCCAAAAGCCTAAACTTAGCATCCCAAATAGTTCAACCTATTTGACCAGACTGACCCCAAATAAAGTTCGTACCCTCTTTGGGCAAATCTTTACTTAAGTTTCAGTTCCTGCAGATACACACCTTTTTCCAGGAACTTGTCTTACCCTGATGCACATAAATAACATTATTTATTTAAAACTGCTGTTTCAGCACATGGCACTGGGGTATTTGTGTGCAAGACAAATGGAGACGTTGCTGTGTTCAGGAATAGTTTGATTCCCTGTACTCTCACTTTGCAAGGAAATCTCAAGCAATTTGGTTTGGGGCCTCTTCCCACAGTGTCTCATATCTGTTATTTTTGCATGCTGCATGCTTTCCTTCTTATGCAACCACAGTTTGCCAAGGAAGGCAGACCATTTTTCCACGACCTCAGACTGAGTGGAGAGATCCTCTGAGGCTGGGGACAGGAACCAGCTCCATGGGAGCTGGGCTAAGTAATAGAATAGGACTCGGAGCTCAGAGGCCTTCCCAGTGTTATTCCATGGAGCAGTCCAGAGCAGGAGCTTTCACTAACAGATTTCTTAATGACTGCCTGCTACCACCAGATCCTCTAACCAAGACATTGGGAATTGAGCATCTAGGAGCTGAAGTCGATTACTAGTAGAGATAGAAAAAAAAATAAAAGAGAAGAAAGACAATTAGAGCAGAGTTTTTTGACACTTATCCC
This sequence comes from Tetrax tetrax, assembly GCA_009806455.1. Taxonomy (NCBI): domain Eukaryota; kingdom Metazoa; phylum Chordata; class Aves; order Otidiformes; family Otididae; genus Tetrax; species Tetrax tetrax. Next base: position 460,324 of record WHYT01016365.1, on the reverse strand, counting down.
ACAGAAGGTGTTTCACCAGAGGGAACTCTGACAACAGTTGTACAAACACACAGACGGCCGCTGCATGTGCCCTGTACCCGGTGGGCTTGGTTCCCTGTTGGGTCCTACACAGCCATGCCCATGACCTTTGCTGCACTACTTCCTTCCAGCTCCTACTCAAGGGCCTTCCCCTGCCTCGCTCCTCCAGCGGGGATAACGTGCCTTGGTGCTCAGGCCAGGTGCCAGACCGGGCAGTGGTGTTAACGATGGCACTTTTTAAAAGCGTTCTTGATGTTTCAGTTCGTCTTGTGATGCTGTCTGCCACTGCTGAAAAATCAGGCTTCATTGTTGATTTGTATGTGTATGTCTACATATGGGCGAGATGAGAATAACTCCTGAAGGGAACTATTTCCTTCCTCAGTTCCACCAGAGACTGCCATGTGTCCCAAGGACTGCTTCCCAACCACAGCTGTGAAAGAAAAACATTTCCAAAGAACTAGCCATGTAAAAAAAAAACCCAAACAACTTTTTGCACCATTTCTTGTTGCTTGTAAGTGGCTATTTTCTCCTGCATTTCCTGAGGTCTGTCACAAGCACCTAGTCCCAGCTGTCACGTCAAACCTGCCCTGACAAAAGCCCTGCTGCAGCCTGAAAGCACCGGGCTGGCACTGAAGCTGGCTGGCAATAGCTCAGTTGCGATTTAAAGATTTAAAGGTAGTGACGACAGAGGAGAGCGCGTTACTCCTCTGCAGCCCGATCCAAAGGAAAGATAAATCTCCTGGCCGCAGGTCCAGGCCTAGGCATTCACAGGCTGCCTCACCAGCTGGTTCCCTGGACTGCTTTGTCCAGTGCCAGAAAACTTGTTCTGTAGGCAGCAAACGTCCTGTTCTCCACATGTCACGGTTTAATCCTGCCTGCTGAAGTCTGCCATAGGAAAAAGCTAGCGTTTTCCCTCCCAGGGCTGACCCCACACTTCCCATTTCCCCTAATCCTGCGTCACCGGGGCTGGGGAGCTCTGTCCCGGCCAGGCCAGGCTGCAGGCGGCCGCCCCGGGGAGGGGTCGGCAGTGGCCCGAAGCGCTGTCGGGGGCTCTCCAGCTCTCGCCGGGGCTCTGGAGGCAGAAAGGGGCTGCAGCAGCGCCCGGGTGCCAGCCAGCACCGGCGGGTTCAGGTCCTGGAAGCGGCTGCCGCTCGCGGGCGCCTTTCACGCCGCCACCTGCGGTCAAAACTGCGCGGGCGACGGCTCCTGATCCCCTGCGGGTATGGCAAGGGGCTGCTTTATTTTAGTCGCTGCCCCGGGGGACATGGTGGTTTCCTCCATCGTATTTTATCTCAGCGCCCAGCAGGTGCCGTCCGCCCTCCCTCCCCAGTCCCGCGCCTTCGCCTTCACGGAAGGCGGCGATGGTTGAGTGGCCGGCGCCATCTTGTGGGCTCCGCCGCACAGCAGAGCGGGCAGAAAGCCGGGCTGGGGAGCGGCGGGAAGATGTTGCTGGGAGAGCAGTGGAGATGGGGAGAGAAGAGGAGCTCAGAGGGGCCTGGAGGGGAGCGAGTCCTCGGGGCTGGGGGTGCAGTGAACATGGGTTGAGAGCGGCAGGGGCTCTGATGCCTCTTCCCGCCCTAGGGCCCCAGCAACCGTGAGGAGAGTCTTGTCCCTCTGCCTGCCCTCAAGAGCTCCCAAAAGCCTCGGCTTGGGGATGAAACACCCGCACCAGAGCTTGGAGGGAAAATTCAAAGTACAGCTGGTGGTATGGGTAGAGCCTAGGTGAAAATGGGGCTCAGGAACAGTCGGAGCAACGAGGTCTCTGCCTAAGAATCCTCCTCGCTGCTGTCAGGAGTATGGCAGACAGCCAAACAAAGCACTCAGTATGTTGTCATTTGGATTTGTTCTCCTTTCCCCTTCTTCACCTGGTAACATGGACTTTTTATCTCTTACAGACTTGTGTTTCTCAAACCTCTCTGTTCAGGGGCAGAGAAACCAATGTGGTACCAGGTGCTTGCCAGCTATTAAAAAATGTGCTGCCTGCTGATTGCTGAGTGCTTGTGTGGCAGGGCTTTGCTCTGTGCAGTATGTGCCACATGGTCCCTGTGTCCTTGGAACCCCTTGGACTGCTCCGTCCAGCAGAATGTTAATTCTAAGAAAGTAGGAAACGAAATGTACAAATCTTACTTGTGGCAAGAAGCCACAGGAAGGGTGCTTTGCCTGGGCGAAGGTTGTAGAACCTGTGCTCGTGTACCACCCCTGTCAGCCACACCTTCTGAGGGCTGGGTAGGTACCTCGACACTGCCCCAAGCATGAGCAAGAGCGGGCAGTGCTGCACTGACTGTGCTACGTATTTCCAGGCAGGATTTGGCTTGCACCAGACAGGTTGGAACTTGTGACTGGTGGACCCATCTCTGTCTATGCAGGCATGCCCATGGGGTCTGGGGAAGGCATTAAATACAGGTCTACTTCTTTGCCCTTAAGAGCCTCCTGAATTTGCTGCCCTCTGAGGATGAGGGCATAATGCTCAGTCATTGCTAAGCATTTGTCCTGGTTCTGGCTAGGACAGAGTTAATTTTCACCTGAGCTGGGAGAGGAACTGGCGCTGGTGGCACCGGTGGCTGGGGGACACAGCTAGTATAGTTTACTGGTTAGCCAACAGCTGGGATAGGTTACCCAAATTAGCCAAAGGGCTAGTCCATACCATGGGATGTCACAAGCAGTATATAAAATGAGGGGGGGGGCTGAGGGGAGTCTGTTGCTACTTGGGTGGAAGCCAGGCATCAGGATCTGCTGTGAGCTATTGTGCTGTAAATTACATGCTTAGGTGTTTTCTGTTATTGTTTGTTTGTTTTCTATCTCTCTGTTCTTCTGTTGTTCTCTTAAACTTTTTTTTTTTTTTTTTTTAATCTCAGCTCATGAGTTTTGCCTTCTTTTCTTTACCAGTTCTCCTTCCTGTCCCACCTTAGTGTGGAGAGAATGAGAGACTGTAGCTTGGTCCCAAGCGGGGCTAAAGTATGACAGCGTTGAAGCTGGGATTCTGGGGAATAGAATTTGGCAATCATGCTAAGATTTCATAGAGTTGTGGGAGTTAGAAATAGGCAAGGTGCACTCTATCCTTGTTGCCTCAGTTCATGCAGAGTTAGCCTTGAGAGGTTTCCATGATTTTTATCCAATGGGTCTAAAATGAGACACATCCTTGCCCTGATTGCAGCTGCCGTGCATAGGAGGAGGCAGTCAGCACTGAGTGAGGCAATAAAGAAAGTTTCAGTAGTAACCAGTGAGAAATGGGACATTTGCACAAATGACTTGTGATTTCTTGGCTAACATACATTAAGGAAGAAGGTCTGGCCTAGATAAGCTGCGGTGGGAATGCAGAATGAGTGCACACTGCCTCTCTCTGCATTTGAAAGGGACTGACTTCCCATCTGTCCTTCAGCTGTCTCTGCAGACTGCAAGCCCTCTGCGCCAAGACCTGTCTCTCACGAGGTGTGGAGACGGTATCTTGCACAATGCAATTTTTGTCATATCTGGCGCTTTTAGATGCAACTCTGATATTTCTGCTAGTGATTATCCCTCACTATAGCCCCTCTGGTGATGCTTCTGTTGCAAATCAGGAAACTGTAGAAATAAACCTCTTCCTCTCAAGGGTGTTTTGTGGTTCAAGCCAAGAGTTGCAATGCAATAGATCTCTTCCATTGACTCAATCGTGACAATAAGCAAGTCATTTCCTCTCTCTGGAGGAACTTCATGTCGCTAAAAGCCTGAGGAGCCTGTATCTAACATGAAAAAGTGGTCAGGAGTGGAATTGCTTGTGTAGTGGTAAAGTAAAGGAGTGTTTTGTTCTCATTTAGTTGTATTTTATTACTTACCACATCAAAGAAAATGGTAGATGTCATCAGCAGAGGGGGAAATGCCTTTTGAGGAATACTTAAATCACTGAAAAATACAGTTTAGTGGAATGAAATTATTTGGGAATCTGAGCTTGCTTCAGTGAACTGTTCGGGCTGAAAATGAAGAGGGAGAACTTTTCCAGGGAAGATTTTGTGCTGACAGCCTCAGGATAAATTGTGAGCCATTTTGTAGAAAGTGATGTTTATTTAAATCACTACAATTTCTAGGAAGGAAAATGAGACATTTAGTGTGAACTGGAGGGGGGAAGGGCTCAGAGTGACTGAAAAAGCCTGAAAAAAAAGCCTCAAACCGTTTGAGGTCAGCCTGGTTTATGATCATTTTTTGCTCAGCCATTATCCAAAGCTTGAGAGTCCTTGGGATAATAAACCTGGGCTGATGACAGTATTCCCTGACACTTTTCTTATCTCAGAGTTACAGTTTGCTGTTGCTCTCACCTGCAGAAAGAATTTGGCTTGGACCTCAGTGAGGAACACAGAGGAGTGGTAGCAATTTCCAGCCGAAGAACTACTTGAAACTGGTGACTGTATCCTACAGCTCCTCAGCTGGATGGGCTGTAGGATACTGAGTGATTCCCCAAAAGGGGGTGACTGTCTTGCTTTCCCCATCGAGTAGCAAGTGTTCAGCATCATCCTCTACATACCTACCGTGACACAGAGCTGTGTGTAACTTGAATGACCCTGGGAGGAAGACCTGCTAAGACAAGCAGTGCCAGATTGAAGCTGTTTTCAGTTAAGATCAGTTGTGTTGCGTTCATGCTGTGTTCTAAACTGTGTGAATTGCAGATAGATTGTTGTCTGTCTATCTGTCAGTTTGGTAATGAGCCCTAAAGCCCTGGAGGGAGAGGGAGAAACTGCTGCAGCTCTTTCCCAAGATCTGGTGGTGACTATGAGGTCTTTGTGCTGGGAAATGCTGTTTTTTTCTTGTTGTTTTGAAACTGGGGGAGAGTGCTTGGTAACTGTAATTGGTCATATTTAGGTGTGCTGATGGGGAAACTGAGATACCCTTCTTTAAGGACTTGATTAGTAGGGGTCAAGAGTGATAAAATATCTGGAAAACATGTGTACCATAATCTTCAAAGCCTCCATCAAATTGTGGCTGTCCATGAAGGAGTCTCTCCTGCGTGCTGGATTGTGCTTTTGTATGTCGCTGATGCAGCAGTGACTCAGGATGAGCAGGCAGATGTGAGGTGAGCAGAGCACATGCCAGTCCCCACACCGGCCATGCAGTGGCACTGAAAACAAAGCTAAATCCCAGACATCAGCTCTGGCAAGGTGTATGCTGGCTACAGCTGAGCAGGCTCTCTTGTGCTGGGAGGATGGAGGGGGGATGTGGAAGGAATTAATCAGCTGCAGTTTGCAGAGAACAGGGGTACATGCTCACTCCTGCACCGTTTGGGAGTTTGGTCTGTTAGCCCAGTTACTCACAATATACTTCTGTGCTCCCAGCTGGCTTTCTGGGGCTGGATTTCACTGAGGGTATTACCAAAGGAAAGTGAGGGTCAGAGACTTCAGCTTTCCCTTTGCAAGAGAGGTGTATTTTCAGCCCTCTTTTTGTTCTGCCTGATCTGTCCCATGAATGAGATGCTGACTTTGCTTATGAGTGTGTCTGCAAAGTGCATGGAAACAAAGAGAAGCTGGAGGCAGAAGTGTTGTTAAAAGGACACAGAAAGGAGTGTCTGCAGCAGCAAAGATTCTTACTGTAGCTAGTGACAAAGGCAAAGATTGCCTATCGATCCGCTAAATTGCAGAGTATGCACAATGCAACAAATGAGTTTGAGCTGTTGTACTTGAAATGGGTGAAAATATTTTGATGAAATAGTTTTGCTCACAAAATACTTCTCAAAAGGGGAGTGATTTTAATTAAACTCTGCTTGGATCAAGGACAGATGAAGAAATGATTGCATGCTCTATTACAGTGCATAGCATGGGAGTTGCACACTCATCTGGGTGTCAGGAGCTCTGAGAGATTGCTGCATGTGAGCTTGGATGAATGTATCCCAACTTCATGTACCGGGCTTGTGGGTATTTTGGGGCAGGTTTTTATCAGCGTGTCCTGTTGAAACTGTTCCACTTTGTGGAAAAGAAACATTCATTAGCCTTAAGAAAGCTGGGCTTGAGTCCCTGTTTGGTTGACGCTGTGATATTTATGGAGCGCAAAGAAGCTCCAGCAGCAGAGATGGTGGCATGCCCAGTAGCCTGCTTGCAGGAGATGTGCTGAGAAGTCAACCTGGAGTCAGTCTCACCCTGTCCCAGCTGATAGCCCCTGGCTACTGGGATATGAATGCATTTATTTTCAGAAAGGATTTGAGAGGCCTTGGTTTTAATCTAAAACGTGATATTTCAAAGTTGCAAAAATCTCGGTGCGTTGGGAACCCATTTCCTACCCAGTACTTGTTTCAGTAGAGCAGCCACCGGAGTGAAACACAGGATTTACTGTACAGGATGTTCACATGCACGCAGTAGCTAATGGAATAGCACAACAGGGTGGTGGAACACTGGCCCAGGCTGCTCAGAGAGGTGGTGGATGCCCCACCCCTGGAAACGTTCAAGGCCAGGCTGAACGGGGCTCTGAGCAACCTGATCTGGTTGGAGATGTCCCTGCTCCTTGCAGGGGGTTGGACTGGATGGCCTTTGAAGGTCCCTTCCAACCCAAACTGTTCTATGATTCTATAAGTAAACTCCAACTCAATAGGTTTCTCTATTTTCCAGATAAGTTCTAAATTGGGAGCATTGCCCAGGAGACTTGCTGGAAATCTTTGAAAATACATGAGCCTAAGTTTCCTTTCAAACTGTATTAGGTATTATCTGTTAAATAACTAGGCAAGCACAGAGCAAGCTGAACCCCTGACCTGCTCAAATGAAACAATTCTCTCCGGGTGAATCTGAATTAAAATAATCCCACTGGATGGGAAGGCTGCCTTTCTGCTTTGGCTCTGCAGATCAAACACTGTGAAAACAAACAATGTCTCCAACCTTGTGCTGCTTTTCAGAGCATCACCTGCCTTGTTCTTGTACAATATCTCCTGTGCTGGTATTACAGCTATTCGCCTCCCACGTGTAGGGACAGAAAGGGTGGTGGAATAGTGCAGATGTACTGCGGATTGCCAGTTGACTCCATTGGCAGATAACCTAGTGCCCCAGACTGTCTGAGTTCATATGCAATATTGTTCAGGATGTGCTTACTGCAGCACGGGATTATCATCTGCTCGTGTATCTTTGGTTGCCTCAGAGTACTGTTCTTTTGACCTGGCAAAGTCACGGAGCAGATTCTCCTGGAAACCATGCTAAGGCACATAGAGAGCAAGGAGGTTGTTGGTGACAGCCAACATGGCTTCACCAAGGGCAGATCATGCCTGACCAATTTGGTGGCCTTCTATGATGGGGTAACAGCATCGGTGGACAAGGGATGAGCAACGGATATCATCTACCTGGACTTGTGCAAAGCTTTTGACACTGTCCTGCATGACATACTTCTCTCTAAACTGGAGAGGCATGGGTTTGATGGACGGACCACTCGGTGGATAAGGAGTTGGCTGGATGGCCGAACTCAGAGAGTGGTGGTCAACGGCTCGGTGTCCAAGTGGAGACCGGTCACGAGTGGCATCCTTCAGGGGTCTGTGTTGGGCCTGGCCCTGTTCAACATCTTTGTCGGCGACATGGACAGTGGAATAGAGTGCACCCTCAGCAAGTTCACCGATGACACCAACCTCTGTGGTGCCGTCAACACGCTGGAGGGGAGGGATGCCATCCAGAGGGACCTGGATAGGCTGGAGAGGTGGGCCCGTGCCAACCTCATAAAGTTCAACCAGGCCAAGTGCAAGGTCCTGCACCCGGGTTGTGGCAATCCCAGGCACAAATACAGACTGGGCGGAGAATGGATGGAGAGCAGCCCTGAGGAGAAGGACGTGGGAGTGATAGTGGATGAGAAGCTCAACATGAGCCGGCGATGTGCCCTTGCAGTCCAGAAGGCCAACCGCATCCTGGGCTGCATCAAAAGCAGCGCGACCAGCAGGTCGAGGGAGGTGATTCTCCCCCTCTACTCTCTCCTGGTGAGACCCCACCTGGAGTACTGTGTCCAGTTCTGGAGCCCCCAACATAAGAAGGACATGGACCAGTTGGAGAGGGTCCAGAGGAGGGCCACGACGATGATCATAGGGCTGGAGCACCTCTCCTATGAGGACAGGCTGAGAGAGTTGGGGCTGTTCAGCCTGGAGAAGAGAAGGCTCCGGGGAGACCTGATAGCGGCCTTCCAGTACCTCAAGGGGGCTGCAGGAAAGATGGGGAGAGGCTGTTCAGTAGGGCCTGTTGTGATAGGACGAGAGTAATGGTTTTAAAATAGAGGGAGATTGATTTAGATTAGATATTAGGAAATTTTTTTTTTACAATGCGAGTTGTAGAGCACTGGAACAGGTTGCCCAGGGAGGTGGTGGATGCCCCATCCCTGGAAACGTTCAAGGCCAGGCTGGATGAGGCTCTGAGCAACCTGATCTAGTCAGGGATGTCCCTGCTCCTTGCAGGGGGGTTGGACTGGATGGCCTTTGAAGGTCCCTTCCAACTCTAACCATTCTAGGATTCTTTTCTCAAGGTGTTTTTAAAGAATGCAGCCATTGCAATTCAACAGCCTCTATTTTTCCCACCTCTGAATAAGAAAATAGATCAATTTTGCCTGGTGTGTTTGGCCTTTAAATTGGTAGAGGAATCATAGGCCTTTCAGTCAGCAAAGATCTGCACTCTGCATCTAGCACCTCTGCAGCAGTGAGGGGCTGTGGGGTGCAAACAGACCTGGAATAAGCCTCTTCTTTGGCCTATGAGGTCCTGTGGTTTTATGTAAGCAGCAGGTAGAGAGTCCCCGAGAAAGGAGGGATTGGAATGAAAGGGGCTTAGTCTGTTCTAAAATACAAGCCAAACATGCTTGGGATGCAGAATGTGGGTTTTCTTTCCTATTTACTGCCAGCTACCATGCCTCTTGCCACGTGGGAAGATAGAGGCACAAACCTCAGCTCTTGCCAGTCACAGCCCCTGCTGCCTGTGCCTTACATCAGCATTCCCCTCACCTAGCAGGTATATTGCTTTCCTGCTCTGCTGTCTGACTCTGATTGATGCTGTCATTTGTGTATTGAGACAACCAGAACCTATAAATCCTTCCAAATACCCTGTTATTAAAAAGGGATCTCACCTTCAACTTTGGGGTGGTGAGAAGGGCTCATTATGTTTCTGTTTGTTAGCTGTGCTTATGCAGGCAGTGTCTCTTGGGGCCAGATGTAACGCTCGGATGTGTGGTGGAATGCGGTCCGTGAGTAGGTTGCACACGTTGAAAGGTATCTTGAGGGCAGGCAGAGATTTCGAAGGCAGCAGCCTGCAGAAATTGAGATTTTTACAGCTGCACTGTGAGGGCTGGCAATTTGGGGCTGTGCATTTGACTCCCAGGTGACAGCTCTCTCCAGAGCGGTTCAGAGTGGTGGCGCCAGCACGAGGACCCTTTGTTGCTTCCTTGCCTATGGCTGGGGGTGAAGATGGGTATAAGACCAGAGACCCTGCCTAGTGAGTGCTAAGCCTGACTCACGGAGCCTGTTGCAGTGCTGTTTTTGGGGGACAGAAACAGCCAGTATGAGCAAGGCAGGCGCTGGCTTGAACTGATGAGAGGCTTCTCAGCCTGTGTCCTGGGGGCCCTGCTTCCATGGCAGAGGGAAGGCATGGACTGGCCATGCACCAAGCCTCACCTACAAGCCAGACTGCTAAGACATCTGTGAAAAGTCACCCATGTACAGATTTGGCAGTATTGACTGTCTGCTCCACATCACTTCCCTAAAAAATAACGCTGAGGTAAATGTCTATCTCTGTGCCCAATTGGATTGAGTTTTCCTGTGTTCTGGAGTTTTCTTCCCCATTTTTTTAATTATTTTGCCTCAGGCTGAAGGATCTGTTTTAGGGCCAGAGTAGTAACTATCATAACTTTGTCAGGCTGACACATCGGTATGGTGCCAATCACAGTTATAGAGACCCTGGGACCACTTCATCACAGCAGCTTCACTCCAAGGCTCCTTTTAATCTTTCCTAATAAAATACAAATGACAGTAGCTGTTCCAGTCATGAACCAAGAAAAGCCTCTCATATTATTTCCTCCCATTTTTTTTTTCCAGTGTTGGGTTCTCCATTTTATAGTGACTAATTTATGAGAGCTGACATCTTCCAGAGCCAGCTATGTGTGTTTGAATTAAGTGGCACTTTTGTTTAGCAACTTTCTTAGCAGATAGGGTGTTTCCAGAGTGATGTGGAAAATTGTAGTTGGGCCATTGCCATCCTCATCAGACTCTAGGCTGAATTTCATGATACTTGTGGGTGGTTTTGACCAGGAGCTGTTATTGAACTTGAATAGAGATTTGCTGCAGGTTCTTCTAACTGCCATTAGAGATCTGACCCATTGATGGTGCTGAGTTGCCAGTCTGCCTTTCAGTCCCACATTAAATGAGGAGACCCTCCTCACGTGCTTCCACTTTTCTCCTCTCCTCAGCAGAAGACAGTAGTAAAAAAAAAAAAACCCATAAACAAAAAAACCCAACCCCTGCACTATCTTTTCACTTTAAGCATGAGTGGCATTAAATGGCCTGCCTCACTGGGAAACAGGCCTCGCACTTGGAGGGAGAGTTAGGGAGGTCTGTAGTGGATTTTAGATCCTGCACAGTCCACAGACTTCGACCAACCCCTGAGAAAAAAAAGTCTTTGTCAGTAAGAGCCAAGCCACAAAAGCCAGTGTCAGCCTTCCTGAAGTGTGAGGGGTCAGGGAGCTGTTTAAGTCCTGTGGCTTGAACCTCAGTCTGAGCTATTTCTAGCACTGAACATACTGGGCCTGGAGCAATAATTTTTATTATGCCCATTTCTTTTCCTTATTTTTCATTTAACCCGCTGATGGCTGCTGTCTTGTATTGCTTTTCAGATCTACTGAGACCAACTGCTTGTGACTGCCTTAGTGGGAATGGATGCTTATGACTGATCCCTTGGTGGCTGCAAAACCCATCATGCTCCATCAAAACATCACACTCAACTTGGTTCAAATAGGTATTTTTTTTCTGGGCTGTTCCTCAGTCTGCTTCTAGCAGAAATCTGGAGAATGACCTGAATCACTGAGGCTCTGAGTCCTGGTGGGAAAGAGGAAGGATGCTGGCATGGGGAGGGTGGATGCTGCCCCAGTCTGAACACCCTGCAGGTGATAAGCTTGTGCATTGGGGTTGTGTGCTGTGGGTGAGTAAATGCAGGATTCCTGATGCGGACTCCAGATATTGCTAGGTTCCCTTCATGTCATTCATAGGTCATGAAGCTGAAGGGAAGGCAGGAGACTGCGCTGGTTACATGTGAAATCCAAGTGCTGTGACAGGAAGATGAGGACTGATATCCTTTATCTCAGTTAACCTCTTCATCCAGTGAATTTGCACTGATCTAGTATAGGGAAGACCTGCTCCAGCTACTGCAGCAGCACAGACCTCCCCTTTGACCTCAGGACTTTTTCTTCCTTTCTTTTAGCAATTGGCCAAGTCACACATGTAAGGGAAAGGGCAGTGAATTATAATCAAGGCATCTTCCATCTCCTTTCAGAATGCATGTCAGGGAAGGTGATATCTGGGGCCTTATTAATACTACAGCGGTGAAATGTCACTGACTGTGGCACCAGCAAGCCTTGATTTACATGAGTATAATAGAGATCAGACAGAGATCCTCAGACTTCTGTGTCAAAGGCCTGCAGAGTTGTATTACATTTTCTTCCCTGCTGATGAAAATTAAGTCCTGGGGCAAATGAGTGGTTTGGCCTCATCTGAATTCTTTCTGGAGCAGTGTTGCCTTCAGAAACTGACTGGCAGTCAGTGCCTCTCTTCTTGGCAGTTTCACCTGGAAAAACAAGAAATGAGCAGTCTGGGAACAACATTTTTGGCATCTCAGCTGTCCACCTTATCTCATTTAGCTACAAGAGGGGTTGTTACCAGGAACATGTTTGTCATGTCTAGGTGGAGAATGAGAGAACAATTAGAAGACACACTATGCATCTGAATATCTGTCACTTTCTAGAGCCAATCCCAAACAGACCATCTTTGAAGGAGATGACATCTTTGGTTACATTTCCTGTCTTTACTCAATATCCAGTGTCCTTCCATGAGCCTGTGTCTTTCTGCACAACTGTTTGGCCCATACCCACTGGCATCATTACCTTCTTGTGCTGATACCTATCCAGCATGTCTTGCTGGAAATCTGGCCCTGTAGCAAGACTGCATGTTCTTGGAAGACTTCTGGCCAAAATGTACCTGTCTCAAGAGCTTGGATGTTACAGGGCATCATCACCCTTTTCTGTCCTAAGTTAATTGCAATTGGCTTATTCAGAAAACGCTGCCTAGATTGGCATTTGCTTTGTTGAGTGTTTTCAGTACCTGGTACTTCTCAAGTTTTAGAAGGTGTGAGGGAAAGTGAACTAAGCTCAGATCTGTAAGGGATCCTAACATGAAGTTAGGCATCCTGTTTTTTTTTTTGTTTTGGTAGTACGATGAGTCCTGGCTGCTGCTGGTGCAGGTGATGAGTGGAAGACCCTATATGTGGGTGCCTGGTGGCTGGACAGGCCTGGACTGCTTGTTTCCCTGTGTATCAGTGGTTCTCCCCTGTTTCTTATCACAGTGATCTTCTTGGGTCTGGTTTATCTCCACTTCCCTTCTGTAAGGCTTGGTTATAAATTACAGCAGAAACTAAGAGGTTATGGGAAAGTTTGGGCTGTTTCTATTTTTCCTCTTTCCAGGTGTATGTCCTGCCAGGCTATATGCACTTGCCCCAATCTAAATTGCAAACACTCCCCAAGGGTTCTGTCCTGTTTCCCCAAGGACTACCTTGGCAGAAGCAACTGAGGCAGAAACAAAGCCACACATGCAAAACTGATTTCAGCAGACAATCAGAGTAGTTCGGGGGCTGTTTTCAGGGTGGATGAGGACCTTGCTTCTCACTTTCAAGGGACCAAATCCTTTTCAGCTGACTGTCCCATGTAAAGATTTTACAAGATGCCTAGAGCTTGCAACAGACTAATGCAGTCCAGAAACACTTTCTCCAGTCTATTGCTTTTTGGTGGATCTCTGAAGAACTATCAGTTTTGAAGCCTAACAGACCCCTAGGGGGTAACTGAGGCTCAGAGTTGCAGTAACTCTGGTGACATCTTTTTAAATGGCTTTCTTTTCTCTTACAGCATTTTAAATCCTGTACCCTTGTGGCATTTTTTTAGCATGTACCAATATGTACAGTTTCTATCAGGGAGAGCCCAAAGTTCTGTTTATGGGGCACTTGTATATGAATTATTACCTGCAAAGCTTGCAGTCAGGTAGTGGGTTATAGTATTAATTAAAGCAAATGTCATAGCAAGAGCATGCTGACGTTGTTGGAATTAATGGCCCGGAGCATTACTACTTAGCACACCTTTTGAAGTTAATGGAATCGTATTAATTGGGATCTTGGAGGAACTGAGGGACACAGAGTACATAGCTCCTGAGCAGCACCTCTGTTATTACTTTAATAGCATCCAAGTTCCTCTTGCCTTCTGTACCCCTTTTGCACAGCCACTTCACAAATGGATTGCTCTGACGAGGTCTGGGGGAAGGTTGTTTGGTCCTAGGGTAAAAGGTGAAAAAGTCTGTTCCAGTTGTGGTTGCAGAGAATCCCTCTGCCTCCAGAAACCACTGCTGAGAACTACCAAACTGCCTCTGACACAATCCTGAAGGAACAAGGAGGTGGGTTCAAAAATTGTCTCTGGGTCTAATTCTGCAAATTTACCTCCCCTCCATGGAGCTTGTTCAAACGAGCACAACCCATGGTATTGGTGCAAGGCACAGTGTCAGAGCATTACCAAAAAAGTGTCTGTCAGCAGTACTGTGTCCTTTTGGATATTTGCTAGCTGTGGTAGCAGTGAGACCAGTGCAGCGTGTGGTTAGATGGAACACCAAGAAAATTTTGTCTTGTAAATAGCAAAAAGCAACTCAGAGAGCATCTGCTTTCTTGGGGAGGAGTGGGGCAGAGCCGATACTTTTCCGTGGTAAACCAAACCCCAAAACTTTTAATACAGTGCTTTGTGTAGTTGAGGAAGAAGGAAAAAAAAAAAAAAAACAACCAAACAACCAGCTACAACAGTTTTCTACTGAGAACTTTGATTCCAAACCAGAATGTTCTCATTTTCATCCAAGTTTTCCACATGGGGGAAATAATTCTCAAGCATCTCTCATATAAAGTAATTAACCATAGACTTGGAATGGATGATTTCAGAAGAATAGGAACACATACTATCTCTAGGTAATGATATGAAATCCATTGTGCACTGGAAATGGAAGTTTTTATGATACTGTAGATTTGCTGTGCCATTTTATCCTTGTTGAGTTCAGACTTGAAGAAAAAAAGACTTAGCTATGATATAGCATTTGCTCTTTATTAAGAGGAGTGCAATTATTGTCTTTTGCAGCATTACTGGGATGTAGGTTCATGATTACCGTTGACTAAATTTTTAGACTTTCACGTTATTTCCTGGGTGAACATAGGGGAAATGTTCGTGTTTGTGTGAAACAATGATGGTTTGATGTCAACTTAATCTTCCACTGCGTGGAAGTTGAAAGAACAGCATGGTGGGAGCTGGTGCTGCCTGCATGGGAAGCTCCTCCTCAGCTCCGTGCTGGCCTCTCCTTGAGCCTTGGACACCTCAGGGGCCTGACTGCAATACCCAGAGCTCATCATGTATGGTGCTGCTCAGCTGGGCAGGAGCATGTGAGCCCTAATCCTCCTACAGACTTACTGCATGAGATGTTGGACACATCTCAGCCTTACTGCTGGGTGCAGCCACCTGTAACCAGCTGCAAGGGACAGGCAGGGCTTGCCAGGAGAAGGTGCTTCTGTTCAGGGCAGTTTCTGTCAGGGCTTGTTGCCCTGACCTTAGCCTGCAGAACCGCGTTTCTCCCAAGCAAGCGCAAAGTGCTCCTGGCTGTTTAAATCTATTGAGTTCTGTTTAAATGGAAAGATTCCTCTGTTCTTCAGCAGAGTGTGTTGTAAAACAATCAGTGACATTTGTTAAATGGAGAACACGTAGGGCAAGGACTCCATCAGCTCTGAGGAGACAGTGAGTAATGATCTCTTAATGTCTGAGAGCTTTAAAGCTACTATAATATTCTTCAAAGTCAAGATAGTGTGGTGGGGCCATGCATTGCTATCCTGTGTCAGGGGCAGGCTGTCACTGAGCACGTAGCCAGCCACCATACTTCAGCAGCGTTTATGTGGAGGGGAAGGAATTAGTTGCTGTGCAACATGCATCAGAGATGAGACAGATTTATTATTTACTTGCGAGCGTTCCTGTAGCACACTCATCACTCGGCTGGTTACCTGCGACTGCTAGATGCTGCTTTGCACTTCTACTGGTGTCTGCTCTGCCCTCTTCCTGACACAAATCAATATGCTAAGCCTTGGTGCATTTGGGAAGGAGGTAGAAGTTGCACAGTCTTCACCACAAAACAGGGAGTGGAGGGGCGGTGCTTATCTGTGATGGAACGGAAACTTGTGGTACAGCTGAATGCAGGTCTCCTTGTTTTGGATTCTTCAGACCTGTGGTGCCAGTGATCTCTGTCCAAGAGCTTCCTCTTACCCCTCGGGCAAAATCCTGTCTCTGGAGGGCTCAGAAGACAAGTCAGGACAATAACTTCATCCTGAATCTCATACGCCGTTTGATGTAAACTGAGTGTCTCTCCCCCTCACAGGCAGAGGTCATGAGCTGAGGGGAGCAGGTTAGTGGAGGGGGCTGTCCTGAGCACGTGCAGGACCTGTGGAGGGGCTCTACCAGACCGCTCTGCGTGCGCAGCGCAGGGCTGCACTGATCGACCTCGTCTGTCACCGGTACATGAAGACACATATTAATGCTATTTGAAACTTGGCTGAGTAACAACTATGTGGTAATGAACTGTGCATTTTTAGCTTTGGATTCTCTGGGACAGATGGATGGAAGCAGAGGGATGATTTATATGCTCAAAGCTGTTATTTACAAGCAGTCGTGTTCCTGATCTTCGTGTAGACAAATTGAAAAGAGTTGTAAATTTGCCATATACAGTCCCTTGAGCTAATGCTTATGGGAGATGTAATTTTAAATATTCATTTGTCCTGGGGAACTGAGCCTGAACAGCATTGCCATGGAAATAGGTACAAAACCTGAAAATAGGTGGACATTCTCCACACAGTCCTTACTGTAAAGAATTTACTGTCCATATAGACACAATGGAAGAAGCAGGAGGGAAATTAGGTCTCCTGAGTGGCAATTCACCTTATTAATCAGTGCCACTACTGACTAGTTAAGGACTAATTAAGAGCTAACTGTGGGTCATGAGAAGTGAACCAGCTACCAAATAGGCATGACAGCAATGGGCATTTATTCCCTACCTGATCACATAGTCCCGAAAGCCCACCTTCTGCTTTTAGTAACTGTGGAACTACTTACATTTTAGAATTGATCTGGAAAACAATTCTGCCTTGTTTCTAAGGAAAAATCTTGTGTGTGTGTCTGTGGGAATATAGCTATTATGTGAGACAACGTACAAAGTGTGCGGCCTTAGAATATTTGCACTTCTTTCTTTTTGAACACTTTTATGAGAACAGTGTTGTTCAGTAGGATTCACCTCATGCAGAAGCATTTGTAAGAGCAGAGGTGGTGAAGGACTGTTATTTTCCTTTGCAAATAATCCAGTGTTTTAGTATCATAATTCCCCGGTGCCACCCAGCATCATGACTTTAAGGAAGAGGTGAAATGTAGCTATTGTACTATACTTTATCTGTTTTCCCTGTAAATCTGTTTCAGCCTGGAATATGGATTTTTTGATGACTAATGTTGGAAGTAAATAGATCTAGTTAAATGGATTGGATTCCCTTTTAATTCTAGTAGTTGTACTGTCTCAACTGGAGTTGTTACTGATCTACAAGAAGGAATTGCCAGTTTTGTCATGGACGACTTATGTGAAGGAAGAGGCCAAGCCTCTATAATAATTAGTGCCTCAGTTTCTCCTTTCCCACCTCCACAGTCTTGTGTCCTGCTGTGAATGGAAAGCATCAAGTACAGTGAATCCCCAGTGTCTGCTCTGGCTCATGGGCAAAGCTAATGGCAGATCCTCAGAGTCCTGACCAGAGCCTATGGCATGAGCCTTCTTGCTGTCCTGCCATAAGGCTCCCACACATATCTAAAGCACAGCAGAAGACTTGACTTATTTGTCCAGGGCTACCTCAAGGTAATGTTGCAAGCAGATCGCCAAATTCTGTGTGCTGGATCTGCCTTTCTTCCTCTGTGTGTGTGTGTGTGTGTGTGTGTGTGTATGTGTATCGGCTGTGTCGAGGAGCTCTGCAGTGGCTGATGAAATGGGCCCTCACAGGGTAACTGCACCAGTCTCGTAGTCCTGGGGCTGTCAGGGCATCTGCTTGCCTGCCTGTTCCCCGATCCTGCTCGAGTATCTCAGTGCTGTGCTAATACAGTAGCAATATTCCAATACTAATAAAAGTACATCTTCCATTGTGTTCCTTTGCTAGCACTGCCAAATATTTTAAAATAGCTTCCTTAGACCTAATGCTCTCTGGCTGTTATCTTCATTTCCCACAAAGATCGTAGGTGTGTTTTCACTTTTAACCGGGGGTTTAATATATCTGGCAATGGTGAATGGCCTATATTTTCCAGAACCACTTTTGTTGCAATCTGCACATTATCTATTCCTGTCCCTTCCAGAGATATAGTCCCTGTCATGGCATTTGGTCCTCCCTTCCCTGCAAAGAGGCAGGAAGAAAAAAAGTCGCTTCATAAATTCCCCCATTTCATCACCTGCTCAGTCCAGTTCACCCCTATCATTTTTACTGGAGTAATCATCTTGTTTACTTTCTGTCTGGTATACACATGTCCACAGTGCATTAGGCTTCCTGGAACCTCTCTGTAAGTCTGATACTCAATATCTCTTTCTGGTTCCTTAATAATCCTCCTAACTCACTTTGCCTTGTTTTTATAGGTCTTCTAGTCCCCTTGCTAGGTAGTTCATATCTTTAATACAATTCTCTTTATTGCTTGTAGTTCTCTTTACCTTCTGGCCTAAACACATTGGCCTCTAATGCCTTGGGTTTTTCTCCTAGACTCCTATAATTAGCACTGAGCTCACAGCAGGTGAAACGAATTTTACAGACTCATCCATGGACTTGTGTCTGTGAGGGAGTACTCAGGGGCAGAGCCCAGGTTTCTCTGCTCCCCAAACTCTCTCTGCCCCTGATGCTCCAAAGAACCCTCTGAGATGGTGCTATTGCTTTCGTTTTCTGTGGCCTGTTATTATTTCAGGTACCAACTTTGTCTCTTACTAGGCCTATCTGGCATTTACTGGAGAGCTGGGCATGCAGGTGTCTCACCCCTGCAGATAAGAAAGGTGTCCCCCTGGTAGTACTAGGAGGGCCATTATCTCTCATTTTTGGACTTACATCTGCAGAGTCCAGTGTCAGCTCAGTGGAAGCAGAGGGGTGGATTTGGGGCTCTAAGGCATGTGGAAGTTAACACCAGTCTCTCTACGTGGGCGCTTTTCAAAGCTTGAATGTGTAAGTTAGGAAAAAAAAATATCTGAAGATATCCCAGTATTGTGCTGAAGCTGGGAAGAACTCAGGAAATTCATGACTGACGGAAATGGATAGTGGAGGATACTAGAGTGTTCTGTAGATCAGGCTCTCTCAAAACAAGTGTGAATCCTCATGATAGCCTGTTCTGCCTCATGGATCTCTTTTATAGGTGATGTCATTGATTATATGTGCAAGATTGGTGTTAGATAGCTGTAACTAGTCCCCAGTTGGGTAAGCATGTGAAGCAGGGTAATGTATTTGTGCAACTTCTTTGTTCCAGGATCAGGAACAAATCCAAGCAAGATTTCATCACATATCCCAGTCTGTGGGATAGTCCCAAGTCTCACCACGTATCTTCAGGCTGTGCCCGTGTCAGAACTGATTCAGTCACTCCCTACGAGCCACAGCTCTGGTTCACCTGCGCTCAGGCAGGGGCCTGCTCCGCGGGGTGTGGCCTGGGGACGCTAACAGTGGGTAAATGGCAAAGGCCCTCATCCGGGTCAGTATTACTCCCACTGCTTTCTTCAGGCTCTTCACTGCAAGCTATGCTAAAAATAGAATAAAGACCACAGGTGAACTTTCTCCTAATTCCAGTTAGAGAACTTTTCCTCTGATCAATACACTGGCTTATCTACAAATGCAATGTAGAAATTCTTCAGTGGACACAGGACTGCTAACAGGAAGGGAACATCTCTACACGCAACGTTAACAGTGAAAATAAAAATCTTTTCTCCTCCACGTTGCCAAGGTAAAGTGCTCTTCATGTCCCTGACCTGTCACATGAGTTCCTCTCTCATCTTTTTATCTGTGGCAATAATGACAATATGTGATCCCACAGGATGACTTTCTATTGAAGACTCAAGAAAGCCCAAATAGCTGAAATATTATGAGGTTTTTCAGAGAAGCAAAGATCTTGAGGAAAAATTACTTTTTTTTTTTTTTTTTAATGGCAAAAAGGCTGTGCCAGTATGACTCCTTCTTCCTGTAGCGCAGAAGCCACGGGTGTGCTTTTAAGGCTCTACAAGTGTTGGCATGAGCATAGCACATCTTGCACCTGTATTGCTGTGCTTTGTTGCTGGAATTCTGAAACACCAAAGCTTATGTTAAAGCGGAGGGAACCGAGACCAAGTAAGACATAAAGGCATCATAGTGGAGCAGTTATGGTTCTAGCATAACAACAAGAGGCAGTAAGGACTTTTGCTTTGGAGAGGAGAATGGCACTGAGAACTACTGGATTCTTTTGTTTTCAGAACCAAGGACCAAGTGTGCCAAGCAAACCTGCTTGCCTTTTTTTCCTGGATATTGTTACAAAAATAAATAGATATGGGTAAGAACATGATGTGTGAAATAGAGTAAAGTATTAAAGACACTGTTTCATGAGATGTTACAAGCAAAATTAATTCCAGTTGGCTGGAAGGTAAATGCTACCGCAAGGCTTCAGGCACACATTTTTGATGACTAGAATATGAAATGCATACTCCTGTCCCAGAGAAAAGGGGGTGTGTGATTGTCTGTGCTTGATTATTAATGTGTATATTTACTTTGTCTTGCTGGGCAAGTCAAAAACATAGATGGGGAGTGTTCTGAGTAGGTCCTCAAGCCTGTGTTGGAGCAGGACTTTGGCACACTGCCTCCTGAATCTTCTGGGGCAGGGGTCCTCTTCCTTGCCTGCAGACCATCTAAATGTAGGCTGAGAAGACCTCATCTCCTTCTAACGGGAAAGGGTTGGAGATGGGCAGCCAAATTGCTGGCCAGTAGAGTTTATGTCCCTCCAGTGACTAGAGGGACCATCTCAATGAGTAGGTTAGACTGCAGGTGTCACTTCTGGATGGCTGAAGGTAGGTCAGATGTGTCCCACACCTGTGGTCACACTTGCAGAGACACTTAGTGGGAGTTACCTGACTGCCTCTGTACTTAAAGATTCTGGAAATTATTGTATTCTGTAGACAACCCCTCGAGGGCAGCTGGGGATAGATGTGAATGCCACCCATTGCAAGTAGCTGAAAGTACATGCTCCCGAGTACTGGAGTAAAAAATACTTTCCAATGCGGGGAATAAAATGATGATAACGTAAAATCCCATCGTTCTGATTTCCCTGTTGGTTTCCGTATTCTGATATCAAGTGTGTTCTGACATCAGTCAGGAGAACTGCTGGCTGTGGAGTTAATGCTGCGCAGTGCCCTGGAGCAGAGCACACCAGTGTTCCTGTGTTGCCTTTATTTTGATGATTTGTAGGGATATTAGCTGGAGCTGAGGTGTGATCTGGGAGGAAATGCAAAACACTCATCACAAGGAGATGATCCTTTTTGAAAGGATTATTTTCTTTATTTCATTCTCTTTTTCAAAATAGTCCATATTGTCTTCCATTCCCAATTCCTCAGCAGTTTCAGAACACTTAATTAAAAGGTCATATTCATCTATGCCTGGTGCCCTAGATAGCTTCTGCTTCTACTTTCGAGAGAAGATAAAATTCCCTAGTGAGGATAAATGGGAAAAATATTAGACCAAATTGGGAAGACACAATTTCTGTGGAACACAGAGAAGGAAAGCGTATGTAGAAATCACATCTCCTGACAAGACTGCTCAGGCAAGACATTAGTCACAGGCTGGGAGTCAAATGGCTTCCTGAATAACACCAGGAAACAGCAGCGATCATCAAATGACACATTGCAATATGATACTTTCGGGCAAATTGCTTAATGCATATGCATTTCAGCTTAACTTGCTGTGAAATAAGGACAACACAGTGTTCGCTCATCCCAGAAAGTAAATACGTAGGGAAGGTAATCAGTTCACTAGATATTCGTGTCATGGAATGATACATCAGAGTGTGCTGTGCACTGAAGCTTATGCATGGCTGCCTGTTCTCAACAAACATGCCATTTCATATGGGGATATCTGGAAGCATCTACTTAATCATCCTGGACTGGAGAGGTTTCACCAAATGGGAGGTACCATCCCGTTCCTGAGGAGTGCTCCTACCCTCTGATACACGTCAATGAAAGTTCTGTACTCGAGCACTCTGAATGTCATATGCACTTTTTTACATGCGTGCTCTCACGCATGGTGGAAGACTAAATAGGCTACATTCTCTTGCCCCTTAAGCAGAAGGTTATTAAAGTGTGAACTCCATAGTTAAAGTTGGAAAGACAATTTCATAATTCATGTAGTAATGTTCCCTCTATTTAATAAGGCAATTCGTTGATCTGCAGCAGCAAATTATACTTTTTGAGAATTTAAGTAATACTTCCACTTGGCTTCCAGTTTACGAGGCAATTTAGTATTTCCCTGGGCTCACTAGTGCTGACTGTACAGAACTTCTGGTGTTGGGCATTTATTCAGCATAGAAGCTTGAACAGTTATTGCTATTTTATGCACAATTTGGGAATATTTCCTTTTAGAAATCTCCCCTTTGCTCAGCTGTCATCAGAACCATTGGAGTACACTCAATTCTGGCAAACAAATCCAAATGGAATGGAGTAGTCCAAGTGAGCTGTGTAGGCAGCCAACATCAGGAACACCTGGCCCAAACAGGACATGGTGCCAGATTTCTGAAGCCAGCCTGACCTGGTCACCATCTCTTCAAAAACACCAAAGGACTCACTGACTCCCCTGAATAATGGGGAGAATTCAAACATAGGAATCAGGTGCCTTGAGGAAAACTGTTTCAGAGGGAGCCATTGAACAAAAACTGGTGGTATTTCTGTGTTGAGCCTGAAATGATTTGAAGAAGATATTTTTATGACCCTAAAGCTGTTTTGGTTTTCCGTTTAGGTTGGCTCATATAATGAAAAATACTGCTGCTCTCTACAAGCCATCCTTCATCCCATGTCCATCAAGGCAGTCGCAGCTGGAGTCCTTGCAGTGCAGGCAGCAGAAGTTCCCTGGACGCATCCATTCGCAGTCATGGTCATGCTGGAAATCTGCCAGGATACTGGAGCTGATTCCTGGAGACAGAAGTATCCTGCTTGTAAAACTCCTTGTTCCAAATGGATCTTTCTTCAGCTAAAAGCCCACCCTAGACTGGACGTATAAACAGGTTTATTTCAGGATATTCAGACCATTTTTGAGAAATTTCCTTTAGGGGGCAGCAGGAGTACAAGAATATTCAACCTCTTCCATACTCTGGGCTGCTGTGGTGGTGTGCCTGCGTGCTGAACATAAAGCCAGTTTTACAGCCCTTTCACAGCCTAACAAACGTGGGTTTTTATTTTCATTATTAGAGAAACCTGCTGATGAGCTGCACTCATGAGTCAGGATCCCCTCACCTGTCTGGCCAGTCTTTTGGGTCTCTGTATGTGACTGCTGTGGCAGTCTGGACACTTAAGAGTATGGAAATGATACAGTCCATGCCTACGGGATCTCAGTCTCAACTCAGTATTGCCTACGCATAACATTGTGATGGAGTGTGAAAGGCAAGGAGATGGGGAGGAGAATGCTCAAGATTACTGTGTTGCTTTTTCACCTGTTTTACAAGTCAAGGTGAAAATATCAGTAGTCTAAATACAACTGCCGTAGAGTTGCTAAAGTTTGCAGAATTCTCCATCTCTGGGATGGCCCTACTGCTTGCTTATCTGCTGGGAGGCCAAAAGATTCCTCCCCTCATTTTCAGATTCCTTCCTTCAAGTGTTGTTTGCTTTGTAAGGAAATTCCCAGCTCATGTGTCCCTCACATTCTCTGGGAAATGCTTTGAAGTTATGGTCTGCTTGTCAGACAGGGCAGCCTGCAAAGCCCTGTCCCTTTGGACACCGGTATGCCTGAGGGTCTCTCAGGAAGAGGAACAGGGATCTGGAAGGGTTGACTCTCTGAACTCCATAGGATGCCATGCAGGCACTTCCATCCAGCTGGAAATGAGCCAGTAGCCCTCAGTACTGCTGAGGCTAGCCTTGGGCTTGTGGGAAGCAAAGCAGAGGCTGAACTATGGCTGTTGTCTCTCCCTCACCATTCAGTGACTGATGTGGGATCTAGCTGGCCACCCGTTGTTGGGGGCCTCAAGTGATTCCCATGGTGCTGCTGCGTAAGAGCCTGCTCTGCTTCAGACCCTTCTGCTTTCTGAACGTGCTGGCCTCAGACTCTGCATTTCTCAGTGCTCTCCAGAGGAGAAATAATGTTTTTCCTGTATGTTGGGCTCCTGCCTTCTTCAGAGGGCCTTGAAGTGGCAGTACCTTTTTGAAGAGCAAGCAGATACACCTGATCTGTACATTGCAGTGACTAGTGGAAGCTGCTGGCTAGGTGGCATAGGTCCCAGTATCCTGGCATTCTCCGTCACGCTCAAACCTCCTTCCATTAATCTGTCAATGAACAACTACCATTGCCTCACGCCCTCCTGGAGCCTGGCCATTTATCCAGCTTTTATGGTGAGTAAATAATATGCTCAGTTATATGTCTGGAAATAAGGTTCAGTACAAATTCCTCAGGCAATCAATATACAGAGTCATTTTATGTTAGAAATAGCTTGTTCCAAATGGCCATATATATCTTTATTATACTGTAAATTCTCACACTGTCACTGGAAGCCACATATGCCTTCTTACCCAGCTTTGGTTGCAGAGCAAACTCCTTCCCTTTCCAAGCCTCTTTCTCTCTTCTCCTGTCCCCTTGACTCAAGGCTTAGGAATTTACTGACCTCTCCAATGCGCTGCAAAATCTCCTTCCCTTCCTGATACGAGAGAGACCTTTTGGGATATTTTTCTCCCTTAGAAGACGCCACTGCTTCTTTCTTCCAAATATATAAAAAAAAAAAATAATCAGGCTTTGAATATCCATGCCCTATAGCCTTACTATTTTAGTTGTGTTTTCTCTGTCAAAATTATTTCTCTGGCAAAAGCCTTGAGATCTCCCGCCCAGCACTGAGCCCTTTTCTGTCAGGTACTGTACCTTTAGCCATCTTGGTCATCTGCATACTCTGGTTAAGGTCTCTCCAGATCTGGGGACTAGTCTGAAGGGTTTGTGAAAGATAAAGCTGTGGGACCTGGGTGATCAGATAAAGTGAGGACAGTTCTGGCCACATCATGGAATACATTTCAGGCATTGGCACTGCAGGCAGGGATGGGGGGATGGGTGGTTGCTGCCCCTCAGCAGCTGGGGGGCTGCTTCCCAGTCCTATACTTTAGCTAGAAAATTGCTGGCAGCGGTATAGGATTTGGTTGCTGTGAGTCTTCTCTGTGAGGAAAATGTGAAAAACAGGTGAGAAGCAGAGCGTGGTGATATTCGCAGATGGAGAATGAGAGCCCTCAAACACAGGCACAGCTGACTCCCTGGAACCACTCCCATTCTCCTTCCTGAGATGGGGAAATGACAGCTCTTTGCAGGTCTTTATGGACATTGGAGACAGAAAAAAAACCAAAACAATGATGGCTTGAAGAGAAGACAAGATGAAGCATGGCTGTGCCCTGGGAACAGTCACTGCTTGCTCAGCATGTTTTGCTGCTGTACGCCAGCTCAGAGTGAGTACCACCTTCAGACTCTGAATTACCTTAAGGAAGGTAACTCTATTTTACTGTTCTTAGCACTGTTATGCCTGGGGAGAGTGAGCAGGGCTTGTTCTGCTTGTTCAGCTGCAGCAAACCTCTGGTTAAGTGAGAACCAGAGACTGCCAAGGAAGAAAGGGGGGTGGTGCTCACAAGAGTGAGGAGCATGGGTTGTGTAGCTTACTGTGGGTCTCAGCTAAGCTCAGAAGAAATAAATTTCTTTGCAAATCCAGTATGTTTTAGCAGAAGTCCTGAGGAGGCAACTAAAATGCCTTGCTGGGAGACCATTTTGTCAGGATGAAGGTGGATAATCAAGTGCATCCACCTTGCAAGCCTGGGCCTGGGTGGAAGGGGCTGAAACATGGCCCACAGGTCTGGTGTAGAGAAGTTTCTCCCCACCTAGTAAGAGCTCCCCTTGGAATGAGAGTATTTCTCGATGCCAGGGGCTGGTGCTCTGCTTAGCACGGGGGTGCCCACATCTTCAGCTGTGGAGATATTAGTTGTGGCTGAGCCATGACCTTGAGCAGGGCTCTCAGGGAAGGCTTGCTGCCAGCTCTGCGGTCTGACAGAGAAGGGATAAGTGCAGGTGCTTATCATGGCTATGCGACACGTTTGGGAAGGCTGTTAGTAAAACACAGCCAGAAGGACTGGCTCCAGCCCCCTGGGACAAGGCCTGCATCTCTGACAGCATCACCTCTCTGCGCCAGACAAGGTGTGAAAACCCCACCGCAGCTCCCTGAAGGCCAGCACTGGTTGTGTGTGGAGGCAGAGCTCTGCTGGAAAAGCCAATGTAATCCCGCAAAATGAAGTCACAGCTGGAGGCAACAGACTAGTGTAAATCACCATGACCTGATTGATTTCAGGACCAGCCTTGGTATTGAAGATGTTGCAAAAAGTTCTTTCGAAGGGATCCTTACAGAAATGTTTTCTCCTTGGTCTCCTTTTAACTTGCCTGTGATAATACATATGCAGTGTGCTATTAGTGTGGAGCTTGTTCACAAGAAAAAGAAAGAAGGAGAGACTGCTGTTCATCTTATTGACTGCTTATTCACTTCTTTAAAAGTAATTAGGAGTTTAATCAGAGTTTCTATGGATTTTTGGGGGAATCTGTAATTAAAATCTGCACAGTCCCCTTGCATTATATACTTAACTTTCTCCCAGAGCTGCTCAAATATCTTTAATATTCTCACTTCTTCTAATGGAAACTGTCAAGTACCCCAATATAAAAATGAACAACTAACAAAACCACTGCAACAGGCCGCCAAACCACAGACCCCAACAGTTTTTTGTTGTTAGGAAAGGTCTGATCTGCGATAACAGCCCAGGCTCTAGGTTAACAGGCCTGATTGACTCCAAGCTGCTTTTTCTCTAATGAATAGAGATGTTTCTTTTCTTCAGTGTAAAGAGTGCAGCGTATGGAGAGGGGGAAGGGAAGGACAATTAAAAAGAATGCCATCTCATTGTGTAGGGTTGAAGCCAGTCTTTTGATAAGCTTTCAATTAAGAGCAGATTAAAATTAGGTTTATCTTCTCCTGAAAATGGCAATGACGTTAATATAATAATACAATGTAATAACTTAATAACCCAGTTGGAAGTGACTCATCTACATTGGAAAGATCACAATTTTGCTGCCTAGTTCTGGGGAGGTTAAGCGTGCCCCGTCCCTCGTTCCTGTGGGTATGCAGGCACCTGTGGGGAGAGGCAAAACTGGACAGTAATTGGTGGCCTGGCTGCTTCTCCTCTCTGGCTGGTCCTCAGGGTGGTTGGATCATCTACATTCAGGGCTGCTGGGAGGTGAGAGTTGGGTCAAGAGTGGCTGGGGAGATGATTAAGGGCTCTGATTTGCCTTGAAACGCAAATCTTCTGATAATTAGTGTATTCCTGGAGGAAGATCTTCACCTGCTGGCAGGCGTTGCATTTGGAGGGTAGCCAGGGTTAGTTCAGCTTTCTCTCTCAGCGGCAGACCTACAGTCCTTGCTTCTCCATCAGCTCTTGTCTGGTGGGAGGGCCCTGTGTGCTTGGCTCATGCCACCAGGAAGGGACCAGTGTCATCCGGTGGCCCCAAGGGACAGTGAGACCCTGGCCTGAGCCACAGGCTTGAAGTGTGTTTGCCTCCCTGTGAGACCCAGTGTTTGGAGCAGCTGGTGTTCATGTGCAGCCAAGTGTCACCACCACTCCCTAATGCGCAGCCCAACACATGGGCACAGCCCTGCGATGTGGCTTTGTTCAGGTTGCCTCAGGTGCCTGGGAAGCCAGTGAGATCTGGCCTCCCAGTCTCCTTTGTCTTTCCTCCTGCTCGAATGTTGAGCTGCTCTTTGTGCATCACTTAGAATTCCTTGCTGCTGTCCTTCACAGTTTAAGGCTACAAGGAGCTGGTTTGGCCATGTGTCTGAGTTTGCATTCAGACACTCAACTGCATTCAGATCTCCCTTGTAAGTGAAGAAAGTCTTTTGACCACATCAGCTGAGCAGTGTGTTCCTGAGCACACAGGGCAGCCTGGCAGGCCAGCAGCTCTGGGAGAGGATTTTCTTCCCTGTGAACTGCTCCCAAAGTACCTGTCCCCTCACCCCTATGAGACCCAAGGCTTCCAGCAGCATCATGAAAGTTGGTGCTCGGCCAGCTGTTTTGGAGCTGTACATTGAAGCTATGCTGACTCGGGCTGCTCCACTGCTTCAGATCTGCTCCACACCAATTCCTTCTTGGCTCCTTTCTGTGTGCCACTGGCTTTTCCCAATTTCTGAACCCAGGCTGTTCCTGGAGAAGTACTCTGTCAGCATTTCTCTTGTATGGTGCACAGAGGTGTGAGTGGAGACTGAGGCTCTGTTTTTCTAGGTGCTCTATTAGCATGTGGTCCTACCCCCAAGCAGTTTGGTATGACTGACAACAGGGATTTGAGGTCCAGAGGCGTGTGATGGGTCTGTGTGTAGAAGCAACAGTTGAGGCTCCGCAGAGTCCCCCAATGCCCGGACCTCACTGCTTACCCGATCCCATTGCTCCACCGGGGAAGGGACAAGGTCCCAGAGCTTTGAAGTATAGTAACCAGTGTCTGGCATCACTAGGAAAAGATCAGGGATCAAACACCCATGGCTGGTTGTTCCCTACTTCTCAGTCCAGGCCATCACATGCATTAACGACTATGAAATCTGCTGGCCTTAGCAGGAGTTCATCTCCTCTGTTCGGGTAAAGGAAACAGATTTCCTCTGCCACAGGAGAGTGTTAGTGAAAGCTGCCCTGTGCAGTGTTTGCTGCCCTGAGCTCAGGTGTTGACCCCTGCAATTAACCCAGACTGTCACTTGGGAAGAGCCTGATTGAACTGGTGTGTGAGAGAGTGCAGCTGCTCGTTCAGCTCATGTCTAGCTGAGGCTGGATGATCTCAGACATGCCCTTTGTTTTCAGGGACAAGGCTAGTATATCCATTCCTGCAGCCCAGACAAGGTAGTATTTCCTGCTCTTCCTGGACAGAGACTACATCAATTTATTTATATCTGAGAAAAACACAGTCAGAAATACTTTTTTTTTTTTTAATGAACCTGTGCTTGAGATCATAGGAGTCCACTTTCCTTTTAATGTCTGTGGTGCTTTGAATGGAGGATGCATTTCTGGTTTACAGCTGCTGGAACCTGTAATCCCACTGCAGATTTGGGCCTGGTCCTGCAATGAGCTCCAAGTCCTCTGCTTATAAAACTGTGTGGCTCTGTGTTAAATCCCTGTGAGGGCCAGAAATCATCCTCCCAAGGTCCTGATTGCCAGAGCAAAGCTTTTGGAGGCACCACTTGTACAAGGGCTCACTAGCTGGGATTAACCTTGATGCTTACCATCTGTTTGATACCACTGCATTGCTGGTCGTTCTGTCCAGACAGATTTGCTGTTAACATCAATCCATTACATCTCCTGCTGATCAGATGTGAGACGACGCCTGCTCCCCCCTTGGAGGGCTGCTCATGTTGGCTGTCCTCTGCACACCCTGCGGAGCGGGTGTGATACGGCTGACTTCTCACTGTCCCTTGGCAGAGGTGACGCGTGCAAAATGCTTACACCATACCTGGTGCTTAGCCCCTCCAAGAAGCTGAGAAGATCAGCCTCAGAGGGAGAGGCAGGAAGGAGCTTCCAACACAAGGTAATCTCTGGTGTCTTTAGCTCCCTCTTGGTTGGGCTTTGCCAGCTGGAGGAGATCTGATTTGGCTGGAGGTGATTTTCTCATCTAATTTAATGAGCTGATCAACACTGCAGCCTGTAAGTCATGTGTCAGGGAAAGGTATTTGTCTCTGTGCCCTACGTGGTGTTTTATGGAGGAGAGTGTAAAGCTCTTCCCTTGTCATGAAAGCTATTGTCTTGGTTCAGAATCTGGACATTGAGCTTTACCCATGACAAGTGATCAGGTTAAATGAGTTGTCTTCCCAAAGAGAGCGCTCAAGACCTCCCAATAATAAAGTGTAATGATATATAATTTTCAGCTGACAATGTCTAAGCACTTAAATGAGTTACTGTGCTTTTTTGTGCTGGCCACTCGGTTACATGCTGGAGATTTCCTGCACCTCACTGTGTCAGTGGCTTACTTGTACCCTTGAGTTTATTTAGCTGAAAACAATGAATTAAAGCAGCTTTCCAGTAAGACAAACACTTACCTGTGCCTAAACGCAAAATCAGAGCAGTATTTACTCATGTCTGACCTCTAATGTGGGCCTAACACTTTACCTTTTGAGTTCAGTAACTCCCTCTGATTGACTGCACGATGGGTCTGCATAGTCCAGTGCAGGTGCAGGCTGGACAAGTTCAGTGGTAAAGAAAGTGAAAAACAATAAGCAACTGAATTAACAAGGAAAGATTGGCCTGGAGAAAAAAGACCAGATTTCTTTCTCTTGACATTATGGGCTGTGGGTTTTTAATCCGTAAAATGGATGGAGTATGTAGGACTTAAAACTCTAGCTTTAATTCAGCAACACTTCTAATGCACTGGAAAGTGATTCCATGGAGTGTGACAGCACAGCAGTGCTGTGGCCATGACTCTAACCCAGTCCCTTGTGGTTTTCTGTTTCCCAGATGAGGATATTAGGTGGGAAAATAAATTGCTTGAAAGCAATCCAACTGGGAAGTAATTAGATCCTGTGTAATAGCCATAATGAGAGAAGAGCAAAGGAAAACCAGTGAAAACAGGGAAAGGAAACAAAACAAAGCATCAGCACCACCAGCAGGAATCCATCTCTCCATCCTGCACTAGTCATGGGGCTCAGTTCCTTTACCCTGCTCTGATTTGATTTTGAAGGTCACTCAGCACCCATCTGTGATCAGGAAAAAGTGTCCCTCTTTCCTGTGTCTTGTCTGAGGTGACACCCATTGGGTTGCTTTTTACCGCTCATTGTATTGGTGACCTGGTTTCTCTGTGCAGAATCTTTTGATGGCAAAAGTGGGGGACAGTCCCGGGGCCTCAGTTGTCCGCAGGCTTGTGTCTGACCTCATGTCTCTCTTAATGTCAGAGTCTGTCACTTCAGTGCTTACTGGGGTGTGCTTCTGTTAGAGGGGCTGCCTGTGTCCGGAGGCTTTGTTGCTGATATTCAAGGCTAAACTTTGCTGCCTCTCCAGTACTGTTTGGAAGCTCTTCTCCTCCAAGTGTTTGAGGATAATGAAGGCATCAGTTTCTTGTTTGGATTTGTGGAGCTTTAGAAGGTTAAACTGGGGGCTGCTTTCTGGGACTTCTGTGTCCCATCACCGATGTCCCATGACAGCACATTTGGTAAGTGCCTGCTGAGCTGCATTTCCCTCCAGATCCTTACAAGTAGGACAACTACATAGATTTGTTAACACTGTCAGGGGGAAAAAAACCCATAGGATATTTTGCAACAAAAGTTTGATTTTTATTGTAGCAATGATATAGGTTGTTTTCTTGAGCTTTGGCCTGTATTGTTTTGGCCTGCTTTTGAAGCGCGTGTTTTTTAATGGTTTTCCATTGGCTGACACAGAAAGCTTATTGTAAAATTGTAATAGAGAAATTTGAATGTTGCACTCTACAGAAAAATAAGACATTCATGTGGTGCATCATAAATAGGGAAATTTAGCCTTTGACAGCAAGAACAAGCTCAGCTGATTGTGGATGTTTCTGAGGATGCTTTTTAGCTTTGTTCCCTCTCAACAGTGTAGTCAGGACTGGACCTCCTACTTGGGTGTGTGAAAGCTCCTTCTCTTTGTTCTTGAGCAGCCAGGGCTAGCCAACATTGATAACTGTGTTCAGTGTTCAATAAATGGTGTTTATTGTTGTTGGAAAAAAGTAATTCCCTTTCTGGAAGTGAGGAAGGTGTGATTTGTAAACAGAAGTCTGGGAGTGATGCTGTGGCTGCAGATACAGCGAGGGTTTGACAGAAACGCAGCAGGGCTGGGTTATGTATGTGTCGGTGTGTGGGACAAGCCCTGTCAAAACACAGACTCTGCTTGCCAGAGCCACTGCCCTGGATGGGACCCTGCAGAAAGCAGATACTGTGCGTAATGGGTTGTGTACCAGCCATGCTTACTATGGGGGAATTCTCCAAATTATGTGGGACTGGGAAAACATGCCTAACAGCTTCATTTGACATAATTTCAAACATGAAATATCTTTAAGAAAAGTATCTTACATCGGGCATGTTGTAGGTACTGAGATGCCTCCTAAGGCTTGTTACACAGGCCATGGCTGTTTTCCTTTGAACAGATGATGCTGATTGTATAGAGTGATGTTCTTTCAGAGGATCTCCACTCATCTGCCATGCTTTTGCAAGTTTTCAGCTCTCAGGAGACTTTGCTCTGCTCTGGTCTTGCACCTGGACTGTCTTTTCATTCATTTCCTCCGGAGCTGAAGCACGTGAGCTGTAAATTCAGATGCTGGAGGAGCATTTGGGAATATGCCACTTGCCCTATTCCTGCCCTTTTCCTTCAGCATTTGCCTTTGGCCGCAGTTGGAGGCAGGCTCCTGACCAAGGTGGACACATCCATCCTGGCAATGCTGTTCTTTTTTAGTTATTCTTGTTTTTCTCTCCTGCCCCTTTGGCACCCCCTTCTCTGTGCTGAGAAGTTGATTGAGGACATACCTTGGCCCCTTCCCTAACTTAAGCCTGGCATCAGCTGCAGGCTGGATGTAGAGAGGGCAATGTGCAACTCAGGTACTGGTCCCTGGCTGCCAGTTTACGAGGCAGCCCTGCAGGAGAAGCCTTTCTTTCTTAAATATTGGATTCTTATGGTAACTGCAGATATGCTGGATTGTCCCTCGCAGCACTTATCTCCCTGACGTGTGCAGCCGGCTCCCTGCCCTGGGCTTGGCCACTGCTTAGTCAGGGCATAGATGTTTAGTCTGTTTTAATCTGTTCCTCACAAATCAATCCTAGAATCCTCTCAGCCATTTCTGCTGCCATTCTCTCAATGCCTTGCAGTTTGTTGATACCCAGCCTGGTGCTGGGGATTTAAAAATTTCTATGTGTATTTTTAAGCAAGCAGCTCTCTGCCCTCAGGTCTTGGAGAGCAGCAGCTGAAGGCTGTGTGCATGGAGGTGTACAAGGAGGGGAGGCTGGAAAAGGGATGCTTGCTGTCTTTCCCTGACCCCATTGCGGACCTGCTCGGAGCCCATGCCTTTTTTCGAGTCTGTCACCTCAGTCATCGGGGAGCTGCTGGAACAGGCTGGGAACAGGCTGTGCTGGTGCCAATGGCGCTACACAAAAAGGCATTCACAAATAACGAAGCTCTGAAACACCCTAAGCAAAAGTCTCAGCAACTTGAATTGGGGTCACTTGTGCCTTGGAGAGAAGCAGGCTGGGCTGGGGGAGTGGGGAACAGACCTCTTCCTCTTCTGCCTGGCTGGGGGAAAGGACCTCCAACGCAGTGGGGAATGAACCTGCTTCCACTGATTGTTCCTAGAAAAGCTGGCTCTGGCAGAGGTCCTTAACCCTGGTTACCTGGCCACCCTGGTCTTCCTCAGACCTCACATGGATACCCAAAAAAGCATGCTCCCAGCCACAGAGCTTGGGTTTCCGAGGCTGCTGTAGGCAAACAGACGCTGCTCACGGACCAGCAGTTCATGTAGCCTCCTGACTGTCTGTGGTGCCCTGAGCAGCCTTGTACAAGTTGCCACCTTGCTTCGTGCCTCAGTTCCCATTTTTTGTAACAGGACAATAACACTGATCTACCAAGGGGAGGGGGTGAGGTGAGGAAGGATGTTTGTGTCATTACGGCTGTCCCTGCTGATGGGATACTGTTCCTAGAGAGTGACAGAAGGTTGGTTTTGAGACTAAGGCAGAAGGATACTTGCCTTTGCTAATAAACCAGTGGTTGGCTCTGGCCACATGATGACAGCTCTTCCTGTCTTTTCCTTAAAACAAGAAGTCAGATCCCACCAGCTCCAAGCAGCACCAAGGGCTTTTTAAGCTTATCGTTGTACCAGTCAGCCTGTGGTCCCCATTTGAAGGTGTTATGCCTCTGGCTAAAGGAAGCTCTTCGAGTCAAGTCACAAGGTCCCACCACAGCAGAGTATGTAAAACATTGGCTTTCCGTGGGCTATTCTTGCTTCATGAATCAACTCTGAAGGAAGGAAAGAACATTTTTAAGGCTGTACTGAGTGGGAGCAAAACCTGCCTCCCAGGTATTCATTAGCAACTAAGCTGCTAAAGGACTTTGCCAGCAAAATTTCTCTGCAGTGCAATACCTAGGGTTGAGCCATCAGTGCTACTTGCTCTGAAGATCTGAAGACATGAGATGCAGACTGGGGACACGTGGGATGTAGTGTTGCTGTTCCCCATACTGGAATGCTTAGCAAGTGTGCTGATACCAGCTGGATGTGTGTTCAGGGTTATTACAAGTGCAATCACCAAATGCTGTCTCCTGAAATCTTGGGGCTGCTCTGCAGCAAGTTAAAGAAGAGAGCAGAGGCCCATATGCTATTTCACTGGTTGAAGTGGGGAGAACAAATTAAAGTGCCTATTTTAGCACAGTGAGGAAGCTGTGCTCTTCTCAAGGCAGTTCCTGAGAAGCCACCTATCCATGGTTGACGCAGGGGAGAACATCTGGCCTAGCAACAGCCAGTTAGCCAGAAGTGAAGGGGCTGGCTAATGCTTGCTGTTGAGGAAACCTTTGGATGACAGCTTGCCTTTCATGGGACTGTCACGTGCCAGGAGAGAAGGAGCTGTGACTTCCGCAACAGGGCTTTTTAGGGCTCAGCGGCAGTGGGTGGCAGGTGTTCAGTGGGATTTGTTCACTGTTGGTTGTGACCCTGAGTTACCATCTGCAGAGTAAACCTGAGGAACTCAGTTGGAGGAATACTCTTCAGCTGCTTCCCTGCAAAGGCAGGCAGCTGCTCAAAGAGCCTGTAGTGGTTTTTAAGCACTATAGACGTATTATGTATATCATGTTACTGTTAAGCCTTGGTGCACTCTGGAAATGTCTGGCAATCTTATTCTTCTGTTAGCAAAATAAGGTTTAGGAAGTTTTAGTGACCAGAATCCCAATAGATTTCTGCATGAAGAGAAAATGGAAAGGTGGGCGTGTTGTCACGCCTTGCCACAGCCATAACAAGTGGCAATCAGATGTTGCTAACTGTGCTTGTTCTTTATTTCTAACATAGCTTTTATAATAGAAACAGAGTTGGAAATGAGAGAAAATGTCACTTCAGTGTTAAGAGATCACAAGAACCAAGTCGCTCAGAGGATGCAATCCCTCCTTGTACATGTTCAGAGGTGCTGGGTGTATTTATTTGTTTCAGCACCCAAAATACTGTAGGGGGATTGTCAATACTTTCTTCTAACCCCTTGCTGATAGTGCTTTATAGTTCACACGAGATGATTCAGTTAAATTAAATTAAATTAAATTAAAGTTTCCTTTACTTGGCGTTTAGGAGCTTACACTTTGGAATGAGTTCACCTTGTGAGATGCATGTTTTTGGGTGCTCCTGGGCTATTCCTATGTGGTCCAGAGCTGAGAAAAGTCACTCTGTTATCAGGAGGTTTTAGTTTGCCAAGCAGTGTCTGCCTGTCTCCTGAAAAAGTTCTTATGGATCCAGAGTCAATAAAAGGTTGCACGATTGTTATAAATGGTTGACTGCTTTAACACAAAATAATAATTCCTTTCCTTTTCCAGGTGAAAACCTGTCTCAGAGATGAAGTAATTGGCTGAAGGTCCCTCAGAAAATGTAAAGTAGAGACAGGATATGAACCCAGGTCACCTGACATCGCATTTGATGCTCTCTTAAGCAAACTGCCTGCCTGCATTATGGGAAACATGGCTAATAAAGCTTTCCAGCTGCCTGGAAGAACGACTTTGCTGCTATACACCAGGTAATACTTTAGATTTAAGAAATGGCATAACTTGTAAGGAGGAAGTTTACAAAATATGTCATCTGAAGACACTGCCATGTTTAATGCATTTGGTGCCAATGATTTGCTTTCCCTTGCTATGCTGTTTACAGAGCAGCTGGTGCAGAGCTGTTGAGCTTGCTATTGAAGATGAAAGGCGCGTTGTTTTTCAAAGCCCTTTGTGCCTCTTTGCTCCTAACTGGAGCTGTCAGTGCAGATGCTTTTTATTTCCTTTATCACTGGAGGTCTGAAGTCCCTTCTCTACAGCTTTCCTCAATTCAAAGGAATATTTCTCTTGCTCTTAGTCCCAAAAGACCTGGAAGGTCTTTGCTCTTTTGTTTGGGCTGAAGACTCCACAGGCAACACAGTGCCTTGGAAGGACTGCTAAAAACCTTTAACCCCTAGGCAGCCACTGTCCTATCTGGAGTCCTTTGAGGAAGGCATGAAGAATTCAGTCTGTTGTGCTCATTTTTGTGTCCTGGAAATGACAACATCCCTCTTGAACTATAAAGATGCAGTGACAAATTTCTGGTGATTATTAATTAGTGGTATTTACAATGGCACCTAAGGGATGGAGCTTCCTCCCTCAAAACAGCCACAGAGAGCATGTGTAAAGCGCTTTACAAACTCTCAGAAAAAGATGCTCGCTGAAGTTGTTTAAAAACCAAGTAATCAAGGCAGCAGAGTCTTCCCCATTTCAAAGCTGAGGCACTGAAGCCTTGGGAGGTCAAGTAATTTGCCCAAGATCATGACAGGAAGATGAGACACAGCTGAGAATTAAAAACTAGGTGCTGCTTTGGTACCTTAACAACCTGTTTTTCCTGTTGTATACCATCTCTCATGCACTGAAGTAGGCTGAATTACAGGATTTTCTCTCTCATATAGTCTGTCAGCTGGTGGTTCTGTTACTTTGGTGGGGGAACTATCTTAGAAATCTCTCTGATCAGTTATTAAATCTGCATGTTCTAGCCAATGAGTTTCTCTCAGAGCTGATCTAATTGGTCCTTAATGGCAGTCTAAAGGGCTGTCCCTGCGATGCCTGTTCCAAGCACGCAGCCTTCCCACCCAGCCTGCACCAGCTGGGTTATCTGTCACTCAAACTGATGCTCCTAAATGGCAACGTCGCCCAACTGGAAATCTCATAACGAAGCTCTACTGAAAATAACTGGATCCTGAGTGTTCTCCAGAGCTCTCCCTGCCAGTGCATTCAAGTGACTTCTGACTGATGAAATGCTCTTCAGCTAAATGTGCTTTTCATCGGTAAATGTGTTTTCTGGAAATGATTCATAGAAGTGATTCCAAGTGGTATTTTTCAGGTTGCCTTGTAGCCCTGCTGCCAACACACATCCCTTGCTGACCAAACAGTATAGCCCTGGAGAAGAGCTGCAGCTGAGCTGTTTGGAGTTGTGTGGGGCTGAAAAGCTCATAGCTTTGCCACTCTCAGCTGAATGAGAGAGAAACTATCCCAAAGTCACAGTGTTCACAATGGCCAGAGCAGATCTTACTCTCCTTGCTGAGAAGTTTGAACACTGAGCAAAGAGTAAATTGATCCTGAGTGTGCTGAAGCCAAAGGAGGAATGACTCTATATTTCCAGTTTTAATGTTCTCTACTTATCAGAAAGAGATGGCACCTGGACACGGGAAATCCAAGCAACTATCTGCATGTTCACAAAAAATGTTTCCTTCATGCTTTATTTCTTGGGATAGTATTTACACAGCAAACCACATGCAGAATGCCCACAAACAACTTCCTCCTGTGCATCCACATGTGAGCTACTTCTTCGCTGTTAGTGATTACCCATTACAGGATTGAGATTAGAATTGCATGAATGTGAAGAGGGAGACATCACTGCCAAAGAAAACTTATGTCCTGCACCTCAAGTGTCAGGTCACCAGAGAACTGTGTAAAGAGTGATGAAAGTGCATATGGCTGCCACTGAAGGTGACTGCCTCTTAGTAGGAAATGTAGTTCTTTCTCTCTTTGTTATATTTGTTCAAATTGCACAATATCAGTGTGAATAGCATTCCGCAAACCTGAAAGACTAGCTTCAGTCACACCAGAATTCTGTACACAACTGAAAACTTAACGTGAATCTTTTAAGCCCTAAAGCATTGTCCTCACTTTGCTTTCTCAAGCAGCCCAATCTGAGAATGGCACAAATTATCTACCTGATTCTGTAACCAACTTTGCTGATTTCTATTTTAAAAAGGTTTTGTTGATTTTTATTTTGTAAATTTTAACCTTTTCAAAAAATACCCCAAGTGCACTAAATATGTCATCTCCTGCCACAGAACCCACTTGGCTTAATAATTAAGAGATTGATCACCACTGGCAACAGGCATCAAAGTTTAAACTGTGCATAACTGTTCTCTGTACTAATGCAATAAAAGTGGGTTTACTTTTACAGTGGTAATTTTAGCAGCAATCTAAATCAACACCCCGCTGATGATCAGACAATTCTTCCTTTAAACAGACATGCAGTGCAATTGAGCTAGTTAGTATTATGGGCACATTATTGTCTTTACTTTCCACAATCAGCTTTTATTCATGCTTTTACAATAGGTGTAAATTTTTATATTTCCTTAGGCAAGCAGAAGAATGAACTGAACTTCTAGAAAATTACTTAAAATAGGCTATGGTGATAAGAAATAGACAATCCTGTACAATATGTAAAAGGTCAATGGATTAGAGCGCTGAGTTCTGCAAATGGGCAGCCCTGCTATGCTGGAGCTGGCAGTCAGGCGGCGGCAGAAGAAAAGCTTGACTGGAGGGGTGTTTGAAGTGTGGCAGGGTGTTTTCTGTATGGATGTGTGTTGGGGAATTTGTGAGAGGAGAGGTAAAACGGTGGGGAAAAATCTATGTGACATGAGGCACAGCCACTGAGTAAACAAGTGTTTGGAAGAGGAATCATCTTGCATGAGGTTGGAGGACTTGCTCCTGCGAGGCCCAGGCTCCCTCAGCTGTGCCTTGTCCTCATCCCTCAATCCCAGGCTTCCCTCAGCTGTGACCAGGTGTAGGAGAAGTGAGGGAAATCAGGGAAGTGGCTTTGTACCTTTGTGTGATACAGTGCAGAGAGAAGAGCAGCTCTGGACAGCTCTGGGTAGGAGCAGCTGGATTTATTTTCTCATTATTTTAACAATGTTGCTTTAAAATTTGAAAGAAATGTTGCTGTGCTGAAGTTTCAAGAGTACTCATGGAAAAGCCTGTTGTTTCACATGACTGTATTCCCAAGCTGCCTTGCCTCAGACAAGCAATGTGGCAGCTCACTCTTGCATTGCTTCCAAGGGTGGAGCTTTTATTTTTCTTGGTTTTGAGGTCCAGCCAGAGGAGCCTGGGTCAGTCACAGGATGCCTTGTATGCTTCCCACTGGAAACTCTAGGTGGATTTATGCTTGTGGTTGATTTGGGGATCACCACTTTACTTTTTGTCAAGAGTGCAATTCCTGTTGGCTCCCAGGAAAATCTCTTCAGCTGAACATCTAGATAGACATGTTAATTATTAGCCTTTCTTCTCCTTTAATGTCTGGATAGTCCCTTGCCATCCTCTTCCAAAACGAGACCGCCCTTGAATCAGTTTGAATGCTACGTGCAATGTATTGCTCCCACCTGACTAGAGACAGCTGTTCTGTGTGCATGGCTGCGTGGTGGAAAATGCTGAGGTCCTGAGACTGACCTGTCTCAAATAGAAGTCACTGCCCTGTGTTTTCCTTTCTGTAATCTTTCAAACCACCCTCCTGTCTAACTGCTGTTTTGTAACTCTCATGAAACTTGGTTCCAAAGTGGTGTCATTGCAGTTTTCAAGCAAAAGGAGAGAAATGCTGTTGGCAGATTTAGTGCAGTATAACTGCAGGCAGTGACATGCATTACATTATACTTGGCCTTTCCATCTCTGGTCCTTTTTTTTTTTAATGAGTAGCAAGTTGACAGTAAGTCAGCTTAGGTTGACTGCTCCTTGCCTGAGGGACCATGCTAGTGTATCAAGAGATGGCTATGTGATGGCCTCCTAGACAATTTGAGTGTTAAGCCTTGTGTAAGCCTTGGAAGTTTTCTCATTAAAGCAGATCTTAGCAGCGTAAGTTGGGATCCTAAGGTAGAAACAACCTCCCTTGTAACCTACAGGGATGGACTGAGCCATGGCCTGGTTTCTCAGTTTGCTGGGCAGGGGTAGGCTGCACCTTCTTAAGTTGCTTAGTCAATTTGGTTCACTTAGCAATGGTAAGATGCATATTAGCAGCCTGGCTTGCTTTGTCTTAGAAAGCTGTGTCTCCAGGGACTCTTTAAGTAATCTTCTCTGCAGTCACTGACAGATGGGGCTGGCTTTGATATCTGCTTGCTTTTTCCTTGGAAAATCAAATGGAATTAGTAGCTTATTTTAGGTGGGCTGCTAGAGAGCTGCTGAATGGCAGTGCAATTGTGTTTTGATACCAGTGTGGAAATCCAGGGCTGATTACCTTGCCCATCAGGGCTGCAGTGAGCATGGAGACTTCCACAGCTGATGGAAAGGGAAAAGAGCGGGGATGGAGAGTCTGGATCAATGGCATTCCACATGTTGAAGAACAGAGAGGCAAACTCATCTGTCACACCATAGTTCTGGAGTGACTTGGAGGACAAAACACTTTCCAACTGTATGCTGGAAGAAGAAGGTTCAATGAAAGGTGCATCAGTTGTGTGCCCTGAAGCCAAAGAACATTTATTTCAGGAACAACTCAGTGCTAGCAGTGACCTTTCATATCCAATCCCTCTTTGGGGCAGGCATTTGGCTCTGGTGCTCTATGTAAGCCAACCCTTTGTCTTGTTTTGGCTTTCCTTTGCCTTCCCATTTGTGGCTCAGCTGGGTTCATCACATGTCAAATCACTTTCATCCTTGCTGCCTGCTAGGGTGGGGCATGGGCCAAGAATTCGGTAGAGCAGGAGGTGCCACGTGCATAGCCTGCTTTCACTGGCCAGATGCAGCTGTGCAGTCCAAGCCTGTGGTCCCAAAGCTCTTTCCTTAGACTGTGAGCAGGCAGGGAGCCTGTTGCCTTCAATGACTGTTGCCTAAGGAAGCACTTTGTGACTTGTCTTACAGCAAGGTGTTAAGTGATGCAGACTTGCCCGTCTCCAGGCCATCTGTCCAGCCTCTGATGGAGAAGAGGAGCTGTTCACTGTGTTGTCTAAGCTGTGTTTGGCCATCTTGCCATTTGGGCTTGCACATCAATACCAACTGGCTGAGGCAACCACCCAATGCATCTGCCACAGCTTTACAAAGCAACCACAGCTTTCATTTGCATGGCCAGAGTCATCTGTTCTGCTTGAATGGAGCTGACCAGCATCTGGGACATCACTGCACCACTGGGATCTGTTGTAAAGGGTGAGGGACTGACTACTCCAATAGCCTGACTGTAGAGCAGGATTTAGTCACTGTAAGCAATGGCTCTGCCCTTATGTGGTTGCCTTTGAGCTTTGAGCTAGAACGAGCCAGCCTCATTCCCCATTTAAAACCAGCTGGATCCACCATGTCTGGTAAAGTCACGATATCTGTCACATAGGCAGTTTTTTGGGTGCCCATGGCTTCAGTTTCAGTGGTGGGTGCTCTCTCCATGGAGAAGTTTGCTCTTCCAGCTAGCACATAGCTGAGGTATCTGAGAGTCTGCCTCAACAAGGGAGGGCTGGATGGAGTGGATTGGTGGGGCAGATCTGGCCTATGCAGGCAGCAGGTCTTCTCCACGCTGTGCAAGTATCATAGAATCATAGAACAGTTGAATTGGAAGAGACCTTAAAGATCATTTAGTCCAACTCCCCTGCCCTGGGCAGGGACACCTTCCACTAGACCAGGTCGCTCAATGCCCCATCTAGCCTGGCCTTGGACGCTTCCAGGGATGGGGCTTCCACAGCTTCTCTGGGCAACCTGTTCCAGTGCCTCACTATCCTCACAGTAAAGAATTTCTTCCTTATATCTAATCTAACTCTACTCTCTTCCCATTTAAAGCCATTACCCCTTGTCCTATCACTGTATGCCCTTGTCAAAAGTCCCTCTCCAACTTTCTTCTAGACCCCCTTTAGGTATTGGAAGGCCGCTGTAAGGTCTCCCCAGAGCCTTCTCTTTTCCAGGCTGAACAGCCCCAACTCTCTCAGCCTGTCCTCATAGGAGAGGTGCTCCTGCCCTCTGATCATCTTCATGGCCCTCATCTGGACCTTCTCCAACTGGTCCACATCCTTCTTATGCCTGGGACCCCAGAGCTGAATGTAGTACTCCTTCCTTTTTGGCTATTTTTTTTTTGCAAAAAGTAGCCATCCTTTTTGCTCTGCCCATCCCTAAGAGCAAACACAAGCCCAGAGCTTGTCGTCTTTGGCTGCCTGGTAAATGAGCCACGCTTACCGAAGAGGCAGCCAAGGCAGTGTAAACCTGTATTGCCACTCGTCGGCAATAACCTGCCTCATTGCATGTGCTTTGTCCATGTCAGGCACCATTAGCAAGGTGGAGAAGTGGCAGGAGAACGCACTCACAATGCAGTTGTCTCCCAGATCTAGAAGATCTGTGAATATAATGGTATTAGAGATTCAGAGCTGCACATTTCCATCCTACCAGAATGTCTGAGATTTAGAAAATCTTCCTATCTTAAAGCAGAAGAAGCTGCCTGCATTTTGAAAAACTGAAAAACATGGCTTGAGTCAGTCAAAATGTTTTTGACATGTTTTATTTCAAATGTGAGCTTTTACTATGTGTTTGCAGATTTTTAAACTTTAACAACTAAAATATTTGAAATTATCTATTTGAATAATTTTGAAACTTTATTCTCTCTCTCATTTCTCAATTCCTTTCCCCTGCAAGCCCGCATTTTTCACTGGTCTAAGTGAATCCCTACTTCCTCCTTAAAAAAAAAATAAAGCAGTTCGTATAATCTAAATCTGCTTGATTCAATCAGAAAGAGCTTTTGCGGAGCTGCAAAGACAGGGAGTTTATCTCTCAAATGCTAAATGGTGGCATAGAGGTCACCACTGGACATAGAATTAACCCTAGGACCAGTTTTTTTTTCTAGCTTCCTGCTCAGTTTTAAACACTGGTAATTCTGTCTTTGGTTTGAGTTAGGAAATCACAGTGAGAAGCCTCATAAAGCACCTAGAAATTATTTGGTAGTGAGACATCAAACAGAGATGCGCGTCCACATGTTTTACAATCCTAACTGCAAGCGAAGACTTTAACTACTCATTCACTGGCAGTTGATTCCAAATCCTTATAAAGGGCTTTAAGAAAATGTATGTTCTTGAGATTTACCCTCAGCTAAGTCTCCTCTCATACCTTGTAGCTACTTGACTAATAATGTGAGTCACAAGGGTATGAGCCACCTAACAGCTTAGCACCCCAGTAAATCTGCTCAGTCGTTGCAGCATGTATTGGTTTTTAACTAGACTTCGCTCCAGCTCTGTGTCCCTAGCACAGAAAACTGTCTTGTTGGTGACAACCCGCTGAAATCAGTGGAGTTACACTCTTATATCTGTGGATCTGATCCTACAGGCTCCTCTTGGTTTTCTGCAGCCTCAAATGCCATGCCATGGTGTGTGGCCTGCCATTGGGCAGGACAATGCCTCCTCCAAGGCCAGCATATTAAAATGTCTGAATCTATACATATTTGTATGTATTTTGATGATATATGGTGTCTGTGATTTTTTTAACAGTTCAGCCTGAGGAGGGTTGAACTGAGGTGCAAAGGAAGCACCCCTGTCTGGCCAAGGTACAGCAGAGGAAATCTTTGCCATAACCAATGATAACAAACCACACCAGTTACTCAATTAAAGCTAAACTCATCTTTAATCAAGACAGTTAATTTAAGAGGCCTCTAGGATTTTTTGAGAAGGATGAACTCCTAATCAGTGCAAAGGGAATTGCTCCTATTTATTCCAGGATTGAAGCTGCCCCCAAATTTGCAGATGCTAATTTTGAAAATGAGAATCAATCATTAGTTTTTAATAAAGAACTTGCTTCTTGGGGGGTGAGGGGAGGGCCTGAAAGCATTTCCCCAGCTGATTTGGAGTTCATTAGTGCACCGATCAGGGAAAGTACGCAAGAAGAGTGCAGTCAGATGAATATTCCTTATTTAACTTCTGAACCAGCAATTCAGAAAAAAAGCAATTTCTTC
The DNA here is from genome assembly GCA_009806455.1 of Tetrax tetrax. Lineage (NCBI taxonomy): Eukaryota > Metazoa > Chordata > Aves > Otidiformes > Otididae > Tetrax > Tetrax tetrax. The sequence continues at coordinate 416,951 of WHYT01016365.1, read as the reverse complement.
TAAATCTGAGTTCCAGGTGACTGCCTTTTATCTGAGCTCCATTAAATTATTCCCCTGCTAAATTCTTATGAAATAGGCTGTTTGCTGCAGGAGCTGCTGACTCCCTAAGATCATTTTGAAACCAAAACATTCTGGTTTTATTCATAATGGTCCATCTTTCACCCTGGTGATATGAAGAGCTCGAGGGGCTTGAGGGAGTTGTTTGCGCCTAGGAGTCAACATTCTGCACTGAATCCTTGTTTCTTCATTGGTGTGGGGACAGGATGGGTGAGCTGGTTCCTGGTTGTCTTCCTGGCTGTGAGTAGCACTGGGGTACAACAGAAAGACGTGAGAGCATCTGGCAGTGGTGCTACCTCCAACCAAGTGAAGAGACAGTGTCCTCCACCTCATGCTCACAGCACAAGCTTGTAGCTAGATCCCTTTCATCCTCATTCCCACCGCGGTGTCTCAGCAAAGTCTCCTCTCTTCAGTCTCAGTTATGATAATTTCTTCCTTCCTTGGTTGCCCTATGTGGTTCATCTCCAAGGTTTATTTCTGTGTGGCAATGACCAGATATATTTTTTTCTACAGTCCCTTGTTTATCCTGGACCAACACACTACAAGTTTTCTATGCAACCCTTTTTAAAAACACAGATTTATTTGGTTATACTGACTCTGGTCAAAGTAGCTGTTCTGAAATCCCATAGGGATGGAGCATTAGGGGCAGAGAGATGAGCTGGAGCTGCTCCACATACCAAGCGCAGCTGGCTGAGAATAGCCTTGACCTCTTTATAAACTGAAGGATTGTCCAGCTCTGTTTTCACTGACCTGATGTATTAATGTGCTGAGGGTACTGGGCAGGAAAACTGCCTCAGCATGTCCCAGGTGGTGCTTGCTTGGGGCATATTTGCCTTGACAGATTTATTCCTGTGCATGAACTGTGAGGCAGAAAATTTGAGGCTCTATTTTATAAAGCTTTTTATATCTCTATGACTTTTATGGCAAATTGAGCTCCCCTCATGTTGTATTGCTTCTCTTCCTTCCTCTCCTTGGTGACCTCACAGTCATCAGTGCTTGAATTCTTGCCCTTATGTAATTAATTTTCTCTCCCTGTTGCCTCTGAGGAGGGCTCCATATCCATGACCCAGCGTATGTGGCTTTGACATTAGTTGCTAGGCTCTGAAGGGCAGTTTGCCGGGCTTGGGCCTATCTAGGTGTGTAGAAGATCCCAGAAGTCTGGAATTCTGTGTAGAGGATCCCAGAAGTCTGCTCTGTGCCAGGGAGCTTGTAAGCCCTCAGAGCCCAAGAGTTTGTAGAGTCCTCGCAGTGGAAGTGAGCTGGGTTCCCTGGGCAGCCAGATGGTACTGAGGTTTGGGGACCCAGACGTCTTCACTCTAGTGCTGTCCTGCCAACACCCAAGGAGGAGATTCTTCCTATCAAACCATTTTAGTACAGGTTTAGTTCCACAGACAGGGCAGCTCCTCCTGCTTCTCACCAAAATAGGCAAGAGGAGTATCAAGCTCTTAATCTCCAGAGATCCAATGGCATCTTATCATGTTCTCTGAACTATTCTGTTATAAGCATCTTGAATGTCTCGTTCATCTCCTCTAAAATGATCAGTACACTGCTTATCAATCAGCCTTATTTAACAACTAGCATGCTGCAGGTGGTTTAGCAACCTGAGCACTGGGGCTGAAATAACTGCATTCTCTGGAGTCCCATGCCTGAACTTGGAGGGAGCTGCTGGTGCCTTTGAGATGCTTGGGTGCTGTGGGGACGGGGGCACAGGGTGCCTGGGTGAATGTCACCTGGATCATGCTGTGTCCTTCTGCAGCATACCAACTCTCTGGAGCAGCAAATTTCAGTTTTACAGTGGATTATGAAGGCAAGGCTGAAGAAAGTGAAAACTTTTCTCTCTTGGGCAATTGAAGACCAGCTGTTTCTACAGAAGCCCTGCTCTGGAGCATGTGCAAGTCAGAAAGGGACCTCACTGATGACTCTACACTTATATATGCACTGAGCAGTACATAAAATACGAAAGGCTCCCCTGAAGTACATGAATGATGAAATAAAGAGTTAATGAATCTTCAAGAAGCCTTGAGTTTGCATACAGAAATCAGAGAGGGGATGTTCGCCAGTACATTTCTCTGGCCAAACCCACAGATGAAGATTAACTGAAAGCCTTCAGGGACAACAAACAGAACAATGTTTCTGTGAGGCCAAAAGCTTGTTTCGCCATTTGTTCTCTGTATGTGAACATGGTATGCAAATGCTGCTGTGGGTACAAGAAGAAATAACCTTATATTAATTTCCTACATTAATCTCAGACACATCCTAAAGTTTAAACAGTTCATAGTGCTCTTTTTTTTTTTTTTTTTTTTTTTTTTTT